>CM024243.1:80948112-81155679 GCA_013421045.1 Propylea japonica
TATTTCTTCTCACTTCAAGAATGAATTTCTGTTAACTGTCTATTTTTACCTGTCCAATTCTATCAAGTGCACAACGCTCATCGAAGAATGTAAGTATTTGAGCTTGAAGAGAACATCATTTTATTAGCGTTTTCATCCCCAACTCAAAGCATATAATAATATATTATGAATACTTAATCGCATTTGTTTATGTAATAGTGATTGGTTTTGTAGTAATATTTTTGTATCTGACCTATATTTTCAATTTTGAATCCCGTTGCTGTTTGAGGTCATTTATAGCCAGAAAAAGCTTCCCTGGTGGCTGTGGACTGTGATCCCAATTCTATTTAACATAATTGTAGATATTATTGATGAGATACTTGTAGCACTGGTAATATTTGTGCCATTCATTTTAGTTAAATGTATATAAAAGGCATTCACTTAATGTATATAATTATTTGTAGAAAATTTCATTTGATAAATATACATATTTATTACTGAATTCTGTTTTTTCCGAAAGAATGTCTTGTTCCCTATGGAATACAATCTCGGAGGCTCAAGCTCCTGTGATTAAGTTATCAAAATCCAAAACACCCAATTTTGGGGTTGCAAGCAACCAGCAAACGTTTGAAAAATCTCCACAGTGTGATCACTATTTGTAATGATTCATAAATACGCCAAGCAGCAGAGCTACAAATGATTAGTTTTTGACAAAATACTACCTGGCCACCTGTGCCATTCCGTGCAGGACAGTCCGTAGTTTATTCCCACCAGTCCTCAACACGAAAATGCCATTTTTTTATTTGTTATTAAAAAATAACAAAAATACGCGTTTTTTAGTTTTCGTTTGTGCAAAATGGAAAACTATTGATGCCGTGATAACGTTGCAATGGGATGAATTGTAGAGAATTACATTGTGAAGAGAATGATGGGTCAAACGATCCGATCGAATAATTAAAACTGGAGAAAAGTGGAAAAAACCGGAAAAATTGCGTGTTTTTTCTTTTAACTCATAACTCTGCCATTTTGCAATATTAAGAACTGAAACTTCACACGATAGTAGCATGTGTGCCAAAATTGGATTCGGTCGGATAATTCCCATTGAATTTTTTTTGGACATATTTTCGCGGAGAGCTGGATGCGTGATCAGTAACAAAACATCTATCTGATTTTCAATAAAACGCGTTTAAGTGTGTAAAAAACTAGTGAGAACATGAGGGAAAACGACCGACAAGCGAGAGTGGTCGAGTGGTGAGGGAATGAGCGAATCGAGGGGAAACGCGCGGAAGCCAACGGTCGCCCGAGTATAAGAATTGTTGCGGCGGAGAGCGCCACCAAATTTTGTACACATTTACGTTTCCCCTCGATTCGCTTATTTCCTCTCCAATCGACCGCTCTCGCTCGGTCGGCCGTTTTCCCTCATGTTCTCACTAGTTTTTACACACTTAAACGCGTTTTATTGAAAAATCAGAATAGACGTTTTGTTACTGATCACGTCTCTTCCAAATCAATTTTTTTTAATTTCAATCGAACTACCTCAAACGCATCAAGCTTTCCGCGAAAATATGTCAAAAAAAATTCAAATGGGAATTTATTGAAAAACTTTTATCCGACCGAATCCAATTTTGGCACACATGAATTGCACGTCAATAGCCACTATCGTGTGAAGTTTCAGTTCTTAATATTGCAAAATGGCTGAGTTATGAGTTAAAAGAAAAAACACGCATTTTCCGGTTTTTCCGCTTTTCTCCAGTTTAATTATTCGATCGGATGTCTGATCACAATGTAATTCTCTAATTCATCCCATTGCAACGTTATCACTGCATCAATAATTTCCATTTGGCAACGAAAAAAACTAAAAGAAGACACGCGTTTTTGTGTTGTTTTTGTAATAACAAAAAAATGGCATTTTCGTGTTGAGGACATGGTGGGAATAAACTACGGACTGTCCTGCACGGAATGGCACAGGTGGCGTCCAGGTAGTATTTTTGTAAAGGAAATATCTCTATTGCTTGGCCTAAAAGTATAAAACTGAATTCCCATGGGAAGATTTGCATTTTACTTTGTCGCTGTGGTTTAACAAATAAGAGATTGAAAAGTTCAAGTCAACAATAATTTTATGTTGACCTTTAATGAAAGGTCTGAGTTTTATTCTTCTACAGAAAAAATATTGTGTCATGTTTTATCATGTTCATCGAGTTCTAAATATCCAGTTGAGCATTGATCGGAACTGTAATTTCATCAATATTGAAAAATCAATGTGGCGAAATTCAAATGAGGGTAACTTCGAAACCAATCAAACGATTTTGCTTTTTTATGGAGGCATATATAGTCCGCTCACGAAAGGTTGTGCCGTCGGTTGGCCATGGAAATTTGGCATATTCCACTGTATATATTGAAATTTTAGGTTATGTTGTTTATTTTTTTTGTCAGATTGATACGCAGTGTTGTCAATATTGCATAGAGTTATCTGATAACTCGCAATCTCGTCGAACGAGGCCGGTTACATTCGGCAACGTTGACTTTATTTGACGTGATGACAGCAAATACTGCCAACTTCAGATAAATAAAAAAACGCCTACTATGTGCTCAACCTTTCGTGAATGGACTATAGATATGTGGATGCCTCAAATCTACCGTGGAAATGTTGAGTCTGTAACTCAAACAGAGAACCGACTCCCCTGGTAAAGCCCTCGCGCTAGTACATGCCAAACTATCCTTTTGGCTAAGAGATCCCTGCATGAAATACAGGGTGGTCCAGATCGTAACCAAGGAATTTTAACCACGTATTCTGCATAAAAAATAAGCCCTCGTTTGTCATATAAACATATGTCGAGAAATGTTTCCTCTCCGAGTAAGGGGTGTTAAATTTATGGGAAAAAAATCACACTGCTTGAAATATATTTATGAAATTTGAGAGATAGGTTTCGAGCATCAAGGAGCACTTTTTGCATATTAACATTTCTTTTCTATTCTACAGTGGCGTCCGTACTGCAGCGAGACTGAATATTTTCAGATAAAAATTGATATGCCATGGGTTTTTTCGATAATAAAAATTACTATTCAAGTCCTTATTCAGTTTGGATCAAAATCGGTCTCTTGACTTTTTGCTGTACGAGGCACCGTTTCCGGTTAAAAAAATAAAAAACATTCTCATGCATGAAGAAATTGCCACGTTTCGTTCACAAAATAGTCTTATTATTATGTACCTACCTTAACAAATTTTGGCGAATGCATGAGAATTTGTTTTTTAACCGGAAACGGTGCCTCGTACAGCAAAAGGTCAAGAAATCGCATTTGCTCAAAATTAAATAAGGATTTGAATAGTAATTTTTTTCTTGTCAGCAAACCAGTGGCGTATCATTTTTTTCATCTGAAAATATTCAATCTCACTGCAGTACGGACGCCACTGGTAGAATAGAAAAGAAATTATATTATGCAAAAAGTGCTCCTTGACTCTGAAGACACTTGCCTCAAATTCCATAAATATATTTCAAGCAGTGTGAAAGTTTTAATAAAAAACATTTTTTTTTTATAATTTTAACACCCCATATCTCGGAGAGGAAACATTCTCGACAGATGTTTACATGACAAACTAGGGCTTATTTCTGATGTCAATACGTGGTTAAAATTTCTTGGTTACGATCTGGACTACTCTGTATACAGAAGCTTTCATCGTAAGGTTTTTGAACCAGATGCTGGCAGACAGTGGCGCAGCCAGGATTTTGTTTTGGGGGGGCTGAACTGAACAATTTTTGATGATACAACAAATAACGGTAGTTGAAAAAAATAAAGAAGAAAGCTGCGCCAGTGCTGGCAGAAGTCGTGTTAGATCTGGACAAACCAAAATTTGAAATACTTGCCGGGATCATGAAGGGGCCCACTCACTAAGAAGGAAGAATGCGCACTTAAGTATCTGCACTTTTGCTGTAAAGCAAACGTGTGCATTCATATTTCCCACACACATACACTTTTGCGTGTTGGTTTGGATGTGCGACAAGCGTGAGATGACGTCGAAAAAAGATCTGATGTTAATGGCAGTGGCGTGTGTGTGTATTTAGGAAAAAATGTTCAATGTATAAATAGGGAACCCGACACTGTATTGCTAAAAATATGAAACGTGCACAGACTTGTTGCCATACACGGTCGTTTTTGGTCATTCTTTCACGTACGGTGAAGAATGCACACGCCACACGACGCATTCCAATTTACGCCATACACACACTGTTTTAACTGTACCCCGTATAACGCGCATTCAAGTCTTCGCGCTTCCCTCTTAGGAGTGGGCCCTTTTACAGGTTGCTGCAGGCTGAGCCGCCATCAGATTCATGATGTTTCAATAGGATTTCAGGACTCAGTGGCAGGGAGGCCAGACCTACTCATTATAAATAATAATAATGTGTTCAATCATGATAATATTATTAATAATGTGTCTCTATTAGTACTGTTATAAAGGATACATTTTTTTAAAGGCCAGTAGACTCTGGTTTCTGTGTTCTCTACTTTTCTATGAGAATTATTGAAAAAAAATAATCAAAATTACTGATAATAAAAATTTATTGGGGTTATTTTACAGATATAATATATATGGGATTTGAAAGCTATTTACAATGGGACACTAGGATATGAACGTGAATACAGTCTTCAGTATTAACTTAGCTAATTTTGGAGTACTTATAACCCTAACAACAATAAAACTGAAGGCTGTTATCGCTGCTAAGCTCAAACCGGCCTTACACCAAACTGGCATTTCAATGGGCATAGATCCAAACTCGCGCAAATTCCTAGAATAAAAAAAGAATTGTACATCTCAATCTATCTACTTGTTTATGTTTTGATTTGTTAGTTATAATACATGCATACTCATTAGTAAAACGTTGCTTGAACACACATGCATAGAAAGCTATTTCAATAAAAAGGAATGGAAAGAGAATGATAACCCGCAAACCTGCAACTACAATATAAATTGGTTGGGGATGTTTGGTGCAAGTATTAACTAGGGATATACCAACAAATGCTACTCTTAAGAAAAAATTCTAATTTTGTAGAAATATCCCTCAAAAACACAATTTTACGAATAAAATGATACAAAAAAAACCATCAAGTGTCAGTTCAATCAGGAAATTAATCAGCAGAAGCACTTTAGTTAGTTTAGTTGAAAAATAGGAAACCTTCAAGGGATAGTCCCAGATGAATTCAAGTATAGAGGATAAACAAGAATTAACAACAACCCAGTGTTCTTTAGCATATTTTCAATCTCTTACTATTACTTCAATTAAAACAGATTTATTCCACAAAAGTTCATCATTATTTTAGGAATCCTTTTCGAAGATGTCTAATGAACACAAAATGATGTCCAAAAAAGGTAATATCGCAACTTTTGAGGCAATTCGTATGTTCTTGGTCTTCCAAAAACAAGATCTCTCGTTTTAGTACATTATTTTGGTGGTTGTCTGATCTATGTTTAGGATTATTATACCATACTTTATCCACGAATAGAAAATTTCGATAAAATACTTTTCGTTCCATTGTTGGTTGTCGCTTCTCACATGTGATAGTGGGAGAGCTGGCACGAATTTTAGGGTAGGTATTTGAGGTAAGCTGAAAACTTGTCAGATACCTCTCCTATTATATCCCAACTCGGGATTGCAGACCTGGCTGGTGAGTAGCGGGGCTAAATCAACCCCTACATTTTTAAAAATATTTTATTTTTTTTCCCAAAAATGTATTTGAGGGAATACGCACTTTATATATGTTGTAATGTAATGCTTTATAAATACTAAAAAAAATAAGCCAGATAATTTAATCGGGGTTTTAACATTGCCAGACGCGTGCAAAAATATTTTGCAAAAACTAAAAAATGTTTTTGAGGCAGCTTGAAATTTTAATGGAGTACGTTATTTATAACTAAAAAATAAGATTTCCAAAAAGACAGATCATTTCGGTAGGGCTTTCTACCTGACAGGTGATCAAATAAATAATGAATGGGTACGAGCCTGTAGTGCTATAGACAAGATGTAGTGTGAGAGAGAGAGCGCATTACGACAGCTGTCTTCGTTCTTACTTGCCGCGTTACTATTGGCTCTGGCGAGGCCACGTGACTTACAATAACCCGTGAGGTTTCTAGTTAAAATTTCGGAGTAAAAAATATAAAATTTTCTGAATTTGTACATTTTGCTTAAAATTGGAACAAAAATAGTTGAAAAGATAATTTTTTTAATTCTCTTCAAAAAATAAATATTTCTACTGAAATATCGAATATTTAAACGATTTATTACGTTTAAAATCAATACACTTTCAAGCAAAATGTTTTTAGTATAAATTCAGAAAATTTTATATTTTTTACTCCGAAATTTTAACTAGAAACCTCATGGGTTATTGTAAGTCACGTGGCCTCGCCAGAGCCAATAGTAACGCGGCAAGTAAGAACGAAGACAGCTGTCGTAATGCCCTCTCTCTCACACTACAGCTTGTCTATAGCATTACAGGCTCGTACCCATTCAATATTTATTTGATCACCTGGCAGGTAGAAAGCCCTACCCAAATGATCTGTCTTTTTGGAAATCTTATTTTTTAGTTATAAATAACACTCCATTGAAATTTCAAGCTCCCTCAAAAACATTTTTTATAATTTTTTGCAAAATATTTTTGCACGCGTCTGGCAATGTTAAAACCCCGATTAAATTATCTGGCTTATTTTTTTTAGTATTTATAAAGCATTACACTTCAACATATTTAAATTGCGTATTGCCTCAAATTCATTTTTGGAAAAAAAATGAAATATTTTTAAAAATATAGGGGTTGATTTAGCCCCGCTACTCACCAGCCAGGTCTGCAATCCCGAGTTGGGATATAATAGGAGAGGTATCTGACAAGTTTTCAGCTTGCCTCAAATACCTACCCTAAAATTCGTGCCAGCTCTCGACTATGAATATAGTGAACACATGATGAGAACAACTTGTTCTCGAGTTCGAAGTACTCTATATACCATTTCAATTTAATATTTTTGACAAGTTCGGACAAAATAACCTTATTCATGGTTGAAAAGAAATTAGTGAAGGCTATTCAATAAATACCATAATCAATAATACCTGGTTGTGCGCAAGCAGTAATACATCTCTAGTGAATTATGTCTGGGACTAACTAAAGATTGAATAGTGATGCAAGGAGAAAAAGGCACTAATACTCATAATAAGCAAGTGAAGGTTTAAAGAAAGCAATAAAGAAAAAAAATATGGAAACAGCAACCTGCAAAATTGATTTAACCACTCTGTTGGCTGTTGCCTCAACAATAGCATATGCACACATACGACGTAAAGGACTGGAAAATAAAAATATCACCTCAGAAAAAAAACGAATAACATATTCAATTATTCAGCCAGAAAAGGAAGTATTCATAATTTGGTCATTTTTTATTTTTTTTTCAATTTTACTTGTTGCCAATTAGAAATCATAAATTTTGGGAAAGTGAATTCTAAATATCCAAACCTGTTTCTGTAGAATAGAATCCAAGCAGCTTGAAACCGACTGAAGAAAATATATTTGAAAAAGTTCAGTAGGTAAATTTTTGTTGAAATCTGTTATCACCATGCATATTAATGAACAGTTTTTGAGAATTTCAATAAAATTTGTGAATATAAATATTGCGACAAGGTCATTTATTACCAGAGTTCAACGTAATGAAAAAATGCGAATTAACGTGAATGTTCAACAATTAACTTCTGAAACCGATGTATATTTAGAAAAATATCTCCCATCATGATGCTTTTCTGTTCACATAAAATTAAATGAATTTATGAATATTTTTACTAATGTGCTCTCTTGACGATATTTTCAAAATTAATGTGAAATGAGAATATATTTTTTGCAACATTAAAATCAGAATTCTTAGAAAAACTACCATTGATTTTAGTTAGTCAGATTCAAATGTAATCACATTATTTATTGTAAGGTAAAAGTTCTTGAGGTCATCATGGTGGACTTAAGTTATCTTTACTATAAGAATAAAACCAGCTTCTTTCAGTTTTCTCTTTCAGCAAGCAACATCGGGAATTTCAGGTAGGCGAGTTTCAAGATGTGCAAGCCAAGCAATAGAGATATTTCCTTGACAAAAATACTACCTGGAAACCACCTGTACCATTCCGAGCAGGACAGTCCGTAGTTTATTCCCACCATGTCCTCAACACGAAAATGCCATTTTTTTATTTGTTATTAACAAAAAACAACAAAAATTCCCGTTCTTTTTAGTTTTTTCTTTGCAAAATGGAAACTATTATGCAGTGATAACGTTGCAATGGGATGAATTGTAGATAATTACTTTGTGAAGAGAATGATGGGTCAAACGATTCGATCGAATAACTAAAACTGGAGAAAAGCGGAAAAAACGGAAAATTACGTGTTTTTTTCTTTTAACTCATAACTCTGCCATTTTGCGATATTAAGAACTGAAACTTCACCACGATAGTAGCTATTGACGTGCAATTCATGTGTGCCAAAATGGATTCGGTTGGATAAATAGTTTTCACATAATTCCCATTTGAATTTTTTTTGACATATTTTCGCGGAAAGCTGGATTCGTTTGAGGTCGTCCGATTGAAATTAAAAAAAATTGATTTGGAAAGAAGACGTGATCAGTAACAAACGTCTATTCTGATTTTTCAATAAAACGCGTTTAAGTGTGTTAAAAACTAGTGAGAACATGAGGGAAAAGGGCCGACCGAGCGAGAGCGGTCGAGTGGAGAGGAAATAAGCGAATGAATTGCACGTCTATTGCTCAGTTGCAGGAACGTCCATTAAAATTTAAAGGTCCATTAAACTCTTAATCCTTCATTAGTTCCTTGTAATAATGGAGGATTAAAAGTTTAATGGACCTTTAAATTTTAATGAACGTTCCTGCAACTGACACAATAGCTACTATCGTGTGAAGTTTCAGTTCTTAATATTGCAAAAGGCAGAGTAATGAGTTAAAAGAAAAAAACACGCAATTTTCCGTTTTTTCCGCTTTTCTCCAGTTTTAATTATTCGATCGGATCGTTTGACCCATCATTCTCTTCACAATGTAATTCTCTACAATTCATCCCATTGCAACGTTATCACTGCATCAATAGTTTCCATTTTGCAACGAAAAAACTAAAAAGAACGGGAATTTTTGTTGTTTTTTGTTAATAACAAATAAAAATATGGCATTTTCGTGTTGAAAACATGGTGGGAATAAACTACGGACTGTCCTGCTCGGAATGGCACAGGTGGCTTCCAGGTAGTATTTTTGTCAAGGAAATATCTCTATTGCTTGGCCTATAAGCAACATCGGGAATTTCAGGTAGGTGAGTTTCAAGATGTACTATCTCTCTCACTATCAGTATGTATTTCACCTGTATAGGTGAAATATCAATTTTTCGAATAATTTCGAGGAAGGTTTCTTTTGTTTCCTTCATTTCTATTGAACTTTTCGATACATGTGCCTATTATTGCCAGATATCTTTATAGTAGGTCAAACTGAGACAGATGGCAATTTTGAATGAAAAAACTTCCAGACTTAAAAGTGAAAAATTATACTGAATAATTTTTCTTGGTCTAAAAATATTGTAAAATAAATTTCAGAGATCATTATAGTTCAAAAAGGTAAGATTCAAGATTAAAATTTCAAGTTGAACCTCAAGTATGAAAATAAACAAGAATTTGAATGGTTACATGAAACCCAAGAGTAGATTCCACGATTGACAAATACATTTCAGATAAATTACGTTATTTTGAAATTGAAGCAATAAAGCTGCTGTGAAGATGTATACTATTATTTTCAAATTTAAAATTCTCATGTATTTGTAAAATTTCTTCACACTTTTTTATTTTTCTTCTTATTCTTCTAGATGGAAATGAAATAGTTATAAGAGAAAAAGATCCAACTGAAAACAATTCAGGAAAGTTCAGATTAACTAAAATCCTCAATTCTGATGAGTGATTATGATCACTAATCATCCAAAATAAATTATATATAAATTATTGATGATATAGCAGATTTTCATCAATAATAAATTTCCGAAAAACATCAATATTAGGTAATATTTTCGAAAAGATGTCACGTAATATTAACTACAAAAATGCTTCGCAAAATTAAAAAAAAATTTGATTGAAAATATACAAAAAGTATACTTACGGGAAACAAGCCATAGTAGCCAACTTTACATAAATATCCTTATTGTATGTTTTGTAGTTGAATGTTTGAGGTGGTAATATTTTATACTTTTCGCAGAAAGATGGTGGCTGCAACATATATTCCTGTTTTATCGCTTCCAAGTCGCTCTTACATCCTACGACCAACACAGGAATTTTACTTTCCGCGAAATATTTCTGAAATAAAAACACGAATTTTACTCAAACCTGCGGCAGAATAACGATCATTTCAATTAGAATATTTTTAGTTTTTCAAAATTATATTCATTGTACTGAGAACAGAAACCTCCACACATAGTCACATCCGAATTATAGTATGTCTTCATGCCTACGAAATTTCCGTTTTTCGTACGTAAATTGGAACAAACTGAATGTTTTTTGCGGTTTTCGTGTGTACGAAGAGATTTTGTCTTTATACAGTGTGTTGGTCACCAGTTAGCGATAATTTAAGGTCATCAAATATACCTAATATTATGGACAAAAACACCCAAACTTGGAAGTTTGCCCCCTTAGTTTTGGAGTAGCCCCCATTTTAAATTTACTTTTTTATTTTCGTTGACCCTTCCAAATAATATCGATTCCTTTGGACATAAAGGTCCTACAGATGTGAAAAAAATGTTTTTTTAAAGATAATACTACCGCCTTTCATTGAAGTATAACAATATAAAAATATTCAACTTGAAAACGCCATAAAAAATTCTTTAAAAAAGTTCATAGTAAAGAAAAGTACTGATTTTCTCCGCAATAGTACATTGAAGTATAATTTTTTTTTCAATGATTTAACACGCAAGGGTATTAGCTACAAAACAACACTCACATCATATCTGTAAGTTACATAATTTGAGAGTTATTGCTGTTCGAACATGATCACTACGCGAGCAAAAGACACAAGACAGGTCGTCATGAAGGCCACTGCCTGTCTACAGAGCAGAGGCGGCTATTTTGAACAATTTTTATGATTAATTTGTTTGTTTGATCATTGAAAATTATCGAAAGTCCAGTACTAAGGTTTTTTTTATTTTACCAATTTTCATGAAGGTCATGTTCGAACAGCAGTAACTCTCAAATTATGTAACTCACAGAAATGAGGTGAGTGTTGTTTTGTAGCTTGTGCCCTTGCGTGTTGAATCATTGAAAAAAAAATTTACTTCAATGTGTTACTTCTTGTACTATTGCGGATTTACTGAGAAAATCAGTACATATTTTCACTATGAACTTTTTCAAAGAATTTTTTTATGCCGTTATCAAGTTGAATGTTTTTATATTGTTATACTTCAATGAAAGGTGGTAGTATCATCTTTCAAAAAACATTTTTTTCACATCTGTAGGACCTTTATGTCCAAAGAAATCGATATTATTTGGAAGGGTCAACGAAAATAAAAAAGTAAATTTAAAATGGGGGCTACTCCAAAACTAAGGGGGCAAACTTCCAAGTTTGGGTGTTTTTGTCGATAATACTAGGTATATTTGATGACCTTAAACTATCGCTAACTCGTGACCAAACACATTGTATAAGTCAACTTCAAGCGGATAACTGGTTATCAATTCGGTTAACCCATTGCATTCAAGCAGTTTTGGTTATTTTTGGTTCAAAGTAATGACGTCATGAATTAGCCCTTCAAAGTTATTTATTTGGACCGCAAATAACCAGACTCAAGAGCTGGGTTAATCTTCTGGTAATTAGAAGAGTAGGGTTGTACGCGGCAAATTTCAAAAGTTGTTGACTGACGAAGCATACTGGATGAAGATATGTATTCGTGAGCTTAGCCACGTAACGATTTAAATTGAGAAAACTATTTCAACAATTTCAATTATCGACTTTTCATTTTTCATTCATTTAGGAATTAAACTCATCTATTGGAATCTCTAAATTAGGTTCAGAAATTAACGCATCCAAAGCTTCTGACTTGTTAATATTATTTAAAATAGAATGGTCCAAAGTTCTTAAAGATCGTACAATGGCTATGAATTGACAGCGCAGGCGTCAGAACATAAAATCGGATAGTTTAAATTATGATTTGTCAAATGAAAATAACTGAAATTCATAACCTCAATTTTTCACGTCTTGTCAAATTTTGAGTTTGCACATGCGCAGATGATTGAAGAGGCTATCGGAAATGGCAACTAGACTGCTTCGACTTTTGATTCAAGATAGCAGTATAGAGTTTGATAGCTATATGGTCCAACCCTATCGTTTGAGACCATTTTGGTTCAAAATTCGAAAATTACAGACATTTGGGCAAAACGATATAGTACTCGTTTAAGTAAAACGAGCGCTCAAAAACATAAAGAATTCGTAACAAATGTTAGAGTTGTTACTTGTAACAGTTCTTATACTCACAATATAAATCCGGGCTATATATTCAAATGACTTTGGATTACTGACATCATAGACCAGGCAGGCAACATCACATCGAACTTCATCAGGTTGCAGTGGATCTGACATATTTGCAACAGTTATATCCCGCAAAACCAGAAATTTTTCTTGGCCATAGACTTGAACCATGTTTGTAACATACTCAGGAGTATCAATTTTGTCGAATTTTCGATATTTCTGGAATGAATTATTTCATTATAACTTTATAACAATTGTATCTTTAACTGAAATATGCTTTATCGAAATTGAGGAGCTTTGTCTATGAAGCTGGAGAAGAGTATTATCAATGTGAATGGTAGTACTACAATTTCCACCTAATGGCAGAAAATCAATAGGTAAGTCTCGATTTCAATAGAGAAGAAATAAGAAAAACTCAGATTGAACGTTTTCTTCAAACGCTCATAATATCTAGTATATTTTTTCAACGATATTATTCGAAATGAAGTAAAATTTTTAGATTCGAAGATCTATGATGATGAAATATATGTATAATAATCAATTGAAATTGAATTGAATTGATATTATCAGAATTTTTCTTTTGAGACTATTTCAAAAATATATACATGACATACTTTAAATTTCATTGTTTGCCGAAAATTTAAAAAAATGCTTTTTTGGTAACCAAACTAATGTAGGCAATGAATTTTTCTTCAATCGCTAACTTGATCGTTGAATTTGATTAGTACAAGCTGTCACAATCAGCTCATTGTTGATTACTTAAGAAATTGTCTTGTACTTTTTGGTAAAGCACATTTTAATGTGAGCACTTGACAATTTTCTAGAATAATGAACAACCAGTCAATTCAATCAATCAATTGTGATGAATCCTACTCATCGTATTCTATGAACGAGTCAACGATCAAAGAATAATTCATGGCGTTATCAAAAAAGTTTTTTTTTTAATTTCGATAAACAACGATTGCATCATGCAAGGGGGAGGTTTTTGGGGGTTCAAACTATCGACTGTACGAGTATATTGCGCGTTTCCGACCGGAGGCGCCGGTTGACCTGAAGTGATGCTGTGACAGCGCGCTCTCCGCCCTCTATTTCGAAAACGGTCCACTTTATCGACATTTTTTTCCAACCAAAATTTGTAGAGAATTTTGTATTCTACAATATTGATAATAACTACAAATAGGAAAAAACCCACAGGAAATGAGATACAGTAGAGACTCGATAATCCGGATATTTACTAGTCCGGATTGACATCAAGATTGTATTATGTCCTTATAATCCGGATTGCAAGACTCAATAATCCGAATTTCCGATCGTTGCATACGTGGTTTACGGTTCTAACTTGTCGTAACTCAATTTCTATGACGACGATCGGGCGTTCTTTTGGTATATAATAGTGCACAATGGTATAAGACAAAAAAAGTCAGACAAGAATAATTAATTAGTGAAATGGAATGTTTCTACTTCCAAACCATACAGCTTTGATACAGCATATGGATCATACTGATATTAAATTAACAAAATTCCTTTTAGCACATTTTTTCGATCCTCGAAGACAGGGATAATGTTAGCAACTGCATTTAGAGCATAGATCAATTCGATGCAGTCTGTTTATTCGATAACTCAAGGCAATTACTGATATTCAGCTTCTGAAAGATATACAGGAGAAAGCTATTGTTCAGCATTCTTTTTCCCTTACAGTAGAAAACGTAAAATATCTAATTATTCCAAATAATATATTTGTTTTATGGTTTCGATAATAAAGTCTATATTTATTTCAACCGTTTTTTCAAATTGCATCTTTACTAAATTGTAAGACGCGGTATTCCGGATTTCTCATTAATCCGGATCATCCCTTGCATTAATTGATCCGGATTATCGAGTCTCTACTGTAGTTCCTTTTTCTGAAATTGAACTTTGATTTTTTGAATTACAACTGTAAAAGGTGTAGAATTTTTATTTCGAGTCCGATCGAAATTTGCAGAAAGAAATAGGTTCTTCCATTTGAATAAGAAAAATGCTTACGAAAATCTGATGATTTGTCGATTTACAGAAATTACAGAATTTCGTGAGAAGTTCCCGACATAATATTTTCAATTAAATAGAAAAAATTCTACAGGAGAAAAGAAACAGCAGTATTTCGAAATTGAACATTTTCCAGAAACATCCAGTAACTATGAAATGGTCATAGATATTCACGTGCAGTTGTCATTATTGAGTTGTTCATCAGTTTTTGTCCATCTTTGTTAGAAATGGGAATTTCCATATAAAAATGGCGAAATTGTACATTACTCATTCAAAGAGTCAAATAACAAAACCACCCCATGTTTTTTTAATATCTCTGAAGATAAATTCGTTTCTTATCTCTCAATTTCATCATGAAGTAAATGTTGTTATGAATACAATTAGCGCCATAATAAAAAAATTGTTAACTTTATAACTGAAAACTTGTATATTCACCTCTCGACTTGACCTTATGAAATTTCTGCAAAACGTAGATTTTCCAGATCCATTTGCTCCAATAACATTACATCGATAAACATTTCTACTGGATTGTTTCTTGGCTAGATCCAATTTTTTTTCTCTGGTGACTGGAACATTCATTTCAAACACTCACTTTATGTAAAAAATAACCATCAAAAATATAAAAAATCTATCGTAAAATTGCCAATTGTTAAAATATGATAGAAGAATAAATAACGTTATGTACAATTCACTCCGTCAATTTACATGCTTTATTAATTCTTCTGAACCATTTATAAAACGAATGACTGTTAAACACATGTAAATATAAATTTGCTGAAAAAATTCATATCGAAGGAAATCGATTACGTCCACAAACAAAATTATGTACATATGAGGATAGTTAATAAATAAATATGCGTACGAAAATAAACTCCGTCAAGTAGAGTATTGATGCATATAATGCACATTCTTATTTCATGTGTCTAGTAGAAAACCTTTAATACATATCCTATCTACGATATTCGAAATAGAAATACACTACTGGAAAAAATTAAAGGATCAAAAAAAATTACAAATTTTTCGGCAATTTTCAACATGCCGTAACTTTGAGAGGAATGGTCGTACAAGGAATTTAAAAAAAGGGAATTGTAGCTCCAAGTGTCTAGTTGTTGGATTAGAACTTCAAAATTTTTAAGTTTCAGTGGTTTCCGAGTAATGATAGAAAAATCAGCAACAAAAAAATCTCAATTCTCAAAATTTTACTACTTTTTTTTCTTGTTTACGAGCGTGGAAATTTTATTTTTGCATAATCGTTATAATGATGGGATACTTTGTTAATTCAGCTTTAATTTATTTTTTTATTGACCTCAATACGTCCACTTCTCGCCGAGATATCGGTCTTCAAATGCATTAACATGGCTGAACTTTGCCGTTATTGAAAACAGGGGTGGCAATACCCGTTATTAAATGTTAATAAAAATTTCATTCGTTAGTTTATTTTATGTTTTTTTTTGAAATTTATGTAATATCTGCAATTAAAATGTGGAAAAAGCTCGAGAAAATTCTTTTTTGCCTTTTTTGAAGATTATGAGTTTCTCAGAGCAAAAAACGTGATCCTTATTTTTTTTTCAAAAATTCAATCGAGTCAAACAGAAAAACGGCTCGCTGGATTGAGTTGGCTCTTCGTAAGGTTTTTATCAACATATTGAACTGTGAAAGTCACACCTAACATTATTGGTTTCCCCAACATTTTCGATCCAGCGGTAGATTTTTCAAGAAACCACCAAAAGCCCTTTCTTTGTTAATTTTTTATATTGATGCGACATGAAGAAAAAAAATTTCTATGAATAAGCAATGGTTGTTCATTAATGGAAGTTCATTTAAGGTCTTGAAATCCTCCTTCAATTTTCTGTGCGATCATTGGTTGCTGAGAAATCGATAATCAAAGACAAATGGATCTTTTTCCATTTGAAGACCGATATCTCGGCGAGAAGTGGACGTATTGAGGTCAATAAAAAATAAATTAAAGCTGAATTAACAAAGTATCCCATCATTATAACGATTATGCAAAAATAAAATTTCCACGCTCGTAGACAAGAAAAAAAAAGTGGTAAAATTTTGAGATTTTTTTGTTGCTGATTTTCCTATCATTACTCGAAAACCATTGAAACTTAAAATTTTTGAAGTTCTAATCCAAAAACTAGAAACTTGGAGCTACAATTCCCTTTTTTTAAATTTCTTGTACGATCATTCCTCTCAAAGTTACGGCATGTTGAAAATTGCCGAAAAATTTGGAATTTTTTTTTGATCCTTTAATTTTTTCCAGTAGTGTATATTAGTCAGAGAAAATGCGGAATAATGAAACGGACATAGGTAGTTCGCTATTTTCAAACATTATTATTATAAACCGACGGATTTTTAATGCTGCTGAGTTTGGTTCTGTTCGCAAAGAAAATTATCGAGATATTGCATTTCTAAACTGGCAATGCAGATGTCAAAAATTTCAAGAATTTGTGTATAACTTGGCAACAGTGCATGACAGATAATTTTTTTCAGTAGGTTATACAGCGAATTTGGAATTGAATCGATACATGAATAAAAATTTAAGTAGTTCCATTTGAAATAAGAAAGTAGATATGCTTTTGAGATAGACGTGGCAACACTGTCGACTTGAAAATATTTTAGGCGAAGAGTTCCTTCATCCTCAATGCTCCACTAAAATTTCAGAAAGAAATTTCACTAGTTCCCAAAAACGTCTAATAGGCCAACTTAAAAGGAAAACCCTCCATATGATAGACAGGAAACTTTGCAGAAGTTTGCTTGATATTATTATCCTTCAATATACCAAATTTCGCAATGATCGAATGTGTAATTTCGGAAATATCGGGAAAATAATGGAAAAATCTGAATGACATTAATTCCGAAACTACAGGACAGTTTATGAACAATCACGAAATTATTACACTGAAATACGTTCATCGCTTTGTTTACTACTATCTTAGCTCTATTTCGATTTCCACCACCAGAGTGCGTATCGCTGGTCAGCAGAAGCCAATAGAACTATTGGACGTCAACGACAGGACCGTGCTTCATTTTGTAAGGTCGTTGAGATCGTGTTCTCAATGGAAAGGAAATGGAGAGTTTTAGGTTATGATTTTCGAAATTCAATCTCTATCCGTTTCCGTTGCTATTTTGTTCAGTAGCTACCCAGACGAAATACATAACTTTGTGCATAAAGTGAAATAAATATACTGGTACAATATTCGTTGAAAGATTTGGTGATAATTGTTCATTATTAGAACTTTTTTATACATTTATATATTGTTATCGTTATCACCAAGAGAGTTAAATACAATACTTTCTTCAAAATAGCACAAGTTTCTGAAGATTCCTGAAGACAGATGGCAAATGCTTGCCGAAATGTCGATAAGAACAATTAAAATTTAAGAAGAAAGCCCTAACCAGGTGCTTTTGAGCGCACGTTCATTGGTGGGAGCAATGAGGCTAATACCTCAAAATTTTGTATAGGACTTGAAATTGATACTAAATATATAAATGCAAAATTTCAGCACGATCGAAAAAAATATTCTGGATATTATTCAAAAACTATGTAACAATTATGACAATCAAAAAAATTAAATTCTATGGTTCTGATGATGCGATCCCCTTGAAATTTTGCATGAACATTCAGAATCGGATATCCTGTTATGGAAATTAAATTTAATAACTACTAAACAGCTGATGCTGATGCGTTACTGTCGACATTGACTCCAGACTCCAAAGTCAAGACGTCGTCAGTGCCACTACGTCAGTTTTTAGCTTTTGGCGTTCAAAGTAGTGTTGGGAATAATCGAGTACTTTCAATAACCGAGTACTCGATGATCGAGCGATCCAAATAACCGAGTGATAATAGAGCGATTTTTCGCCTGATCCCCACCCTCGGTTATATTCGTAATCGCCCAAGTTGCAAGCGATCATGCTAACCGCTTGTCGCTCATTCAGCGCTGTACGGCCTCTACGTTCGTTGCGTTGTGACTTGCGACTTTGTTTATACCTACTGCCCTCGAAATTGAAGCTCGCGTGTGTCGTATTGTATGATTATCATGGGATCAAAACAGAAGTCCGCTGTATGGAATTATTTCCATAAAAATAACGATAAGAAATTTGCGACTTTCAATATTATTTGTAGAAAAGTTTTGGCTTATTATGGCAGTACTTCAAATTTAAAGCAGCATTTAAACCTGCTTCATCCGACATTAAACTTACAGAACAACAAACAATACCATGTGTGAAACTGTTTCTTCAGGTAGCAATGAAAATGCACAAAATTTAGTTATCCTGGAACTTCCGGAAATGCTATACCGTTCAAAAGACCAGCCAAACAATTGAAACTTTCCGTGTCTACTTCTGGAAATGTTCTTTCAGATACAAAAATTGCGAAAATTGATGCAAGTTTGGTGAAAATGATGATAAGAACTATCGGATGAGAATTCACTCAAAGATCGCGATTATCTATAGTTAATGCCGGGCAAAAACACCGAATATAGGGCTTGTACTCAACCATTCAAATAACCGACACAGCCCGATTATTAAGATATCACCCGTCGCTCGAGAAATCGAATTGAAGAACACATGACTCATTTCGATTATCGAGTGTCGAGCGGTTTTTTTTTTGATAATCGAGCAGTACTCGAGTGATCCCAACACTGGTTCAAAGGTTATGAGTATTTGGATCCTGAACAGCAGTATGACCAGAATCTAATTTTTTCTGGAAATATTATGATGATTCGAATCTGACGAAAAAAACGCATGTATAGAATCATTTTGACCTCGGATTTTTCATCAGTGAGTCCAACTGAGTAGTTTTAGACTACTTCCTGTTCAAAATTCGAAAATAACATTTAGGCTAGAAAACATTTTCTAATATGACTATGAGCAACAAATGAAAGATTGAAATTTATTAACTAACCTTGAACCGCTGTGATTTGGCTGTCGTTTTCATATATATTGTAGCCCAGATAAGCTAAATACTCGAAAGTTTTCGGAACATCCAAAAGTGTCATCAAAGCCCATTGACACATATAACCTTGGAAAGTAATCCAACTTTATCATTGGTTGGAACCAAACTACTGACATTCTGGCGGCCACGCTGGTGTAGGACATGTTGAAAAACATCTCCTCCAACTCTGTTGGTGATAAAGACATATCTTTGTCTTTATCGAATCTCTCAAACAGGTGAGTCAAAAAGTGCTGACTCTATGGGACAATTCAGTGGTACAACCAGAAGGAATTCTCAACCTGAAATATTTAAACCCGTGAAAATTAGATTAGGTCATTATAATCCATACTAATATTATAAATGCGAAAGTAACTCTGTCTGTCTGTTACTCTTTCTCGCCTAAACGGCTGAACGGATTTTGATGAAGTTTGGTATGGTGATAGATGATAACCTAGAAATGGTCATAGGCTATAAATAATCACGCCAACGTTTTTAGGCGGTAGGCAGTAGGCAGATAACTAAATTGAGTTAGTGATTTTTAGCCGTTTTTATTGGGACTTTTGCTCTTTCACGTCTAAAAGGCTGAACAGATTTTGATGAAATTTAGTAAGGTAATAGATGGTTACCTAAAAACGGATATAAGATCAAAATGATCACGTCATCATACGTAGGGGGTAGGAAGTAGGCAGAAAACTGAATTGAGTTGGTGATTTTTTTATGGTTTTTGCTGGGTGTTTTGCTCTATCATGCCTAAACGGCTGAACGGATTTTGATGAAATTTAGTTAGGTGATAGATAGTATCCTAGAAAAGGATATGGGCTATTAATATTCATGCTATCGTACTTAAGGCGTAGGCAGTAGGCAGAAAAAATAATAAGTTAGTGATTTCTAATCGTTTGTTTTGAAAGTTTACCTCATTCACGCCTTAACGTCTGAACGGATTTTTAAAGACTTGGTTAATATGAAGATAGGATCCTAGGCACGGACACAGGCTACTTTTTACGGCGGGGAAAATGCCTCATTCCCGCGGAAATCTAGCGTGATCGTGTCAAGAAGCGCATGACGCCATAGCTACTGAAATGATTTTGATGTTTTTTTTTAACTGAGTGTTACTAAGATTAAGTACTTCCTACGCAGACGATGTGGCGGATGTCACACTGTCTAACATCGGGGGTTGGCAGGTAAGTAGTAAGTAGTATTTTAAACCGATTTACATTATTTACTTTTTATATTTACTAAGGAAACATTCGGAGCTATCCATTATGTAGCTTAGGTTGCTTTTGAACAAATTTTGATGTGAAGTTGAGGACTGGAACACGATAGTGGGACATTGTTGCAGGGGGACTTACAGCCGGGAGAAAACAAAAAAACTTATGCGGACGAAGTTGCGGGTAAAAACTAGTTTTTTTTTTAAATTTTTGAAGTAGAATAATGATACAAGGTCTCTATAATTGATTGTAACAGCGCAGTTGACTTTGGATTATTCTCATTTTGCCGCTTCGTATAAGCGTGAATAGGGAACTTTTAGATAGGTGTTCTTTATACGGAACGGAAGGTCCATTTGGGTTAAGAGCGACATGGTCTAAATTGTTAAATTTAGTTTCATGGTAGGTATTCATATGCCATAACAAAGTTTTGAAGGTTTGTTCAACAGCAGTCATTGTACGGTCCACCACATGCACAGTAGATTAAAGGCGTTCCAACAGCGTTTTTGGACGGTACAGTGAACGATCCCAAATCGCAGTCTCGTGTTCCAACTGACCTATGTACCGTCCCATGTACGGTACAGTGTACAATCAAATCGATCCCTGCTAAGAGGCAGGGATCGTTTGTACTGGTTTGGTACTGACCTGCGCCATTTGGATTTCTATTTATTTTAGGTTAGGACGGTTATGTTTATTTCTCAGATCGAAAGAAAGTTTCTTATTTATTGATATGAGGTTCATTTATTATCTCATTTGTTCTTGTGGTATTTTCAGAGACAGGTCTCTGTTTTTTTTCAGTTTTTGCTCGCTTGTTTTGTTACTCATTAAACGATATATTCAAATAGAAATTATTCATTATTTGGAAACTTTGAAGAAAGTATTAGAATTATAGAATTAAAAGTAATAACAGTGTATGGTGAGGAAATGTTTGAAATTTTCAATTATTACGTGAGCAGTTTTATTTCAAAGTTGCTTCAGAATTCTCATTTCAAAGAAGCCCACTTTCTTCATATGAATACCATGTACTCAAATAAAGAATTTGGTTTCCTTTGCACCACATTTGTAATCCCGTGTACTTGGGGAAGTCACTTTTATTTCCGAAAAGTAATTGATGAAAAGCTTAATAAACAAAAATAATAGACATCATCGAGCAGGATATTCGATTTATTTAGAAGAGAATTCAAAATTGGAAATTACCCTTCCAAGTATACAACGTATCGGAAATAATAATAACACACTATATTTTATTTATTTCATTCTTCGGCGAAGTTTTATTACATTTCCGATACTTATTCAAGCAAACATACTATTGAAGAATTCATTTATAAAAAAAATACTCTTTCAAGCTCAAAGGATGTGAAGACAGACTAGATAATTAGATTAGCGGAATAAGTAACAACAAACAACTTAGATAAAATAAATCTCTAGGGATTATTTATTTTGTCAGTGACAATAAGATCGAATGAATAAGACAATAGAAACATATCACGCTGATAAAAATTGTAAACACAAAATTCAAATTTTTTAACGATACACGGGTACACAAAAGCGTTCCAACAACCTGAAACTGTGAACCAGCCCTTGAACCGTACACGACACTGACCTGCGCATAAATGCGATACAAAACGATCCCTTGTACGGTACATTGTACGGTCAAAAATACGCTGTTGGAACAAACCTTGAGTCTCTTGCAAATTCATTCTGAGAATGGCAATAATTATGACCAGCAATTGCAACTGCAAATTATTTTTCAGTAAACCTAACCTTGTCTTTAAATTCTCTCAAAATTTCCTCATTAAAAGAATCAAAACAAATCGTTGGCAGATTTCTCAGGACATGTTTGAAATAAGCGTACATATTAAAACAACAAATACTCACGTTGGATGTAAATATTCCCTTGATATTGTAACTGCTCATTATAACCAAACTTTCTCAAAACTGCCCAGGTCGTTTCATTTCTACCCCTTTGAACAAACAGAGTGTGTAAGTATAGAAATCCTTGAACGAAACACAATTATTTTGCACCCCATCATCCAAATTTTTTCTCAGTACTGCTTTGACATCATCTAATACTTGAGGCTGTAGAGGAGCATTAAAACAACGACTTTGGAAATTATTCAATTCAGTATCATTCAGTAGTCCATCACAATCCATGTCACAAATTTTGAAAATTCTTGAGAGGGCTTGTTTACAAGAATCTGTCAGCTGAAAATTACAATCGTTAAATGCATTTCATATTACTAATAGATAATAGCCTTACATCGGTGTCTTCTACTGAATATATTGGAGAGGTAGGATGAAGAACAGCCTTTTGAGCATAGTAAAATAATTCCGATATATTTTTAAGAGTTTTCGCAGAACATTCTATGCAAGTTTCAATCTCAGGAAAATCTTCCATCACAGGGAGGACGCCCTAAAATTAGTAACCAAACATCAAAGAATAGTAAAAGCCAGGAATTAATAATCTATAATGATAACTTACCTCTATGGTAGAAAAGTCTACTAGATCAATTTTGTTTCCAACTAAAACCACAGGACAACATTTGTCTAAGGTATTCTCTCTGATTAACGGTAGCCAATATGAAGATATCCTATCAATGGACTCCTCATTATCTACAGCATAAACAACACAAATAACGCTTGCTCCTTTTATCAAATTACTCAAAATATCTTCAGTTTGATCCAGAGCTGAATAATCCACTATATTAGTGGGGACTTGTTCAGGTGTAACATCAGCAGGTATTGTTATTTCTTCAGCTCTAGTGGGAACGTTTTCAGGGAACTCTTCGCTGACAAGCGACAAAATAATTGAAGTTTTTCCAACTCCGCGGTCCCCCAACAATAATATTCTAACATTAGGCTTTATGGGACTCTTTATAACCATTTTGACGTTTTTGTAAGTTCCCCAGGAGTTCTTCAACTTTCATTCATCCCGTTTAGTTATTTAAATTGAGGTTAAATTGTCACAGATACAGCTCCCCAAAGGAAATCATAGAATATAAGATTTTTTTTATTGGAACGCAAAGCAAACATTGGCTTGGACTTGCGCTTTAGCGATTTCGAATTTTCTGTGAATCCTTGCCATCGATGGAGTTACTCTGTGACCAAACCAAACCCAGAAAAATTTGGAACTTTGGAAGGTGTTTGTATTGTTTGAATTCTTCGCAGATTTGAAAAGAAAAGTAGAAGCTTTTCCTTTTAGTCTCATCTGTGCAGCGGTTCATATAGAGTATACCCAACATCAGGTGTGTATTATCAGTTATATGAAATTTAAAGCAATTATTTGCAAGTGATTGAATTAATGGTCAAATGTATTGACCGGTTTCATCACGATGACAATCACTTTAAAATTCACCCAAACAGCAAAGTATTATCATCCAAGAGAGAACGAATTATTAAAAAGTCTTAAATTTTTTTTCTTATAAGAAATTAGTGTATTTTGGTGGAAAATGGCAAATTTTTGGCGCCTTTACTTGCTTGTCTGCTGAAAACTACCTTACTCAATTCTCTTCTTTGCCTTATGAGGTAACTCAAATTAGAGTATTTAATAAATGAACAACACGATTCTTTTAGTTCTAAATAATTACCATAATGGTAAGCGGTATTTTTATTTTAAATATGAATGTCTTGAAAATCCATCCTGCGCTATATTTTTGTGTAAAATCTAGTCAAGTATTTTTATGAATTCTTTCAGTTGAAAAAATGTCGAAATTGGAAAATGTTCATTCTCCCCCAATAGACCTTCCAGTAAACAGGAAGAAGCCAGTTAGACTACATGGACCACCCTCGCCTAAGTTATCCTTAGGGGAAGAGGCAAAATTAGTGAGTTTAAACTCAACAATCTAACATTCACACCAAGTCTCAAATGTTTTAAAGGTTTTTCAGGATATCACATCAATTCCAACAAAAACTCCAGTGTCAGTTTTACAAGAATTACTTTGTCGTCGAGGAAAAACACCTAAGTATGAACTTGTTCAAATCGAAGGGGCAATTCATGAACCTATTTTTCGCTATCGTGTATTCCTCAATTCTGACTATATGGCTACTGGGACAGGTAGATCTAAGAAAGATGCCAAACACTCTGCAGCACAAAAACTGCTGGAATTATTGGTTGGAAAAATAACATTGGAGCAAGCAAATGTGACCAATGGATCTCCTGGAAAAGCTGATTTGTATGTATTTCTCAATCTTTTGCATGAAACCTCAGAGTAAGAAATAAACATAGTAGGCCAAGCAATAGAGGTTTTTTACGTGACAAAAATACTACCTGAAATCTGACTGTGCAGTCATGCAATAGGTAGTTTTTACATGTTTTCAATGATAAATTCCACTCCTGAATCGTCTTAGGTTTTTTTTGAGAAGCGAAAAATAGCCAAAAAAATCCAAAATTTTGCTTTTTCGCTTATAAAACGTGAAGTATTGATCTGATCGAAAAGCTTTTAAGGCACTTTTTGTAGAGAATTCAAAAACAAAAAAAATGAGAGGTGACACGTCTCAAGCGGATAATTAGTTTCCGAGAAAAGTCCAAAAAACTGGAAAAAAACATCAATTTTCCGAAAATTCATAACTTGGTCAATTTCTGAGATGAAGCGTAGTTGCTCTGAATTTAAGTAGTTATTAACATATACTTTATTGGTGCACAATTGCAAAGCTGTCGGATAAATAGTTTTTGCACAATCGCATTTTTCCGAATTCGACGTACTTTTTTCAAGAAGGATTTGAATTTTACAAAAAGCATTTTAAAGAAGAAATAAAATTCTTCAAATCGTTTATTCTCTCGATACCGACCGATAATGTTTAGTGGGTGAAAAACGGCGTCAAACAGGAGCAAAAAGGCTCGAATGCATCAAACTAGTCGCGGAGTGGGAGTCGCCCGGTACGCGACGCGCGAAAGATACAAGGTATACAGTTTTCCCTCGCTTAGCAGGCGACTCCCACTCACTAGTTTGATGCATTCGAGCCTTTTTGCTCCTGTTTGACGCCGTTTTTCACCCACTAAACATTATCGGTCGGTATCGAGAGAATAAACGATTTGAAAAATTTTATTTCTTCTCTAAAATGCTTTTTGTAAAATTCAAACCGACAAGTAGCCGAGTATCACGACCTTCTTGAAAAAAGTACGTCGAATTCGGAAAACTGCGATTGTGCAAAAACTATTTATTTGACAGCTTTGTAATTGTGCACCAATAAAGTATATGTTAATAACTACTTAAATTCAGAGCAACTACGCTTCATCTCAGAAATTGACAAAGTTATGAATTTTCGAAAAATTTATGTTTTTTTCCAGTTTTTTGGACTTTTCTCAGGAACTAATTATCCGCTTGAGACGTGTCACCTCTCATTTTTTTGTTTTTAAATTCTCTACAAAAAGTGCTTTAACAGCTTTTCGTTCAGATCAATACTTCACGTTTTATAAGCGAAAAAGCAAAATTTTGGATTTTTTGGCTATTTTTCGCTTCTCAAAAAAAACCTAAGACGATTCAGGAGTGGAATTTATCATGAAAAACATGTAGAAACTACCTATTGCATGACGGCACAGTCAGATTTCAGGTAGTATTTTTGTCACGAAATCGACTTTTCGATAGCTCTATTGCTTGGTCTATTATTGCTATTATAATATTTTTGACTTATACAATAATTTTCAGGACAACTCAGGTGGTTTCCCCATATGATGATAAGGTTATGGGTAATCCCATAGGCTGGCTTCAAGAGATGTGCATGTCAAAGAGATGGCCTCCACCATTTTATGAAATGGAACATGAAGAAGGTCTACCCCATGAACGGCAATTTACGATTGCTTGTCAGGTTTTGAAACTGAAAGAAATCGGCACTGGCAAGTCTAAAAAATTGGCCAAAAGAATGGCTGCTCATAAAATGTGGCAGGCACTTCAAGACATGCCTCAAGAGGGATGCAATGCTGATTTGGAGGATGAAAATGTGAGTAGAATCTTATAATCTGCATTTAAATATTTACTATCTTTCATATGGAGCAATTTTATATCAAAATTTGGGATCTCATGAGTTTGATTGAATGATGTTGTAGTATATCTGATACTTCACCAATAATCTAAAGTTCTTTTTGCAAATATGATCAGGGATTTCTTGAAATATTTCAACCCTCTTGATATTATAGTCCGGTCTATTTAGACCAAAAAATGAGAGTGAAGTTACATAAAGTCCCAACAAGCTGAATTTCTGTGAAGTTGTTCAAAATATAATTATAAACAATGTCTAAAAGTTCCTCATCATTCCCCTGTGAGGAAAAAATTTTATTCGAGGTCAAATGTCAAAAAAATGAGTTTTTCGCGATTTTCAGCAAAACGGTAAGTTTTATCATAAAAGTACCTCAGACAAAAATTGTAGATCATAAAATTATCTATAAAAAATGTATCAATACTTTTTTCTTACGAGCAACCGTTCTGAGATATAACGATTCAAAAAGTTATAACTACGCGCTAAGTACACTACCTCATATGTGGCGTGGAAACGTGTGCATATTATGACGATAACGACTTTTATAACTTTTTGAATCGTTATATCTCAGAAACGGTGGCTCGTAAGAAAAAAAGTATTGATACATTCTTTATAGATAATTTATGATCTACAATTTTTGTCTGAGGTACTTTCATGATAAAACTTACCGTTTTGCTGAAAACCGCGAAAAACTCATTTTTTTTGACCTTTGACCTTGAATTAAATTTTTTCCTCACAGGGGAATGATGGGGAACTTTTAGACATTGTTTATAATTATGTTTTGAACAACTTCACAGAAATTCAGCTTGTTGGGACTTTATGTAACTTCGAATGTCTAAATAGACCGGACTATTAGCTGATTGTCAGATGCTTTTTTATTTGATCTTGCTAATCTAGATTCCATTGCTACTTCCAAATTTGTACATTTGTAGTTTACAAGACTGACAAGATTCATATGAAATTTTTTTTTTTACATGAAAGATATACATTTTTACCATTCTTATACCTAATACGTGTTAGCATATTTTTTATTTTGAGTGATT
The DNA here is from genome assembly GCA_013421045.1 of Propylea japonica. Classification (NCBI taxonomy): domain Eukaryota; kingdom Metazoa; phylum Arthropoda; class Insecta; order Coleoptera; family Coccinellidae; genus Propylea; species Propylea japonica. The sequence continues at coordinate 80,975,779 of CM024243.1, forward strand.
GGGCTGATTTTCCTAAATTGTTTTGTGTGCATTGAAATTAATCAGGAATCATTTTAATTCATAATTGGCCAAGAAAGTTAGCTTTGCAATCAGGCGCCTATTGCACCGAAATACTTTGCAACTTTTCACTTTGCATTTTGCATTCTGACAAATTTCAAAAATGAAAATTAATTATATTGCACAACATTTCTTCCACTATTTAATTTCTGCGAATTGATTCTCACTTTGAACTGGACTTTTTACATTGCCCTTTTCAATTATGAATGCGTTTCTTGCAATGTAATTCAAGAAAGGTGAAAAGTGCAAAGTGAAAAGTTGCAAAGTATTTTGTGAAATAGGACCCAGTTCATACAAGAAAGCAAAACTTAAATATCCATGTTTCAACAGTTGGCAAATTTCAAGATCTTCAACTGATGCAAATTTAATTCTTCTTCACAAAGTGTGATTTAGCAGACATTTTATTATCAAAATTTTAATTACCTGATATAAAAATCATACATGTCGGATTGGAATTTATTGTAAAGGTCCTGAGAATAAATTCTTATTCACATTTAATGTTTTATAAAAATATTTTTTTATGTAAATAATAACATTTTTCATTCGTTTTGAAACTATTAAATTCACCTGTTCAGCATCAACTTGGTTTGCTCCTCTTCCAAATTCGAATTATAATCAATATATTATAATTAAATAATATACTGGTTAGAATATAAAAAAAATAAAATAATATAAGGAGCGTGAAAAAGTTAGTAGCGTTTTTTTTCTAAGTACTGTATCTTCTCACACACTCAACCAATTTTGACGAAATAAATTTTACCTGCAAGCTGAAACCATAGACTACAAACATTAGTTTATATTGAACCACTGAACTAGGAAGGTGAACCTGTGCGAAATTTCAAACATGGAGAATTTTGTGCCGTCAAATGTGTTTTTGCGGGGAATTCTTTTACATTATTTCCATCAAAAGAAGAGTGCTGCTGAAGCTCATCGAATTATTGTGGAAACTTACGGCGACTATGCTCTACAAGAATAAACATGCAGAAAGTGGTTCCAACGCTTCAAAAATGGCGCATTTGACCTCGAAGACGAAGAGCGTTCTGGTGCACCGAAAAAGTTTAAAGATGTAGATTTGGAGCAGTATCTCGATGAAGATCCATGTCAGACACAAGATGAACTTGCAGAATTGTGGGAGTTGATCGATAAACAATTTCTTATCGCTTGAAACAACTTGGAATGGTTCAAAAGCAAGGAAATTGGGTGCCGTATGAGTTGAAGCCGAGCGACATCGAAAGACGATTGTTTACCTGTGAACTGCTTCTTCAGCGTCAAAAAAGAAAAGGTTTTCTGCATCGAATTGTTACTGGAGATGAAAAGTGGATACGATACGAAAATTCCAAGCGTAAAAAAGCATGGGTTAAGCCCGGTGAGCCATCAACATCTACAGCAAATCCCAATATTCATGGCTCCAAGCTCATGCTCTGTATCTGGTGGGACCAGCTCGGAGTTATTTATTATGAGCTGCTAAAACCCAACGAAACCATCACAGGAGACCGCTACCGACGACAGTTAATCAAATTGAGCCAAGCATTGAAGGATAAAAGACCGCAATATGCTGAAAGACACGACAAAGTTATCCTCCAGCATAACAATGCTCGACCACATGTCGCAATCGTTGTCAAAAACTACCTAGAGAACCTCAAATGGGAAATTCTACCCCACCCGCCGTATTCACCAGACATTGCTCCTTCTGATTACCACTTGTTCCGGTCGATGACGCATGGCCTGGCTGAACAGCGATTTTCTTCCTACGACGATACCAAAAAATGGGTCGATGACTGGATCGTTTCAAAAGACCAAGAATTCTTTCAGCGAGGAATCCGTATGCTACCTGAAAGATGAGAGAAGGTGATAGCTGCCGATGGACAGTACTTTGAATAATCTATGTGTTGTAGTCTTTCCAGAATAAAGCTCTAAACTTAGAAAAAAACACTACGAACTTTTTCACGCTCCCAAATATGATATAAGACTGATCAAGTTTTCCATATTAGGTGATGTTTTCACTATGTTAAAAGCACTCTTTGATTTGCAATTCCTCAGATTATGGGAATATTTTGAAATCTTTCTTTATAATTGGATAAAGTGCATAACCAAGTTGATAATGAACAAGAAAAATATTCTATTAATTTTCTGAATCTTATCTAACAATTAATGTTTGTTCAATTTTTGAATATTTCAATATTTCATTTCAATTGTACAATTATAGTCAACATCGAACCCAGGCACGTTGCAGGAACATTTTGCTGCTCTGAAAGATAGTAAAATAAAACATCTTACACCTCTACATTCACATAAAATGTCTTCATTTCACAAGAACCTGAAGCAGAATGCAGGACCAAAGTTAGATCAGTTACAGGTAATTTCGAAAATTCTTTTGTTTATAGCTTATCGAAATTGTTTTCATAGAAGAAATTTATATTGTCTAAAATGGTAATTTTTTTACTTTCCTATTCTAAATATTTCTTTATTTTGAAAAATTTGTTTTCGTTCAGAAGTCCATTTAATATCATATTGACTTTTTTCTACAACACACTCCTTAAAAACCAAACACTCTAATAAGGCCAAGCAATAGAGATATTTCCTTGACAAAAATACTACTGGAAGCAACCTGTGCCATTCCGTGCAGGACAGTCCGTAGTTTATTCCCACCATGTCCTCAGCACGAAAATGCCATTTTTTATTTGTTATAACAAAAACAAGAAAAATTCCCGTTCTTTTTAGTTTTTTCGTTGCAAAATGGAAACTATTGATGCAGTGATAACGTTGCAATGGGATGAATTGTAGAGAATTACTTGTGAAGAGAATGATGGGTCAAACGATCCGATCGAATATTAAAACTGGAGAAAAGCGAAAAAACCGGAAAATTGCGTGTTTTTCTTTTAACTCATAACTCTGCCATTTTGCAATATTAAGAACTGAAACTTCACACGATAGTAGCTATTGACGTGCAAATCATGTGTGTCAAAATTGGATTCGGTCGGATAAATAGTTTTCACATATTCCCATTTGAATTTTTTTTGGACATATTTTCGCGGAAAGCTGGATGCGTTTGAGGTCGTCCGATTGAAATTAAAAAAATTGTTTTGGAAAGAAGACGTGATCAGTAACAAAACGCCTATTCTGACTTTTCAATAAAACGCGTTTAAGTTGTTGAAAACTAGTGAGAACATGAGGGAAAACGGGCCGACCGAACGAGAGCGGTCGATTGGAGAGGAAATAAGCGAATCGAGGGGAAACGTATGTGTGTACAAAATTTGGTGCGCTCTCCGCGCAACAATTCTTATACTCGGCGACCGTTGGCTTCCGCGGCGTTTCCCCTCGATTAGCTCATTCCCTCACCACTCGACCACTCTCGCTTGGTCGGTCGTTTTCCCTCATGTTCTCACTAGTTTTTAACACACTTAAACGCGTTTTATTAAAAATCAGAATAGACGTTTTCTTACTGATCACGTCTGCTTTCCAAATCAATTTTTTAAATTTCAATCGGACGACCTCAAACGCATCCAGCTTTCCGCGAAAATATGTCCAAAAAAAATTCAAATGGGAATTATGTGAAAACTATTTATCCGACCGAATCCAATTTTGACACACATGATTTGCACGTCAATAGCTACTATCGTGTGAAGTTTCAGTTCTTAATATCGCAAAAATGGCAGAGTTATGAGTTAAAAGAAAAAACACGCAATTTTCCGGTTTTTTTACCGCTTTTCTCCAGTTTGATTATTCGATCGGATCGTTTGACCCATCATTCTCTTCACAATGTAATTCTCTACAATTTATCCCATTTCAACGTTATCAATGCATCAATAGTTTCCATTTTGCAACGAAAAAACTAAAAAGAACGGGAATTTTTGTTGTTTTTTGTTAATAACAAATAAAAAAAAATTGCATTTTCGTGTTAAGGACATGGTGGGAATAAACTACGGACTGTCCTGCACGGAATAGCGCAGGTGGCTTCCAGGTAGTATTTTTGTCAAAAAACTAATCATTTGTAGCTCTGTTGCTTGGCGTAAATGAATAATAACAAGACAACCGGTTATGTTTTCTTACTTTCAATCAGATATGTTATAGAGGAATTCCCCAGAATAGTACAGCCCCTTGCCAATTTATTAGGCGCATTAAAGGTTTTCATATTTACTTGTATTTCCGAAAATAAAAGCAGCATATTTGAACTTGAAATCCTTGAAATGTCATTTTTATCTAGGAATTTCATTACCTTTTCTATTGTTAATTCATTTTTTATGAATCAGTATAGAACTTTTTTTTTATAGAAAATTTGTCAAATAGCAAGATAATTCTTGATATGAATTAAATGCATTGCTTTGCCAAATAAAATATATAATTTGTTATTTTTATCTTTTCAGAACACTCCTCTGAATGAAGAAGATTTCGATTACTTCAATTTTCTTGGAGAAATATCCAGCGAGAATCATTTCGAAGTTACCTATGTAGACATAGAGGAGAAATCTTACTCGGGCAAGTATCAATGTCTGGTGCAACTTTCTACCCTTCCTGTTGCTGTATGTTATGGCTGGGGTGATACCATGAAGGAATCCCACGACATGGCGGCTAAAAATGCCCTTGAATATCTCAAGATGATAACCAAAAAGTGAATATTCGGCTATCTCCTAACGATCATCTTTTCAAAATATTTCTTCAGAAAAATAGGAAATAAGCCGTTCAATCTTCGACTCAACTGCGATAGTTGAAATGGCGTCGTATTATTGCATGCATAATCAGCTCACGGGTCACGTCTTCTGCCAAATCATTCCTGTTTCCAAATTTGTTCTCTTTCACAATATGAAATTTCTTGTTTCAAGTTAGTCCGGTCTATTTAGACATTCGAAGTTACATAAGGTCCCAACAAGCTGAATTTCTGTGAAGTTGTTCAAAACATAATATAAACAATGTCTAAAAGTTCCTCATCATTCCCCTGTGAGGAAAAATTTTATTCGAGGTCAAATGTCAAAAAAATGAGTTTTTCGCGATTTTCAGCAAAACGGTAAGTTTTATCATAAAGTACCTCAGACAAAAATTGTAGATCATAAAATGTCTATAAAAAATGTATCAATACTTTTTTTCTTACGAGTCACCGTTTCTGAGATATTGATTCAAAAAGTTATAACTACGCGCTAAGTACACTACCTCATAGGTGCGCATATTATGACGATAACGACTTTTATAACTTTTTGAATCGTTATATCTCAGAAACGGTGGCTCGTAAGAAAAAAAGTATTGAAAACATTTTTTATAGATTATTTTATAATCTACAATTTTTGTCTGAGGTACTTTTATGATAAAACTCACCCTTTTGCTGAAAATCGCGAAAAACTAATTTTTTTGACATTTGACCTCGAATAAAATTTTTTCCTCACAGGGGAATGATGAGGAACTTTTAGACATTATTTATAATTATGTTTTGAACAACTTCACAGAAATTCAGCTTGTTGGGACTTTATGTAACTTCACTCTCATTTTTTGGTCTAAATAGACCGGACTAAGTTATAATATTTTAACTTACTGACAAATTGCACATGAAACGAAAACTAAAACAAAATTGTATATTGGCCAAGCTATAATATAGTTTTTGTCAAACAAAATACGAAAATTGCAGGGCCGGACGCACACCGGAGTCGACAGTCTTCAACAAGGGGAGAAAGAGAGTTTGTGGTAAAGGGAACCATTGCACATCGAGGCCGTTTCGGACAGTACGTTTTCGACTCCACTGGGTGTGCGATGGTTCCCCTTACCACAATGATTTTCACGGCTACCTTCGAACCCAACATCATCTCTCTTTTTGTCGAAGACTGTCTGCCGCCTGCAGTGTGCGCCCGTCCTAAGAGTTATTTCTTCGAATTGGGTGAAGTTGTGTTATGGTTAAATATCAATAACAACCTTGCTTTCTACAGTGAGTTTCATTTTATTATTATATAACATACTGACATTAATTTCTGCGAGAATTTTATACATGAGTAGTGATTTGATAGTTTTGACGTTTCTGTTTCATTTTTTAATTTCTGTTTAATCGATATTCCAAATTATTGTTCTAGATGAAGATAATTTCGTTCAGTATATAGTTTGAACAGCCATTCTGATTTTACTGAGAATGAAGAAGTCAAAAAACAATTTTGAATTCAAATCGTAGATCAACTGCGTTTCTTTCTACTGTACGGATCAATTAGTATCATTATTTTTTGTTATTACAATTTTATGACATTTTATAGTTACATATAAATACTTTCACTTCAAGATAGGATTTGTTGTTTCTAAGATGTGAAAGATTTTAATTGCAAGGGCATATTTTGAAATGGGAATGATTTGGGAAGCATTGTCTGTATTGATGCAGAATACGCACTATATTTACAAGCTATACTTTGCATAGAATTAGTGGTTTTTTTCAAGAAATTTAATTTTAATGCGATAGATTTACGAATGAGCACTTGTATAATGTTATATGAGTGTTTGTTAATAAGTAGATAGCTTAGCCTTTCTTTGGGCACTTGAACTGTCTTGGACATTCAGGGAAGATTTTAACTTTACCTCTGAGTGCCATTGATATTAATGATTACTTATGTAAAGGGAGCATTTATTTAATGCAAAGTATAGAGGTTGTACCCCATTTTATTTAAGAATTAACATATATGTCAATAGTAACATTTTGGGTCTGATAAGGTGTAAACAAGCATTTAGTTTTTGATTCTTCATTAAGCATCTTGTATGATGAGATTCTTAAGTTTTGGTATTGATGTGTATGCTAATCAAATATAATTCAAAAACAACTCAGTTTTTCATTGAACCAATGATTATGAAAGTAGGGAATATTAATTGATTAATATCAAACTCATACTTTGTAGTAGTTAATACTCATATCTTTCAGAGCATAGACAACTGTTTCGCCCTATTAGTAGGGAAGCCCACGTAGCTAAATCGGGAGTTACTCGAGCGTCATAGACACCTATTGGGTTGCGGAGCTTTGGTGATAAGAAAAAAAAGTCATATAACAAATAGCAAATTAGCAAAGTATCCTATCATTATAACGATTATGCAAAAATAAAATTTCCACCCTCGTAGACAAGAAAAAAAAGTGATAAAATTTTGAGAATTTTTTTGTTGCTGATTTTTCTATCATTACTCGAAAACCACTGATACTTAAAATTTTTGAAGTTCTAATCCAAAAACTAGACACTTGGAGCTACAATTTCCTCTTTTTAAATTTCTTGTACGACCATTCCTCTCAAGGTTACGGCATGTTGAAAATTGCCGAAAAATTTGGAATTTTTTTTTGATCCTTCAATTTTTTCCAGTAGTGTATAACCTTTCAAATTAATCAAAAATTTTGTGACCTACTGGACAATTTAGTTTTTTTTTTAATTTTAAATCTCATTCCTATTGGAAAATCATTAGTTTTTGGTTTCATAGGCTGTCGATTTAAACAGGAAGCTTCAGGCAATGCATGCATCGCCTGGAGTATTCGGTATTCGTATCGAAAGTATTCAAGAGTTGCTTACAACCCCTCGTGTAGTTACCATTTGGAATGACCTAGTTTCACTCTAAACTGATTGTTCACTGAGCTGTTAAAGAATTGCCTAAGTTTCACAGAACATATCAATTTATTGAAATTTCCAGAAAAGCGAAACATAAATTCAGGATCTCAAAATAACTCAGTAACTTATATATTTATGTTCTGATCGCTTATGGATGTCATTTCAATACATTCATGTTTCAGCAAGGTGGATTTCTTGTACAAACGGGAGCAGGACATCTCTTATGCAATTCATTCTCGTCACATAAATTGCAAAGTGGCGGATCGTGCACTCCAACAAACGTCTCGCCTCTTTGAATATCGCCCAATAAAATTGGGATTATATTGTCGAATAGGCAATTCTCGTAATCGTTCATTTCCGGGATACCTAAATTTCGCATTACTCCACCTGTAATGAGAAATTAAAAAGAATTATACTGAACAAAATAAGTTGATGTTCTATGACCATAGAATAAATGTTTACTGATTAATAATAAAATGAAATCTAAACTCGAACAATCCAGCGGAGTCTATGAGATAACATGCACAAACTGAATTCATTTTACATAGGAATGACAACTCGTAATGTAGAAAAAAGATTCAAAGAACACAAAAGAAAGCAACCCCATTCCGCTTTAGGCATACATTTAAACGATACCGGACATCATATCACATTAGATAATCTGAAAATACTTCATAAAGAAAATAACTACCATAAAATAATATTACTCGAACAACTAGAAATTTTAAAAAATAAAGACAACCAATTTTTACTTAATGATAATATAGAATTCTACAGAAGAAGTATTTTTAAACTCATAGATTCTTAAAAAACAACAATAAATAAAATTCAAAAAATTCCCGCCACCAATAGACCACCTAAAATCACGATACACAAACACCGGTATGCTAATATTCGTTCCTAATTTCGTTCGTTGCGCGCAGCTACGTCACTCACGAGGATCTGGACTTTGTTTACCTCTTCAATCCCACGTGTACTGTGCTATTAAATTCGAATTTGGTGCTGTTGTGTTGTGTAGGACTTTAACAATATCTGTCGAAATATCAGATTGAACATTGTTTCAATCAAGGAAATTATTACCAGGTTTAAGTTCATTTGATGATTATAAAGACAAACTCTTAATTGATTCATTCCTAGCTTTCTACTCGATTTTGAGCCTTCTTCGGTTTCCCTGAAGAGGGCTCAAAATCGAGCCGAAAGCTAGGAATCAATAGAGATGTATCATTATGATCCTCAATAAAGCTAAAACCTGATGATCGTTTCCTTAATTGTTTCAAACACAGTTGATTGTTTTTAATTAATCTCAAAAATCTTAATTTTTTTCACATATTCAACTATGTGCAATTGAGCAATTTAGGTTTAATCAGATACTCTAAACTAATTTCTTTCAATATATTTTGAAACATCAGATTGAATTTTAATTTTCATTCATCGCAATATACTGAAATTTCCAGAAATATCATAAATTTTTTCGCACATTCCACTGTCAATTGAACAATATCAATTGACTTGAAAACGAATCTCTATAAGGAATATTTTATGTGATTAGTTCTTTACGAATATTGAGCATATGAATATGTTCTTGAATAGACTTCAGCGGAAAAAATTATATTTTCCTTACTGTTCTAGGTACGCCTTTAAAATTTACATGTTTGCACTTGTGAAGTATTACTGCATCATAAAAATAAAATTCATTAGCCCATTAAAATTATTTTGGAAACTGCAATCCATAGATAAATAAATTATTTATCTATGCTACAATCCTTCAAATTATCAATTTAGACCAAAATTCCATTCAATTTCATTCTATCGTTTGAATACATCCTCGTACATGACGTCACACGATGCGCATCGGCATACCGTGTGTAAGTGTATCGTGCCTAAAATAACATATTAGATATCACATTTTGCACATATCCTATAGTTCCAGATTCAGAACAAGAACAAGAAAGATATATCGATAATAAAGGTTGACTAAAATTCAAAAATTTAACAATTCTGACAGAGGAGAACCATTTTTAATATTTTTAATGTTTTTAAACAGTTTCTGTTCATTTTAATTCAAGACAGTAAGTTGCATACTCTCACCTAAATAAATACATGTTCTACATTTGTATACTTTCAGCTGGCCTGATGATGGAATAATTCCGAAATCGATAGCCGAAAATTTTAATAAACAATAATAGTGTGTTTTATTTTATTTTACATTTCTTGATCTCGAGAGAACATACTATGGAAGAATTCATTTGTAAAAAAGGTAGTTGAGGTAATTACCTGGTCCTAGTAGGACAGGATTCGCCAAGTATTTCAATTGAGGATGTACTTTTGATCTCACGTAAGCGCACTCCACGATTCCTTGATATCCTCTTAGACCTTTCACTAATGAAATGATGAACCTGGCAAAGCCGAAGGCTCCAGCGAGCGAATCAGCAGAGTGTCGTATCTTTGCTACATTTATATTACCATATCTTACGTTTTGAGTGATGTTTTCAACTGTGTCCTGAAAGTTCTATTATTAATTCTCTTTCATTTTAATACAAAGTTATTTATGTGATCAGAAAACACTAAGAAGTATGATGATGAAACCAGGATAAGATAAATTTTCCTATCCAATATTTTTTTTTGCAAACGCATATACAGGCTGAACATTTCGAACCTGACAGAAATGTTCAATTTTTCTCAATACGTCCCAGATTTTTTTGTCATAATCGTTCGAGTTTCAGGTGTTGAGCATCTCTACCAAATTATAGAGATTTCAAAGTTCCCTGGCTGTCGCAACATATGTAAATGTGCTGGCCAGAGTATCCCCTGCGAATATTTTCTAGTGCGCATGCAATAACCGCAAATAGCTCAGCCTGCACAATGGAACAGTCCTTCCCCCGAGGGATAGCCTGATTGAAGTGAGGACCCACGATTCCGGCCCCAGACCCTGTTGCTGTGACAGAGCCATCAGTGAACCAGGTGGGACCTTCTGGACTAAGAAGCCTGTTTGATGAAGACCATAGGTCGCTCTCAGGAACAATTACCCTGTAGGGTTCGTCGAAGTAGAACTTAGTGCCCGCGCGGTCACCACTTTGGAGAAGGGGAGCGTGAGCATCCTTAACCATTTTGAGGGCCCTTGCGTGCCCAGTGAAGAGTCCTCCATCGCGCCATTGTCCCTGTTCCCAGATTCTTAGAGCTGTCCTCATAGCCACCTCCTTCACAACTAGGTGCAAAGGAGGGAGGCCTAGCGGACATTCCATCGCTGCTGATGGGGTAGACCTCAGAGCGCCTGTAATACTTAAACAAGCTTTCCTCTGGCATTTCGTCATAATGTTCTGGTTGACGGCCCTCTCCATAGAAGGCCACCACACCATAGAGGCATAGGTTAGGATAGGCCTCACCACGGCAGTATACAACCAGTGCATAACGTGCGGTTTGAAGCCCCATCCATTACCCAGCACCCTCCGAGTAGACCAGAATATAACATTGGCCTTATTCGTTTGAGTCTCAACGTGTTTGTTCCACAAAAGTTTGCGGTCCAATATCACCCCGAGATAACGAACTTGTTCGGATAGAGTGAGCCCAACTCCGCACAGACTGGGAAGTCGTAAGTTGCTAGGCACTCTCTTTCTAGTAAAGAGAACCATCTCTGTCTTATTAGGATTTACCGAGAGCTCGTTTTTCAAGCACCATTGTTCAACCCGTCGCAGAGCATTCTGCATCAGATCCCCAATGACACTGATTACCTTACCCCTGATTAATATAACAAGGTCGTCCGCATAGGCCACCACAACGAACCCAGCCTTCACCAACTCCACCAGGAGCTCATCCAGGACGAAATTCCACAGTAGCGGAGACAGAACACCGCCCTGCGGACATCCCCTTCCTGGTGAGCCCCCTATGGTCGAGCCGCCTAGCCGAGCCACGATTAATAGTTACTAGAACTATAAATTACAAAATACTTACAGGGGCAAATTCAGCACATGGCTTCGTTTGTGACAAGAGAGGAACCATTGTTGTTTCAGTGTGTCCGCCAACCACGGGTACTATAACACACTCCGCCTCAAGACCAAGAGCTGCTGCTGCCATTGTATTTGCTCTTACCGTATCTACTGTGGTAATTCCGAATATATGACTAGGACTATAAGCACCTTTTCTCTTCATCACTTCACTAACCAGAGGAACCATGGAGTTCACTGGATTTGTACCAACAGCTATTAAAGACTTGAACAAAAAAATTATTATACAGGCTGTCCAGGCGATTGACGTCAATGAATTATTTTTAGATTTCTCAGAACTGTGGCTATTCAAAAATACCCCATGTGTGTAATTCGATTTTCTGTAGTTCTCCAGTTACAGTAGAGACTCGATAATCCGGATCAATTAATGCAAGGGATGATCCGGATTAATGAGGAATCCGGAATACCTCTTAAAATTTAGTAAAGATGCAATTTAAAAAAACGGTTGAAATAAATATAGGCTTTATTATCGAAACCATAAAACAATATATTATTTGGAATAATTAGATATTTTACGTTTTCTACTGTAAGGGAAAAAGAATGCTGAACAATAGCTTTCTTCTGTATATCTTTCAGAAGCTGAATATCAGTAATTGCCATGAGTTATGGAATAAACAGACTGCATCGAATTGATCTATGCTCTAAATGCATTTGCTAACGTTATCCCCGTCTTCGAGGATCGAAAAAATTTGTGCTAAAGGGCTTTTTCGGTATTCTCGATTTATTATTCTGGTATTATACAGGGTCTTTATAAATGATTGTAAAAGCGCAGTTGGCTTTGGATTACAGAATAATAATCTCTAACCAATCAGAGCCTAGCATGATCACAGAATTCTGTATTTCTGTGGTTTGCATAATCCAAAGCCAACTGTGCTGTTACAATCATTTATAGAGACCCTGTATAAAATATAATGAATATTATAAATATGATTATTTCGAATAGCACCTACCTTGGGAGCACAAGTTCCTATGAATTCCGTAATGCTTTGCACCAGCGGGGCATTCTGCTCGAATTGCGCAGAATAATTTTGGACATTTCCTTTAGTGATTGACATCAACAATACAACTATCCTTGAGTTCTTGAAATTAAGTACCAAAAATTAATATAGGAATAAATAATAATAATCAAAAATACTCCTACACTGTGGAACAGTCAAATTGAATAAATTCGCTTGATATCAATACAAGTGTGTTAGAACAGTATGTCCTATTGTGATTATAATCACACAAGCAATCAAGCTTTGTATGAGTTACTTTTATTTTAAGTTGGCTTTGTTATTGTGTCCTTGCGCCACCTTAGGCACGGCACTGCTATTGTTTACCCAGTAGTGAATACAATCGTCACCACCGAATAGAAAATTGCTTTCCTGGACGAACAAGATTAACAATTTCTTTGGAAAGCATGTGCACAAAATGTTTACAATCAAATAATTTGAGGTGTAAGTTAATCCATACTAATATTATAAATGCGAAAGTAACTCTGTCTGTCTGTCTGTTACTCTTTCACGCCTAAACGGCTGAACGGATTTTGATGAAATTTGGTATGGTGATAGATGATAAACTAGAAATGATCATAGGCTATGAATAATCACGCCATCGTTCTTAGGGGGTAGGCAGTAGGCAGATAACTAAATTGAGTTAGTGATTTTTAGTCGTTTTTGTTGGGACTTTTGCTCTTTCACGTCTAAACGGCTGAACAGATTTTGATGAAATTCAGTAAGGTAATAGATGGTTACCTAAAAAACGGATATAAGATCAAAATGATCACGTCATCGTACTTAGGGGTTAGGAAGTAGGCAGAAAACAGAATTGAGTTAGTGAATTTTTATGGTTTTTGCTGGGAGTTTTGCTCTATCATGCCTAAACGGCTGAACGGAACGGATATTGATGAAATTTAATTAGGTGATAGATAGTAACCTAGAAAAGGATATGGGCTATTAATATTCATGCTATCGTACTAAAGGCGTAGGCAGAAAACTAATTAAGTTAGTGATTTTTAATCGTTTGTTTTAAAAGTTTACCTCATTCACGCCTAAACGTCTGAACGGGTTTATACAAAGATAGGATCCTAGGCACGAACACAGGCTACTTTTTACGGCGGAAAAATTCCTCATCCCCGCGGAAATCTAGCGTGATCGCATGACGCCATAGCTACTGAAATGATTTTGATGTTTTTTTAACTGGGTGTTACTAAGACTTCAAGCTACTATTTGATCACTTTTCTAATTTAAAAAGTCGGTAGGTACCATAATTTAGGGAATTTATGATAAATTTTTGATGCACTGTCTTTATTTAACAGTTTAATTGGATCGAAACTCATAGGGTTGTCAGGTAGGTAGTTAGTAGTATTTTAAACCGATTTACATTATTTACTTTCTATATTTACTAAGGAAACATTCGGAGCTATCCATTATGTAGCTTAGGTTGCTTTTGAACAAATTTTGATGTGAAGGTGAGGACTGATGGAACACGATAGTGGGACATTGTTGCAGGGGGACTTAAAGCCGGGAGAAAACAAAAAAACTTATGCGGACGAAGTCGCGGGTAAAAGCTAGTATGAATATTATTTAGGAATCCTTACCTCTAAAGCTTTTCCTAGATGACATTTGCCACAGTATCCAGTAACATTACAACGTGTATCGATATGATTCAACTCGTGTACGAAGCCTTTGCAGGCTTTCACATCGTAGATGCAAAGCTCATCGATTAGGGGAGATTGTTTCAACAACATTGCAAGAGGTTTTCCCGTACTACCTACGTCCAAACAAGAATTTCTGTCGTTGAAAATTAATATTGAAATTATATTTACCCATTCCACCAAGGAGGGTCACTTTAATATACTCGTTTGAGAGACATCCATAGTTTCTTAGTACAATTGGTTTCATGAACTGTTTTAGAATCTTACTAAAATTTTTTATCATCGTGAAAATTATTGAGTGTCAATTCAGAATAACAGATAAGTTGTCGAAATTTCAAAAACGAGTTGCCAAATTAGGAAATTTACTCTATGTTAAGGAACTGTCATACCTAATAGCAATGGTGTGGTGTGGAAAAAACTGAATACATAATTATAGCAGGATTTAATTAGTATAGGCTGCGTTATTCTCCCTGATGGGACACATCACATTTGCTACCCTCCTTCAGGGACGGGCCGAAGCAAAATTTTTGGGGGGTACAAAGTTTCGAAAATTTGCCAACTGTGCATTGATGGAAAACTAAGGCTCTGAAAGTATACCAGACAGCCATGCTGGGTCCAACCACAGACTCGAAAATTACAGAACAATTCGAATGAAATGAAATCTGTAATCGAATAAATGCTTATGCTTACCTGTCTAGTCTCCAACTTTATTGTTTTGAATAAAAAATCAATACTTTCTATTAACTATTCTTCAAATTCTGTGGTAATACTATTTTAATTTTGTATTAACAGATCATCACAATCTTCGTCTTCAGGATTTTGAAAAATTATTATGGTTCTTCCGATATGAAAAAAAGGGAAAAGACTTTTGACTCGTATATGATCATTACAACAGAAATCTATTTAAAGATATTAACTAATAATATCATCGCCATAGAAAATTATCATAGTAAGTTTTTGAATTATTAGAAGTTTAGATTTTGTTCTGTAAACAATTTTTTTTCAAAAATCTTCATTATTTCAGTTTCGTGAAATTTAGTAAACATGAGCACCCCATGAATTGGCATTTTAATTTTAAATTTCATATCGAAAGTATAAGCAGTTATTGGAATAAGGAAAATATATTCTAGTGACAATAACTTCGAAACTACTGAACTGACGATCTGACCCGCTGAAGAACTCGAATGATATATTCAGGTCATCAGGTCCCACACCTATCCTGAAAATTTGAACTTTCAAACTCTTTCCTTCCGAAGGTTAGGTGTTTAATTCTAGACCAGCAAAACTAGAACCAGAATTTTTATATTTTTCAAATCTGTTGATGTTTCGATTCTGACGAAATGTAGGGCGAATATGCTCGTCGCTGACCTAGTTCATAATAAGTTTGACATTGATTGGAGTACATACATTTGAGTTAAACGACCGCACCGCTGTTCCCCTAGAAACAAGCGCGCAAAAAATACTGCCCGATATTTTCAAACTTTTTTTGAAGAAGTCAAATTCATTCATAGTTCATGACATTTTTTTGGAAAATGTATTCCAATTTGATTGAAATTTCTACAACTGTTCTGAAATTTTGCAAACTGTTTCCAGAATTTTATCCGACTGCTTCGAAATTTTGTCAATTGCTTCGAAAATTCACCAACTGCCTCGAGAATTTACCAACTTACGCCAAGCAACAGAGCTACAAATGATTAGTTTTTTGACAAAAATACTACCTGGAAGCCACCTGTGCTATTCCGTGCAGGACAGTCCGTAGTTTATTCCCACCATGTCCTCAACACGAAAATGCCATTTTTTTGTTTGTTATTAACAAAAAACAACAAAAATTCCCGTTCTTTTTAGTTTTTTCGTTGCAAAATGGAAACTATTGATGCAGTGATAACGTTGCAATGGGATGAATTGTAGAGAATTACTTTGTGAAGAGAATGATGGGTTAAACGATCCGATCGAATAATTAAAACTGGAGAAAAGCGGAAAATTATGTGTTTTTTCTTTTAACTCATAACTCTGCCATTTTGCAATATTAAGAACTGAAACTTCACACGATAGTAGCTATTGACGTGCAAATCATGTGTGCCAAAATTGGATTCGGTCGGATAAATAGTTTTCACATAATTCCCATTTGAATTTTTTTGGACATATTTTCGCGGAAAGCTGGATGCGTTTGAGGTCGTCCAATTGAAATTAAAAAAATTGATATGGAAAGAAGACGTGATTAGTAGTGAGTGGTGAGGGAATGAGCGAATCGAGGGGAAACGCCGCGGAAGCCAACGGTCGCCGAGTATAAGAATTGTTGCGCGGAGAGCGCACCAAATTTTGTACACACATAAGTTTCCCCTCGATTCGCTTATTTCCTCTCCACTCGACCGCTCTCGTTCGGTCGGCCGTTTTCCCTCATGTTCTCACTAGTTTTTAACACACTTAAACGCGTTTTATTGAAAAATCAGAATAGACGTTTTGTTACTGATCACGTCTTCTTTCCAAATCAATTTTTTTAATTTCAATCGGACGACCTCAAACGCATCCAGCTTTCCGCGAAAATATGTCCGAAAAAATTCAAATGGGAATTATGTGAAAACTATTTATCCGACCGAATCCAATTTTGGCACACATGATTTGCACGTCAATAGCTACTATCGTGTGAAGTTTCAGTTCTTAATATTGCAAAATGGCAGAGTAATGAGTTAAAAGAAAAAACACGCAATTTTCCGGTTTTTTCCGCTTTTCTCCAGTTTTAATTATTCGATCGGATCGTTTGACCCATCATTCTCTTCACAATGTAATTCTCTACAATTCATTCCATTGCAACGTTATCACTGCATCAATAGTTTCCATTTTGCAACGGAAAAACTAAAAAGAACGGGAATTTCTGTTGTTTTTTGTTAATAACAAATAAAAAAATGGCATTTTCGTGTTGAGGACATGGTGGGAATAAACTACGGACTGTCCTGCTCGGAATGGCACAGGTGGCTTCCAGGTAGTATTTTTGTCAAGGAAATATCTCTATTGCTTGGCCTATAATATGTGCTGGGTGGTTTTGTGGCTGATCCACATAACCTACAGATATTGAAGTTTTTCCTACCGATCTTGAGCAGTAGTATCGCACAAAACAGTGACCAATGAGAAGCACAGTAAGCAGTCTTATCTACATCCTTCCCTTTCCAAGGTGCAATAAGTTTCTTTGGTTGTCTTCAATCTGGTGTGTTTCTCTCTTTTTTCGAAATCATCAACCTCCGCCCTAATCAGTATGGGTGATATCCAACATGATGGCATGAGTTTGGTGAAGGCAGTGTTTGTTCCTCTTTATGCAAGGGCGTCACCTGTCTCATTTTCCTCAATGTTCTAGTGGGCGTGTACACAAACTATAACTAGCTTGTTGTGCCTCGCCAGTGTTTACAGCTCCAAATGGTCCTTGATTCATAATCAACAGCCATCAGTTGCCTTAATGCCATATGACTATCAGAGGATATTTGCCCATGTAAAGATATGTATCAATTATTTATAACTGTTTATTGAATACAAGTTGTATAGATACAAATCATCTCTCAATAAAAACTTTTAGAAAAAACGGTTCTAATAATCATCACCTCTAGAAACGATCTCTTTACAAGTGGGACGAAGTATGATGGTGTGCTCGAATTGGGCAGTATAGCATCCCTTGATGTCGCATAATGGGGGATATGCATCTACCACCCCCTTATCACAAAGATCCTTCAGCGCCATCTGGTATTTGGTAGCACCGGCTCTATCTAGCCATCTCTTGCAGAATGCCAAAGTTCCAAAATTCTTATTGATGACATTCAGCAAAGACTTGGAACTCTGCAACCTAAAAAAATTATATAGTCTTATAATTACAAACATTAAACATATACAGTAATCTCAGAAAGTGGGCTTCTTTGAAATGAGAATACTGAAGCAACTTTGAAATAAAACTGCTCACGTAATAATTGAAAATTTCAAACATTTCCTCACCATACACTGTTATTACTTTTAATTCTATAATTGTAATACTTTCTTCAAAGTTGCCAAATAATGAATAATTTCTATCTGAATATATCGTTTAATGAGTAACAAAACAAGCGAGCAAAAACTGAAAAAAATCAGAGACTCTGAAAATACCACAAGAACAAATGAGATAAATAAATGAACCTCATATCAATAAATAAGAAACTTTTTTTCGATCTGAAAAATAAACATAACCGTCCTAACCTAAAATAAATAGAAATCCAAATGGCGCAGGTCAGTACCAAATCAGTACAAACGATCCCTGCCTCCTAGCAGGGATCGATTTGACCGTACATGGGACGGTACATAGGTCAGTTGGAACACGAGACCGCGATTTGGGATCGTTCACTGTACCGTCCAAAAACGCTGTTGGAACGCCTTTAATCTACTGCGCATGTGGTGGACCGTACAATGACTGCTGTTGGAACAAACCTATAATCTCATTATTCCCTTGTGATTAATGGGTATTATTAAGGCCGAAGTACAATGGACGGATTTCATAATAGCCATGGATAAATATTATTTACCTCAAGGGAACATATGGAGCATCAAAGTTTTTCATATAATGGGAACATTCCATATCATCATGAACAACACCCCTTCCTGTAGAGCCAAACGTTTCAATAGCATAATATTCATTTTCCTCCATAACTGTGGCCTCTCCTCCTTTCACAATAGGAACGGTTTTACCAGCATGTATTCCTATGAAAAATTGTTATCTTATTATTCAGATATGACTCAGATCAACTCAACCTACTGTATGGTGTTATTGAATGTCCATTCAGATTACGTATGGATTTAACTGGGTAGGTTTTGCCATCTAATTCCACTTCATAAGACTCCATAACCTCTTGGATGGCAGCTCCAATCTCACAGAGCTGAACATCGATACCTTAGAAAAATCATAATATTTAGATCATGTGTCCGTGATAACAACGTGAATTGAAATAAATAAAATTTTACAAAATGTATTCCAAGCAACTATAAATACTGAATGAGAAAAACAAAGGGTATGGCCGGGTTTCAATGGCGAATCTGCCCCCGCGACCTTTTCGATGCATATTTGGGGGACTGATTGATCATTGATTGAAAATAATTCAGCCAAGTTTTTGTCTAATTATCTCGAGCCATTTTTGAGATTTGTGTTAAAACACTTTTTTCGATTTCATTTTTTTTCATAGTGAAATCCAGAATTCTTGAATGATAATTTTTTTCCTTGATTCTTTGCTATGAAAGGAATAGACGTTGACTTTTTCATGAATCTCAGCTGAAAATACGATTTTTCAGAAAAAAAAATAAAATTATACCCATATGTTTTTCGGTGTTCTAGAAAAGTATCCGCCGCCATTTTCGACCTAAAATGACTTCTTTTCTCCTTGATACCCTGGAATTTTTTCACATTTTTCAAATTGGTGGAACATTATGGAAACAATCATAACGGTTTGAATTTTGAGATTTGTCAAATATTCATCAAATTTTGGTGTCGTATTCACATCGGCTGTCAGAACAATTAGTGAAAAAAACAAGAGGCGATCTATCTTAAATAAGAAGATATGGGCTCGCAAAGTTCCAAAAGAATATATTTCACCAGATAGTCCTTTTTTTCAACGAAAACACTTACCACTCTGTAAGTTGAAATCCTCTTTAAAAATTTTACATTAAGTTTGACGCATTTCATCCTAGAAATATTCAATAATTATTGCAAAAACATCGAAAAAATTCGAGGGAAAGCCCACCGTTCTCCATAGTTAGTTTTGCACTACTGCACAGTCTTTCGAGTTTCGGCAAGTGACATAGTAATTGACAGCGGGAACTATAGTCCGTTCACGAAAGGTTGAGCCGTCGGTTGGCCATGGAAATTTGGCATATTCCACTGTGTATATTAAAATTTAGGTTATGTTCTTGTCAGATTGATACGCAATGTTGTCAATATGCATAGAGTTGTCTGATAACTCGCATTCTCGTCGAACGAGGCCGGTTACATTCGGCAACGTTGACTTTATTTTACGTTATGACAGCAAATACTGGCAACTTCAGATAAATAAAAAACGCCTACTATGTGCTCAACCTTTCGTGAACGGACTATACAGACAGAATCTGTGGTACTGTCTAACTTACCATAAAGAACTTTCCATAGGATTTTTAGTTTTTACGATTTTTTTGAAATAGATATATTTGAAACAAAATGCATTAAATCCTTATGTAAAATGTTCAAGGACAAGGAGAATTCAAAATCAATAAAGCGGTAATTCAATGTTTTTGTAGTAAAAGAAGTAACTTTCAGCTAAAATTTTTTAGAACTTTGGGGGCCAATATTCTGAACTAAGACAGATCGCAAATTTTTTTCCTAATATTGTTCATGGAGTCGATATGAATACAACTACACCAAAATTTGATGAATATCTGCTAAATTCCAAAATTCAAACAGTTTTCAATTTTTTTTTCATAATGCTCCACTAATTTTGAGAATGTGAAAAAATTCCAGGGTATAAAGGAGAAAAGCAGTCATTTTATGTTGAAAAATTTTGGTGGACACTTTTCTAGAACACCGAAAAACATATGGCAATAGTTTCATTTTTTTTCTAAAAATCGAATTTTCAGCTGAGATTCATAAAAAAATAATACGTCTATTCCTTCCGTAGCAAGAAATCAAGAGAAAAAAATCATCATTTGAGAATTTTGGAATTCACAATGGAAAAAAATTAAATCGAAAAAAGTGTTTTCACAAAAATCTCAGAAATGGCTTGAGATAAATAGCCAAATACTTGGCTGAATTATTTTTATTCAATGTCTAATTGATCCCCCTAATATGAATTCACCATTGAAATCCAGCTATACCTTTTGAACCAAATTGATAAAATTTCAGTAATTAACAAACCTGCAGCATTTATTCCTGTGTTAGTTGCATCCTTAACAGCTTCCACCAACTTATCATATTTTGGATTAAAAGTATGGGTGAAAGCACAATCAATAATCCTTCCATTGATGTGTGTACCAAAATCAATCTTTACAACATCATCATATTCCAACACTGTTGGATCTCCTGCGTTTGGCGTGTAATGTGCAGCACAATGGTTCCTTGAACAACCTGTTGGGAAAGCCAAGCCAGCCTTAAGGCCATTTTCAGCTATCAATTTCCTTGCTACACTTTCTAACTCTTCACAAATTTCGATCATAGTCATACCAGGTTTAATCCACTTTTGAATATGTTGACGGGTCTAAAAAAAGAAACAGAGCATACTGAAAACTGACCTCACCAACTACATGGTAAAATCTGATAACACAATAGCTTTTATCTGAACCTCTGTTGGTCACTGATCAGTGGCGGCTTGTGACAGAATAAAGTGATGAGGCACATAAAAAAAAAATATTAATCTTATAAACTCTTTTTTGTCAGATGCATACTTATTATGAAAAAATCCTTCGGTATTAATGCTCCAATGATTCTATAGCGTTTTATTGGGTGGTAATTGCTTCAACCAGTTTTTCACTAAACCCTATCGGAATATGTATTATTAACACTGCCAAAAAATAATTTGATTAGAGTTACACTGCCAGTAGGCCAGTAGTACTCTCATTTTGAAACCTCCGATTCGATTTTCCTACCGAACCGATAGTCAAGCTTTGGAATAGGTTGTATAACTTCTTCAATTGTACATATTTTGTACTCATAGGAATGACTCAAAAACTGTTTCTGTTTTATTGAAAACTCTGCAATATCACGAGTACTGCACAAACCCAATAAACCCAAACCAGAGTGAAATTTCACTATCTTCCGCTTCACGATTAACCCGAATATGTGCAGTTTGCCGATGAAACGAAACGAAACGATCACGGATCAAGGGTAGATAGTCCGGACAATCCAGACCAAAAAATTAGTTACATAAAATCCCAACAAGCTGAAAATCGGTAAAATTGTTCAAAACATAATAATAAATAATATATAAAAGTTCCCAATCATTCCCGTGGATGGACAAAAATTTATTCAAGTTCAAAGGTCGAAAAATGAGTTTTTCGCGATTTTCAGCAAAACGGTGAGTTTCATCAAAAATGTAAATGTTAAAATTATCTTCAAAAAATGTATCAATACTTTTTTCCCTACGAGGCACCGTTTTTGAGATAAAACGCTTCAAATGTTCTAAAAGTTGTTACTGAGGCTAGCCTCAAATTCACCTTAGAAGCCACAATAGATAAACAACGAAGGGAGGTTCATGATCTCGTCACGTCGATGTGAATAACGCGCTAGACAAGAAAGAGCGTGAGGCAAGCCTCACCTCACCGTTTAGGCCTTGAAGAGGAAGTGAGATGAATGTACAAAAATCGGACCTTAACGCCTGTAACATGTAACGTTACGGTCCGATTTTCGTGCATTCATCGTAACGTCAGTAACGTGTAATGTTACAGACGTCTGTAGCTGTACCCGGCTTGAGATTGAGCTCGGATATTATGGAAGACGAGTGCAGTATCATACAAAAAATTGAGACTGAAGAACATAATGGGATGATGAAATTGATTAATAAAATATTGGATTAATTCGCTTGATATTATTTGTGATTTCCGTAATTTATTTGGTGAGGCACTGCCTCACCTGCCTCATAGGACAAGCCGCCACTGTCCCTGATTGCTTAATAAGGTTGTGATTGATTGGGGCAATGACTATCTTTCTGCTGTGACTGTGACCAGTGGCGTCTTCCTTGCGTATTTATACAACAACTTTGTTGTTTTATTCGTTCATAGAGCAAGGCTAGTGATCAAGTAGTTTTCCAAAGAAAAAACAAACCTTTGCACAATCCCAGAAAGAGAAATTTGAACAATTTTTTTCCTATTGTAAATATGGCTCCATTTATACAGGGTGTCACGGATAAGGTGTTTTCTATCTACCATTAAAATGTTTCCTACCTTATCCGAGACACCCTGTATATCTATGGCTTTATTACACTATCGTTGACAACAAAGATGTCAGAATTTATGGGGATTATTTCAAATGAACAGAACTTCAAAATACCTAGAAATTCAAATAAAATTTGACAAAATATTGAGTCTCAACTTCTAATCACTTGCAACCCTTCAAATGAACCTGCAAAGCTTTTAGGTTTGTAGAGTCGCTCACTTTTATGCTGGCAATGTACCGGGTTTTTCACTATAATTTGACCCCCCCTTCAACTTTGTTACTAAAGGAGATACAAAAAATGTTTCGTATAAAAGTTTTACGAAATCAACTGAGGTTTTTTGAAACGAGTCCAGAAACTGAAATATATACAGGGTGGCCAACATATTGATGGCAACTTCATTTTTTCAAATGGAACATCCTGTATATTTTTCCATGTTTGGCTAGCTCTTTTTCCCCTGATTTCGAATATGTAACATATGTTGGTCTATCTCTTTTATTCTGAAAACCACAGTGTTTCAAATTTTAGGAACTACCTGCCAAGATCTGTAATCATTTTACAAGTGGCAGACTGCGTTTACTGAAAATGCTCATTTTTGGAGTTATAATAACGTCAATGGAAAGGTATACAGGGTGAACAACATTGAATGCAACTATATTTTTTCAAATGGGACACCCTGTCCTGTATATTCCTCCTTTTTTGATAGGCAATTTCCTCCTGATCTCGAATATAAATGCGTATGTGTCTCTTGAATTTTTCAGAGTTTAAAAGTTTTGAAATGATGACACCGAAAAAAAAAATATGTGAAATAACTACGAAATTCTTTATATCCAAACAATCTACTTAAAAGTATTATTTTAGAATGAATACTTAACAATTACTTAACCAATGAAAAATGATAAGCTATGGTAGTATGGTAAGAATAACATCAACTGAAGAAATTGCTCAAAATGACCGACTTCATTCAATACACGTAGTTCATATAGTTATCTCAAGTTGCTTAGACTATTTTTGATAGCATTATTATGGCTCTGCTTCAAAATTTGTTTCTAATCATTACAATATTATCATTATTCTTTGTGCGTTGACAGGATTAGTTCCGAATAATGGGTTTAATATTGTTTGATTTTATTTCATTAATATTATTCTCCGCTTTCATTGATTGTCATTATTGCTGAAGTGAATTTTCCTTCAAGAACGGCTATAAAAACATGTCCAACAGTGTTAAATCGAGACTATTTGGTGGCCATATAATGGGTGCGTCATTACCAATCCAACGATCAAATTGGCAACTTAAATATTCACGAACTTCCAAAACGCTATGCCAGATGGTTATTGAAATGTGAAACTCTGTGGTGCTCAGACTAAGAAAGATAGACCAAAATATGTTACATATTCGAAATCAGGGGAAAAAGAGCTAACCAAATATGGAAAAATATACAGGGTGTTCCATTTGAAAATATGAAGTAACCATCAATATGTTGATCACCCTGTATATATTTTAGTTTCTGGACTCATATCCGTGAAACTTTTATACGAAACATTTTTTTGTATCTCCTTCAGTAACAAAGTTAAAGGGGGGGTCAAATTATAGTGAAAAACCCGGTACATCATTCGAACCCATTCATGGGAGAATAATAAAATAGTTTGTCTTAGATTACCTGTCTGTGAGCTTCAGCAGCCAATCGTACTTCATTATAATCATCATAATGCATTCTATCCAAAGCTTTCTTTTCCTCTGTGGTAAAACGGTCCTTAGCCGTTCGATCATCATTCTTTACTGGATGTTCCATAATTTGTCCTTCTGGAAAAACCTGATCAGGAAAAAGATCAACGATGGGAATTGAAGGTGGATCAGTTTGATTCGGTTTTCCATTTCCTTTTTTCCGGTTCCTCTTTTTTTTCTTTTTCTCCACAGTTTCCTCGTTTTCGGTAACAATTTCACCATTTTTATTGGAATCTTCATTAGTTTGAGTATCGGTCGACTGTGAGTTCACTTGATTTTGATTATCTCCTCCTTGAAAAAAATGTGGTTCGCTGTATTTTGAAAACTACGTGCCATTAAATACATTTTTCAAAAATACCAACCTGCCTTCTTTTTTTTCTTCTTTTTCTTTTTTTTCTCAGCATCTTTAGAATTTATTTCATCTGCAACGTCTTCCAAATCCTTATTTTCGGCATTTTCCTCAATATCAATTTCTGTCTTTAACGCTGCCATTTTTGAATCTGATAAAATTAAACCATAGAACACAAAGTCAGAAATGTCAGAAGTCAGAATTTTTCAAACATCCCATCAGAGATGAACTGAAAATCATGCACAAATGGCATATTCCATGACGACATCAGCGCCAAGGTGGCGAGAATCGAAGCTGAGCTAAGATAGTAGTAAATGTAAACAACCTTCTTTTGGACAGATAAGTCATTGGAGTTTCATCGAAATTTTTACGAATAATCTGAAAATTAATGTGGAATTGGAATCTTTGTTGAATTATTCAGTGAGTTAACCATTATTTCAATCATTTTAGCACTAATATTCAAGTGTTTAATCAATATAAAGGTTACAAGCAGTATATATATATATTCTTTTGAAATCAAGAGCTAACATAATACAATACATAAAACAAAAATAAAAAATCCCTAACTGAGGTTGGTGCAAAACGGGGTACCATACTATTTTTTCGTATGATACCAGAGCTCAGGGAAAACCCCAGTAGAAAAAACCCTGTCTCGCCGTTTCAACAAAAATGACACTTAAAACTATTAGAATATGAAGGATTCCTTCTTCATTCAGACCGAACGATAACCCTCTCCAGGATGCCTTCGGAATTCTGAAAACGAGAAAATCAAAGCAGTAAAAAGGAACAGAAAATAAAATGATTGAAACTCTATTAAATCGATTTAAAATTAATAACCCAATTCAAAAACGAATCGGTAATTTCATGTATAGCTCTCAAGCCATCCTGAAATTTATATATGGAACAGTTATTTATTTTAAGGAGATTCTCCTTAAACAATTATATAAGATACAAGCCTTTCTTTTACTATTAGTTCCCTTCCAAACTCGTTTTCAAGATATATTTTCATTTGGTTTTCCTGAGGGAAGAAGTGATAACTATAACCTAAAGTTGCAATTTTTTCGCCCATAAATTGTATTGGGGCACACAACAGTAGTCATTTCTGATAGAAATCATATTCAAGAGGATAACAATTTCAATTTTCCCTTGAATATTTCTTCTAAACAAAAGTTAATGAACAATTATGAAATTATTACACTGAAATACGTTCAACGCTTTGTTTACTTCTATCTTAGCTCTATTTCGATTTCAACCGCTAGAGTGCGTATCGCTGGTCAGCAGAAGCCAAATGCGCAAATTTATGCAAACTAGGGATAGGGCATCGCCATCGGTGTTTTATGATCTATTTCGATGTTTTTAAAAAATGAGATGCTAGTTTAAATAAGAGAATTAGCATTTTTTATCTCGGAAATTATTCGTCGTAGGTAAAAAACTGAAGATACCATTCTCACTGTGAATTATGTGGCGATTACGAAAATGATTTTCGTTTTTAAAAAAACATTGGCGTACCATTTTTTCGCCAAATTTATTCCGACAGAAGTCTGTACGGACGCCACTGATGAATGGCCCCAACTGAAAAATTCTGACCCCTCCTCGGCCACCACTTTTTTCCAGTCCTGGGTGATGACTGGTGAAAAGTGTGAAGTGAATGCAGAGACAAGTCTTGTCTCTGGTGAATGCCTTTTTTTAGGTCCACAGCACAGAACAGTATGACAATTATTCTATTTTCAAAGGAAAATGCATAGAAATAAATACATATGTTATGTATATATTTCTATGGGAAAATGGGATAAAAACGTATTTATCCTTTGTTGAAATCAGTCGGAACCATAGAGATAGGATAGTATTATATCTCGATGGTCGGAACGAACGTAAATTGCAACACTTTTGCGCAAATTCAGAATTGTACGTTGTAACACCAGAGTCGAATTTTGGCGAGCTGTGGTTACATGTAACTATCTAACTATCACGTGATCATTTGACAGAAAATACGTGTATTAACTGTCAATGATCACGTGATAGTTAGATAGTTACATGTAACCACAGCTCGCCAAAATTCGACTCAAGTCTGAAAGGTGACACAAATGTTACAATTGCAACACCTGAAACATCACTGTTTCCAATCAACCCTAATAATCCGTTGATTATACAGGGTGTTACATAATACTATGTCACAACTTAAGGCGATGAATCTACGTATAATTTCAAGAAAAAGTCCAAAAGTCCGCAAAAGCTTCGTTCAATAATTTTTTACTCGAAAACGGTTAGAGATACGAAAAAATTACAGGGGTCGAAAATCTTCAGCATTGAAGGAAGTTATCAAAAATTGATTTAACGCTGACCAGTGGCGTACCGTAAAAAAGTTTGAGAGGGAAAAAGGAGACATGGCTTCGGAAAAGAAAATACCCTGTAGATTAAAGTTAAGACTCAGGACCTGCAATGATGGAGACTGTTGAAAATAGCTCGCATTCTAAATTTGGACTGAATATTTCAAAAACTGCAGCAGTTATGAAGAAAAAACAATTTTTTTGGAAATTTCAACACCCTGTAGCTCCATAAAGAAGCTTTTACGGACCCATGTTTATATAAAGGTAAAAAAGTTTCAACTGAAATTACCCTTCGCTCCTCCCCCCAATGATACCATTGTGCTTGACATGAAAGAAATGCACTCAATCTAATCGATGCGTATTTTTCATATTAGCCAATGTGTAACTTTCAGCACTTTATGTGGCAAAAAGTGTGGACAGGACGTCATCTTCAAAGGGCACTAGCTCCTTAACGAAGCAAATTTGCATTTTATGATTTGGGTCGAATCTGTCTAAAATACGAACTATAATGTCCACTAGTAGTTTGTCGGTCTAATTACGGGACACCGATTGACGATTTTAATTGAAATAATGGACCGCTATTGCCTTAAAAACGCCGAAGAAGTTTTTAATATCGACGTACACGTTAAAAACATCGAAATCATGAAATCGATGCTTTTATGAACGAAGTTGTATCCCTAGAACATAGATAAAGGAACATTAATCGTTGTCCCCGTTTATAATTAAGAAGTTTTGAGATTTGTTAATACAGACGGGACCAAAATTTAACTAGAGTTGAGGACAAGATGTCTCTGATTTATTATTTATAATATTAATTAGCTTCAGATTGTTATTTGTTTTGTGCGTTCAGTCGGAATATTGTATGTTCTGTGGTCGGAACGCATTCTTTCTGTCAACGTCAACACTGTCAACAGTATTGCCATTCTGATTTATATATATATTCCTCACCTCATTCATTAGGATGCCAAAGAAAAAAGAAATGTATTGTTCAGTTTACCATTACGAATCAATTGAGTTCCGGAAAATTAAATACTTTGAAAATTCGTGTGTATCTTAATTTCTTTCATTCAGAAGATATTCAACAAATTATTAAAAAAAAAATTATGTTGGTCACTCTGTTAACACTTCCAAGCCCGAATGTAAAATGAAGCGCCATTTTACTAACCTTCCTTGCAAGAGGATGTAATATACATTGCAATTAAAATATGTCCATAATATTATTTAGAAGTGTCAGAAACGAAATCTTTAATTACGACAAGAAAAAGTTCGAAGTGAGTAACCTTCATTTTGGGCTCCTATTCAAATTAAAACCTAATGTCATTGTGGGGCCAAATGCCCAAATAATCAAAAACGAGTTAGCAATGTTAGCATTACTTTGAGTTCATGCATTGTTTTGGGTTTTAATATTTCTTATGTTGAAACTGCATAAAGTATTTGATTAGGCCCCTCTTTTTAATGCAATGAAAAAACAAGTATATTAATATGACACCTGATTTTTTTTAGATACATTGAGATCGGTATGGAAGATGGTTTACAGAGGGAATTGACGACTTCACCTGTCCTAGATCAAACAAATGGAGTAGCTTCCTCAGTTATGGCAAACTTCCCTGAAGGGTTAGTTGCTGATACAGAAAAAGAAGTTTGCAGTCAATCTGAAAGTATAGGTCCTAAATTCAATGGAAGTGTACATTCATCCGATGAATCTGATAATGATTCAGATGCTAATGCCCTTGTTATAGATGAAAGTATTCCCAAACGTCAAGTTAAAAAACGTAAACTTAGTGTGAGATCGAAAAGTAGTGGTGACAACTGTGAAGAAAGTGAAGTGCCATTGCATTCAAACCCTTACTTCAATCAGTCTTTATTTGAATTATCTCAATTATCGCAACATAATTCACCTAGTGAAAATGAAGCTACTAGAATTAAAACTGATAAAGTTAAAAACATAGGACGTTTAAATAAATCGAAACGTATTAAAACTAAAAACAGTCCAAAGTTGCAGGAATATGCTCAATATTTAGGGCTCCAACCTGCAGTGCAATTTAAGTGTTCAAAGTGTAGACAATCAGGCTTTGAGACTCTACAGAGTTTAAATGATCATCTAGTTGACTGTACTGCTGACCCTAGTACCCTTGCAGAAGTTGAAGATAACTCTATTTCTAGTTTCAAATTGACGAGAAAAGTATTTCTATGTTCAGCATGCGGCACATATTACGAAAACTGGAATTTATACATGCATATGTTGGAATATCATAGGAGATTCATTTGTTTGTATTGTCTTGGAATGTTCTCAGTGTTGGATGATCTATGTCAACATATACAGTCAAGACATAATTGGGAACCCCATCAATTAGAATCTCCTGCTGATTTCTTCAAAGATTATAAAGAACCCTGTTTCATAATTTGCTGTGAATGTAAAAAGTTATTCAATGAACAAGACAATTTTTTTATCATAATTGTGTGCCCTGTGATAACTCTGGGTCTAAGCAGACATTGAACACAAAGTGTTAAAAATAAGTGTAATAAACAACAAATCCGACCGGAAAATCATGTAACAGGTGATTCAGTCACAGAAGATCCAGCTTTAATTTCTGCTGTAGATGAAAATAACAGTGACTTACTAGTGAATAATACAATCTCACAAATGGTCAGAAGTGAAGAGAATGCAACAAACGCCTCTGAGGTTCTCCCAGAGGTACCAGAATTCAGCATAACAACAATAAAGATACCGAACAAACACCTGTTGATTCAGGTAATCAAGAAGGAAATAGTGATTCCTTTGAAAAGGATGAACAAACTGAAAAACAAGAGAGTGATTTGGAAGAATCATTTTCCACGGAAACTATCGATAAACAACCATTATTCAATGTGACAGGTGACAGTAGCTATGATGAAACTGAGAAAGTGGACAATTCTGATAAGGAAAATGTGAATTCACCCGCTAGTTGTTCCGAAAGACAAATATACAATCAATCTTCTAGGGATAGTGATTTGAAATCGAATGAGGATCAAAATTCGGATCTAGAGATTAGCACACATCAAGAAACTGAAATCATGAGTAAAAGAGAAAACGAGGATGTACTCGAAACCAGGAAGGTTCCAAAATTATCTTTAAAACTATCAAAATTAGAAACTTATTCAAACGTGGCAGCTGAAGAAAGTGATGATAGTGATAAGTTAGCAATGGAACTTGATCAGATTGAAAGCGAAAATGAGTATATTAATTTAAGTGATGACAAAGTTGAGAATGCATCTATTGAAGATAACGTTCAAGTAGCAGGACCAGATGTGAGTATTATTGAATTGGAATTAGAGCAGCCTCTGGACAAGTTTGATATCAAGATATTGCTACAAAAGTGTTTGCTCGCCACTGTACCATTGTGTGTATATTGCAATCACGCTAGGAAAATTTCCGTAAATGGTAAACAATTAGGACTACATGCCATTGCCCAACATAGATATTCTGCCATTGTGAAAAGTATAACAGAAGAAGAATTAATACCTGAAAGCTTTGTTAACAGAATAAAAGAATCCTTGGAAGAACTGGACAAGGTTTATTTCAATCTAGAATCCAATCTGACCGAGGAAGCAGTTACTTTTTCACATGTTTTCGAATGTTTCCAGTGTCGCTATTCTACTAATGTACACAAGGAATTGTACTTGCACAACAGAAAAATGCACACAAAAATTTGCTGTTGTGTATTATGTGCAAATCAAATTTCTATAGTTACAGTGAATTAATCTGTCACTTGTGTCCAGGAGATTATGTTTTAGATCATGATATGCAGTATAGATGCTGCATGTGCGTGAGCGATGATTTACCTTCAGCTTTCAGACTAATGGTGCACTTGAGAAAACGGCATCATGAGTGCGATGTATGCTTGGAGATGTGCAACAACCAATACAAGTTGTCGAACCATGTATGGAAGCATAAACTCCATCACTTTTGTTATCGATGTGGAATTGCATACAGGAATAAACAGGACATAACAAGACACTTATTCTGGAAACATGGTACTGAGAGTGTGCTTTGTAAAAAATGTCTACAGAAGAAATGGCCTCATGTCTTCCACTTCTGCATACCTCCGGCAGTTTTTGCTTGCGAAGAATGTGGTCTTAATTTCACAAAAGCCGTTTACCTGAAGGTCCATAAAAGAATACATGCTGAAGAAAAACCTCATGCTTGTACTTTTGAAGGCTGTGAAGAGAAGTTTATTTCAAAAAAGCTGCGACAGAAACATGAAAAGCAACATTATGAACCAACAGTTGAGGAGAAACATAATGACAAGAAGAATGAGGAAATCGTGGATAATCCTGCCACTAATATGGATGATTCTAAGGTGGATGTCGTCCCTGAAGAGAAACCCAAGCCCAAAGTAGATGTATATGATTTACCTGAATTGAACTTATCAGAGAGCAGCGATAGCGAGTCTGAAGTAGAGGCGCCAAAACAAGAGGATAAAAAAACAGAAGAAGAAAACATCATAGAAGCCCTAGAAGAAAGGACTCTGGAGGTTGAACAGGAATTGGCCAACAGTATGAACGTCGTAATGAGGAAGTGAACAAACAAGCAGAAGATAACACAGAATCAACCATACCGATTCTGGAAAGCATATGGGACGACTTCAAATATACCAAGCAAAAAGGGAAAAAATAGATAACCTGTTTGGGGAATCCGATAAAACATCCACAAAAGCAGAAGAAACGAAGAAATGCAAATAGAACCAGAATTGACTTTAGAGACTGCATTGCAAGACCATGACTACTGTTATACACCTGAAGCCACTCAAGATTCTAATGTCATCATAGAAATGGAACCTGATTTATCACAGAGAGTAGATCACGACTACTGCACGCCAAAAGAAGCAACAGAAACAGCTACACTGGAAAGGAGAATAATGATCAAACACCTTCAACAGAAACTAAAAAAGTCGAGAACTCGGATGATTCCAGTAGTGATAGTGATTCTTCCAGCTGCTCTTGTGGTTCCAATTGTTCCTGTTCGTCCGATTCCAGTTCCAGTTCTAGTTCAGACAGTTCAGATTCTGACAGTTCTACAGAAGAAGGTAGAAAGAGGCAGCAGGCAAGAAGAGAAAACAAACATTCCGGTGTCAAGAGTGAAAACAAAGAACCACCTGCTGTACCAAAAACAGAAAATGTTGAGAATATAACAATTTCAGAAGCACCGATTTTGGAGACGGACTTGGAGACCACTGAGAGCGAAACTGATGAAGAATTTTATGATAAACAACCTCAAAAATTGGCCAAAAAGCTGCTTGAAGAAAAGAGAAATCAAATACTCGCTGAAGTGGGGTCCCTACCTAATGGAAATTTTTACGAAAACAGCAGAACATCCACTCCAAGTTTACCAGAAGAAGTCAAGCATAAGAAGAAAGTTAAAACAAAAAAACGAAAGAAAAAGAAGAGCGAAAGAAAAGAAGCTGGTCTAACAGAATATGCTATGCCTAATGCTCTAGAAGCACCCTATACAAACTATCAAAACCCAGTAGTGGCACCTTTAACAATATCCCTGAATAAAATGTCCCCTTTGCCAATTCAACAGATCAATGCTCCCTCTTCAATGATGACGCCTGATCATTCTAGCATAAGGCAGGATTCTGAGTCAAATCTTCGAGCATCAAAGAGAAGGAGGGTTCCAAATAAGTTCTACGGATATTCCAGTGATGAAGAAGCTGAGAAGAATACTCCCTTGAAGTGGAAAAAGATGGAAACATCTCAAAATACAATCCCTGTTCAATCCCGTCAGTCGCCTCTATTAACCGTACCACCAATCACCATCAAAACTGGCGGCGCCACTTCGAAACAGACTGTAGAACCAATCACCATCAGGCAAACCGCCAAGTCAGGCGAACTGAGGGTGCACCAGAGGCACAGTCTACCAATAGTCCCGCCCCCTAGAGTGCCGCCACTTCAGATCAACACATCTCTACTACCCAGGACGATTCCCACAGAGGTGGACTCGGATTCCAACGATTCGACCACAGAAGAAGTTGCGGAACCAGAACAACCCCCAAAGGTACCAGTTTATTGTTACTGTAAATGTCCCTATGACGAGGTTTCCGAAATGATCGGCTGCGATTCACATGACTGCGAGATAGAGTGGTTCCACTTCGAATGTGTGGGCATTATGGTGCCCCCTAAAGGCCAGTGGTTTTGTCCTGAGTGCCGAAAGAAAAAGCAGAGACGTGAGTTGATGAATTCCTAGTTTCTGAAGTTTTGAGAAATGAACTGTTTCCTTTTATGATCATATTGAATTTCAGTCATAGTTTTTGTTTGATAGCTCTATTTAGTTTAGGCCAAGCAATAGAGATATTTCCTTGACAAAAATACTACCTGGAAGCCACCTGTGCCATTCCGAGCAGGACAGTCCGTAGTTTATTCCTACCATGTCCTCAACACGAAAATGCCATTTTTTTATTTGTTATTAACAAAAAAACAAAAATTCCCGTTCTTTTTAGTTTTTTCGTTGCAAAATGGAAACTATTGATGCAGTGATAACGTTGCAATGGGATGAATTGTAGAGAATTACATTGCGAAGAGAATGATGGGTCAAACGATCCGATTGAATAATTAAAACTGGAGAAAAGCGGAAAAAACCGGAAAATTGCGTGTTTTTTCTTTTAACTCATTACTCTGCCATTTTGCAATATTAAGAACTGAAACTTCACACGATAGTAGCTATTGACGTGCAAATCATGTGTGCCAAAATTGGATTCGGTCGGATAAATAGTTTTCACATAATTCCCATTTGAATTTTTTTTGGACATATTTTCGTGGAAAGCTGGATGCGTTTGAGGTCGTCCGATTGAAATTAAAAAATTGATTTGGAAAGAAGACGTGATCAGTAACAAAACGTCTATTCTGATTTTTCAATAAAACGCTTTTAAGTGTGTTAAAAACTAGCGGGAACATGAGGGAAAACGACCGACCGAGCGAGAGCGGTCGAGTGGAGAGGAAATAAGCGAATCGAGGGAAAACGTATATGTGTACAAAATTTGGTGCGCCCTCCGCGCAACAATTCTTATACTCGGCGACCGTTGGCTTCCGCAGCGTTTCCCCTGGATTCGCTCATTCCCTCACGACTCGACCACTCTCGCTTGGTCGGTCGTTTTCCCTCATGTTCTCACTAGTTTTTAACACACTTAAACGCGTTTTATTGAAAAATCAGAATAGACGTTTTGTTACTGATCACGTCTTCTTTCCAAATCAATTTTTTTAATTTCAATCGGACGACCTCAAACGCATCCAGCTTTCCGCGAAAATATGTAAAAAAAAATTCAAATGGGAATTATGTGAAAACTATTAATAATTAATAGCTACTATCGTGTGAAGTTTCAGTTCTTAATATTGCAAAATGGCAGAGTAATGAGTTGAAAGAAAAAACACGCAATTTTCCGCTTTTCTCCAGTTTTAATTATTCGATCGGATCGTTTGACCCATCATTCTCTTCGCAATGTAATTCTCTACAATTCATCCCATTGCAACGTTATCACTGCATCAATAGTTTCCATTTTGCAACGAAAAAACTAAAAAGAACGGGAATTTTTGTTGTTTTTTGTTAATAACAAATAAAAAAATGGCATTTTCGTGTTGAGGACATGGTGGGAATAAACTACGGACTGTCCTGCACGGAATGGCACAGGTGGCTTCCAGGTAGTATTTTTGTCAAAAAACTAATCATTTGTAGCTCTGTTGCTTGGCGTAGTTGGCAATTTGATGTGTTGTGATCTCTCCCAATTTTAAAACATGGGTATTGAACATTTGCATTTTAATACTTGATGTAATCGATTTGAAAAATGAACACATTCAATAAAAATCTTTCAATGCCTACAAGGTGATATATCTAATTTCTAATTTATTTAATATTCTGATGTAGCTCCAGAAAATTATTTAACTGAGTTATTTAACAGAATGTAAGTAAAAATTTTTCAGTACTATATCTCATTTTTTGCAAAAGGAACTCTTTTATTTGAAACTGGTCAGAATCTCCAAGGAAGAAGTTTGCTTCTTCCTCCGAGATTGGAATATTACGGAAATTCCAAAATTATGTAAAAAACGTAGTATTTTCGGCTTAACTTTTGTTCTTGAAATAAACCATGTTTCAGTATTGGTATGAAATTATGACGTATTATGGAGTGAAAGTGATATTACTGCCACTATTCTCGGGCCCTAATTTAATAGCAGTTAGACTTGGTTGGAGTATGATAATATACATATAATCCACAATAACCTATATAAACTTACTCATGTGTTTATTCTGATTTATCTTAACAAAAAAATGTTTATAAATTTGTTTTTGAAATCAGTTGATCTTGTGAATGAAAGATTCAATTCGATATAAGCTAATAATGAATCAATAAATATATAAATTCATGAAACATTCTAATATATTGTTCCAAGAACAGTTCCAATATTTCCAGGTGAAAATGTTGATGTAAACAAAACTTTTGTTAGTGTGAAAAAGCATTAAAGATTGATGTAATGTATGTGTTGCTTCATATACATTTAGTAATGTACCAATGTGAACTGGAAATTCAATGTTATTTGCATATTGAGACACAAAAATGATTTTTCTGTATTTTTTCTCACTCTAAACCCAATCATTGGATCTATTATTCGTTCCAGCAAAAAAGTGTATATAAGGTGTAAATATTGAAATTTATGATTTTCAAATAAGATTTTTTTAGTTGCGGTGAGCCTTCATCTGATTAAATTCCCATTTCATCATAGGAATTTGTGGCCAAAAATTGTTGAAAATTATTAGTTGTATATGTGTAAATAATTTTCATTATTTTTATTTCCTAGATTATTTGTAGTATTAGATCTGAGACATTCATATTTCAGTAATTCATTGTATGTCAAAACTGAAAAATAAAAAAATTTGAATAATCCAGAATATTCGTTACAGAAATGCCTTCCTCCAATTTAAAATTCACGTTGACACAATAATTTTTAACCTCGGATTCTTTATCAGCGAGTCCAACTGAGTAGTCTGAAACCACCCCGGCTCAAAATTTGAAAATTACAGATATTCGGCAAAACGCCGCATAAAAAGACATGTATAAGTAAACCGTTATTCGCTGAGAGTAAGAAATAAACTTTTACTTTTTACTCTAATATAAGGTTATTCGTATGTAAGTGTTTCTATGCTGAGACGGCAATGCAAACTTTTGACTTGACTATTTCCCTCGTCGTAATTTGCACCGATCAGAAACGCGCAATTTTGTCAGAAGTTTATTCGCGTTTACCCGCTGCAAAACTTGACAGTTATTGTCAAATCAATACCTAAACTTAAAGGGGCTCACTCACTAAGAAGGAAGAATGCGCAGTTAAGTATCTGCACGTTTGCTGTAACGCAAACGTGTGCATTCATATTTCCCACACACATACACTTTTGCGTGTTGGTTTGGATGTGCGACAAGCGTGAGATGACGTCGAAAAAAGATCTGATGTTAATGGCAGTGGCGTGTGTTGTTATTAAGGAAAAAATGTCCAAGGTATAAATATCGAACCGACACTGTGTTGCTAAACATATGAAACGTGCAGAGACTTGTTGCCCATACACGGTCGTTTTTGGTCATTCTTCCACGTACGGTGAAGAATGCACACGCCACACGACGGAGATAATTGCGCATTCCAAATTTACGCCACACACGCACTGTTTTAACTGTACCCCGTACAACGCGCATTCAAGTCTTCGCGCTTCCCTCTTAGTGAGTGGGCCCTTTAATGCATGCAGAATAATTTGTCTCTCATGAAATAGTCTTGTCCAATGCCATTCTGGCATCTAATTTTTCCTGTGAAAAAATCGAAAAAACACATTGCAAAGTAATATTTTTTGACAAAAAGCATTCGTGCAGGTGCAAAAATCCTCATCTTCGACTCGGATTTTTGTTGCCACCAGCACTCATACTTCTTGTCAAAATATTACTTAGCAACGTGTTTTTTCGATTTTTTCACAGGAAAAATTAGATGCCCTTATGATATTACTTACGAATTAATGACATGAAACACAACTAATCTATTACAATCTTAGAGAAAAGTCTAAGATTACAACAAAGCATTGAAAATCCAAAAAGCAAACATTCATTCTTTACTAGGGGAAAAACCGGATAGATGCCCCACTTTTTGAAATTGCCTCATATTTTTGAGAATATTGATTTTATATGTGTAATTTCTATGAGTGTAGGATGCCCCATTATTTGATTTGAAATACTCAGACTTTTCTCTGATATAGCAATCCCAAATTTCACAAAAATTTGATTTTTGTAGAACCTTTTTTTTGGAGATAGATGCCTACAAGTATGGATAGTTGCCCCACCATGAAAATACTGGAAGGGATAGATGCCCTTCATACTGTGTGAACCAAAAACCCAAGTAAATACAATGAGATTTTCTATGCCTAAAACAGCAACTTTATCTACGCAACATGGATCGAATTAACAACAATTGTGCATTTTTAATTTCAAAAGCATATATTGAACGAAAAGTTGCATTCTTTATATTAACATAAAGCATTATTCCACTCATTCATGATAAATTAATGAAATAATAAGTCTCAACAAAAATGATCAGGAATCAAGTTTAAAACCAAAATAACACAATGAATCCAAAATCTGCTAAGAAGATAAGGTTTTAGTTCAGATGTCCTAAGGTGCACCTATACCTCAAAAAATCAGGGCAACTATCCTTTTCGATAGGGATAGACGCCCATGATTTTTGTTAATAAATTAAGAAGAAAACAAAAAAATATTTGTACTCAGATGTACACTCAATGAAACACTGTATTGACGTAATAAAAAAAATTAATGAATTTATTACCACTTCAAAAGTTATACAGCGGCAAATACCTACCTCTAAAACTTTGGCATGTTTGTGAAGTTCGCTGCTGAGATGATCGCATACACTAGCGAAAAACCGCTTTACGCTTTAGAGGGTAGTTTATCTATGGTCCTGACGTGGGTCTCCGTGGTCTTCGCGGGCGAAATTGATGACTTCAATCCATGACGTCACACACTCGCGTGAGCGTTGTGATCGCTAAGTGGAACGTACTGTATGTCACTCGCGAAGGAAAACGCAATTTAAAAAAACGACAACTTATTTATGAGATCTGAGGTATATAATTTCAAAACCATTAATAACATAAATAATTACAAAAATTTCAATTCACCTTCTCAAAACACTCGAAAGTTATAGCAGATTTCATTGCGTCATTTCGAAAACTTTTCGATATCTAAAAGACAATTATCTGTCGTGTATTTCATGCATTGGACCAATCAATACTGAATATTAAACACAAAATCTTGGACACTTTTTGCAACAGTATATTCGTTTTTGATCGAAATTGCACGTCGATTGGAGGAAAAACAAGCGCTATGTCATTTTGTACACCCTTCCCCTATTTATTATGTTAGATAATGACAAAA
The DNA here is from genome assembly GCA_013421045.1 of Propylea japonica. Lineage (NCBI taxonomy): Eukaryota > Metazoa > Arthropoda > Insecta > Coleoptera > Coccinellidae > Propylea > Propylea japonica. The sequence continues at coordinate 81,014,765 of CM024243.1, forward strand.
TTTCTGATTTTGAGATACACTGTTAATTTAACAGGAATGGAATGAATATAATAGAACAACTGAAAATACATTTAATATACTTTGTTCCATAAAAGATGATCAAACATACAACAAAGCATATCAACTATATAGGTTTGGCATATATCATCGTGAGATCCTTGAAAAAAAAGTTGTGCTTGTAATGTAAAATTGAGGATAACTTAAAATATAAAAGAATAATATAATATTTCATTGTTTGTATTTTCTCATCAGTAAGATAGAATATAATAGTTTCCAACATTCATGGATTATGTATTTACATTAAGAGAGCTTGAGCTTGAATACAAATTTTCACAATTCGAGTAAATCATTGAACAGTATAAGAATGATTTAGTGATAAGTAATAAGAGTAATTAAAAGAACTATTTTCATAATTCAATTTTGAATTTTTTTTCGCAATTATTGTTGAAAGAATGGGATTAGCTCTTTTTCTCTTGGAATTATAAAAAATTATTTTTGCACTGGGGTGATTGATAACTGACAGCTTAAAATAGGACATATCGCCTATCAAATTATTATTAACATTTCTGAAGATACTCTGAATCTGTCAAACTAATGTTTGGAAAATGGGTCAATTTTAATACTAATTTGTTTATATCACTGGGTTCTTAAGGTTATTTGTTCATTTTGTAGTTGGAAAACTTAAAAAAATATTTACATAAACTAACAGGCATTCTATATACATACAAATATTAATGAATTCAGATGAAATGAGTATTACACAGGCTTATTCTAGAAAAATATCAACTACAAATTTGTCTGGTATATCATGTTTCCAACAAGATTATAGAAAATGTTATGTATCTGATAACTAGTTCGATTAACGTCCTTATTTCAAATAAAATACCCATAACAATCACTCATGGAATCTATAACTTTAATACTGATCAAATGAAAAACATCTAATTCTTAGTAAACTTCATAAAATAAATTATTGAGCAAAATAAACTAGTGCCTCAGGGGCACACAAAGGATGAAATATTGGTTATAGCATTTGAAATAACGACGTCAAAATCTCATTAATATGATCCAACAGCTGTGCGAATATACACTACTGGAAAAAATTAAAGGATCAAAAAAAATTCCAAATTTTTCGGCAATTTTCAACATGCCGTAACTTTGAGAGGAATGGTCGTACAAGGAATTTAAAAAGAGGAAATTGTAGCTCCAAGTGTCTAGTTTTTGGATCAGAACTTCAAAAATTTTAAGTTTCAGTGGTTTTCGAGTAATGATAGAAAAATCAGCAACAAAAAAATTCTCAAAATTTTACCACTTTTTTTTCTTGTCTACGAGCGTGGAAATTTTATTTTTGCATAATCGTTATAATGATAGGATACTTTGTTAATTCAGCTTTAATTTATTTTTTTATTGACCTCAATACGTCCACTTCTCGCCGAGATATCGGTCTTCAAATGGAAAAGGATCCATTTTTTATCCGTTATTGAATTAATAAAATTTTATTTGTTAGTTTAGTTTATTTTTCTTTTTTTTTATTTATGTACTATCTGCAATTAAAATGTGGAAAGAGCTCGAGAAAATTCTTTTTTGCCTTTTTTGAAGATTATGAGCTTCTCAGAGCAAAAAACGTGATCCTTATTTTTTCAAAAATTCAATCGAGTCAAACAAAAAAACGGCTCGCTGAATTGAGTTGACTTTTCGTAAGGTTTTTATCAACATATTGAACTGTGAAAGTCACACTTAATATTAATGGTTTCCTCAACATTTTTGATGCAGCGGTAGATTTCCAAGAAACCACCAAAAGCCCTTTTTTTGTTAAATTTTATATTGATGCGACATGAAGAAAAAAAATTTTCTATGAATAAGCAATAGTTGTTCATTAATCGGAGTTCATTTAAGGTCTTGAAACCCTCCTTCAATTTCTGTGCGATCATTGGTTGCTGAGAAATCGATAATCAAAGACAAATGGATCCTTTTCCATTTGAAGACCGATATCTCGGCGAGAAGCGGACGTATTGAGGCCAATGAAAAAATAAATTGAAGCTGAATTAACAAAGTATCCCATCATTATAACGATTATGCAAAAATAAAATTTCCACGCTCTTAGACAAGAAAAAAAAAGTGGTAAAATTTTGAGAATTTTTTGTTGCTGATTTTTCTATCACTACTCGAAAATCACTGAAACTTAAAATTTTTGAGGTTCAAATCCAAAAACTAGACACTTTGAGCTACAATTTCCTTTTTTTGAATTCCGTATACGACCATTCTTACGGCATGTTGAAAATGGCCGAAAAAATTGGAATTTTTTTTGATCCTTTAATTTTTTCCAGTAGTGTATATTTCAATAGATGACATTATAATAATCCTGTGCCATGAAACCTTTGGAGAATAACTCATTTTTATGTTCAAACATCATTTTAATTTGTGCCAATATAGAGATCTAGATAGGATTTCATCCTTAATATTGATCTTTTGAAACTCTCTTAGTTGAAATTCCAGTTATTATGGCACAATGAATTTCTGAGAATATCGGTTATGATGATTTCATGTGATGTAGTGTATAAATTTATGTATCCAGTATAGTAGAAGCAGCGAGTTCAACATTCCAGTTACTTCTTTGAAGAGCTTCCTCACATTTTTCTTGAGATGTCAGCCCCAATCTGAATAGTAAGCAAATATTACATTTTTAATTTTCATAGTTCCTTTCAACTTACATTTTCCAAGGATAGATAGAAAATAAAAATAGATAGTTAAGATGAAAATAATTCAACAATTCAGAAATGTAATTTAATTTGAGTTTATGTTTTCATGGAGATATTTTGCGTTAAATTTCATTCGATTATTTTTTATTGTTTTTAAAGTATGACGGATCAACTGTTTAAATTTCGTGAGGAATTAATTTACTTCATAACAGCACATTTTGAATATAGTTTATAATTATACATGACTGACGTATAATCCCCCCTCTTCACTGTAGCTGATGGTTATTTTTTAGTTAAAAATGATCTCAGGAATAACCCTACATATACGGTATGTTTTTTTAACAACTTTCTAGTTTCTATTTGCCTGAATAATTTCCGAAATCAATTCAGTTGGAAGTGATGAAGTGATTTTGACAAATAGAACATGACTTTTTCGGATGACAATCAGCTAAATGATAAGGTTTGGAAACAGAGGCTCACTTCCTGTCATATTTGAAAGTAAATTGTAAACTTTTACGAAAATGCTTGGTTATGTTATAGTTGTGATGAACTGAAGTGATTTCGGAAATTAAACTGATTTTGTCAGAAAGCAACATCACTTGGAAGTGATGCGCATCAGTTGAAAATCACAACAATGTCAAATAGAACCCGCATCAACTGATTTTGCATCAGTTTGCAAGTGATGTAGCTTCAAATAGAAAGGGGCTACTATCACTCCCATGTCCACCACTACCATAACCTACTGACGGTCAAATCCTTATCTAGGGGATCTTCTCTTCTCTGTGCGGTGCCTTTCCGGCCGAACTGAGGCCTAGTGGCCCATTGTTCACCCGCATCATTCTATAGAGACTCAGCTCCTCAGACACAAAGACAAAAATGTCGCGAGCCTGCCAGGAGTGGTCCCTCTCACCATAGGGATAGAAGGTGTTGGATTTCCTAGGTGTGTTGACCTTAACTCATTAAGGTTCCCACAGTTGAACAAAATATGCTCAACCGTTTCATCAGTACTCCTGCACCACCGGCATAGGGAGCAGCTCGTCAATCCCATTCTCTTCAAATGCTTGATAAACTGGTGACCAGTCAATGCACCAGTCACCAGACCGAGTTGTTTCCTCTCCAGCAACAGAAGCCTATTGACCTCTGATCGCGAGGACGGTCTCTCAATGAGAATCCTCGACCACCTCAGGCCCACCCCTGCGCTCCATTCCGAGGAAAATTCCCTGTTCAGCCAGTTCCTGAAGAAACTTCTGACAGATGTGCGACAGATTGGCAGCGCAGGCTCCGGACCAACAAATGCTAATCCGGCTCCCCGCCTAGCCAGTTCATCTGCCTTAAGGTTCCAGGTATATCCGCGTGAGCCGGACACCAGATTACTTTCAAAAAGTTATCAGAGCCCAGCCCACGCAGAGCTTTCCTGCATTCTTCTACCAAAAGAGAATCAACTCTAACATCGGATAGAGATTTCAGAGTTCCCTGGCTGTCGCAACATAATGTAAATGTGCTGGCCAGAGTATCCCCTGCGAATATTTTCTAGTGCGCATGCAAGAACCGCAAATAGCTCAGCCTGCACAATGGAACAGTCTTTCCCCAGAGGGATAGCCTGATTGAAGTGAGGACCCACGATTCCGGCACCAGACCCTGTTGCTGTGACAGAGCCATCAGTGAACCAGGTGGGGCCATCTGGACTTAGAAGCCTGTTTGATGAAGATCATAGGTCTCTGTCAGGAACAATTACCCTGTAGGGTTCGTCGAAGTAGAACTTAGTGCCCGCGCGGTCACCTCTTTGGAGAAGGGGAGCGTGAGCATCCTTAACCATTTTGAGGGCCCAATCTATCTATCTAGGGGATAACGATTATTGTTATCCATAATTATTATCAATATTAGTCGGTATGAAATTTCTAATGAAAATTAACGCTACCTCCCCTGCTATAAGTGGTTTCACTTATTTAATCAGAGATTATCTTTTCCTCTTTTACACTACAATAGATTGAAATTAATCTACGACTAGGCCTATTTCTGTGAGAAATATACAATTGGTTGGTATCCTTTGATAAACTTTATGAATTGTTCATCTAATCATAACGTTAGAGTCGATATTTTAAAGATACTCGCAAAATAAATGGTCAAATCTCTATAACCCTATTAGCCGTTTGGTCAAGGTATTCGAAACTATAGAAGGCTGTACCTCTAGAGCTCAAAAATATGTTAGTAAAGGGTGTCCCAAAATTAACGCAAGATTTGAATTAAATAGAAAACGCCGTTTTTAGTCTTTTGATAGTTATATTTTTATTGACTCGTAAAGTACATAGGATAGGGTTATGTATGGAATAACACATCGGACAAATGGCCTCCACGGCTTTGCATGCACATGCGCACTCTTTTGATGAAATTTTCCATGACCATTCTGCATAAATGTGGCTGAATTTCGTTGATGCAGCGTTGAATCTCCTCCTTTAATGCACGGGTGGTTGTGGGCTTGTTGACATAGACTTGTGATTTCAAATAACCCCATAAAAAGAAGTCTAATGGTGTTAAATCACACGATCTAGGAGGCCAATTTTGATCACCGAAACGAGAGAGTACACGACCTGGAAATGTCTCGTGCAGTAATTGAATTGTTTCACGGGCTGTATGACATGTGGCACTGTCTTGTTGAAACCACATATTGGGCACATCAATATCATCCAATTTTGGCAGAAAGAACTGTGTAATCATGTCGCGATATCGAGCACCAGTAACAGTCACTGCTTGACCAGCATCATTTTCAAAAAAATATGGCCCAATTATGCCTCCAGCCCAAAATCCACACCATACAGTCACGCGTTGTGGATGCATTTGTTTTTCGACAATCACATGTGGGTTCTCCGAATCCCAAATGCAGCAATTTTGGCGATTGACAAAGCCATCAAGATGAAAATGTGCTTCATCGCTTAGGATGATTTTGCTCGAAAAATCAGGGTCCATTTGTTGATGTTCAATAATCCATTCAACGAACTCTCTTCTCTGTCCATGATCATTAGGCTTCAATTGTTGTGTTAATTGAATTTTGTAAGCATGAAGACACAGATCTTTGGTGAGTATGCGCTGTAGAGAGGTTCTTGAAATTTGCAATTCTTGTCCACGACGTCGAATTGAGGTTCCTGGATTGTCAGCAACACTCTCACGCACTGCTTCGACATTCACATTTAAACTGCTTGTTTTTGGACGACCAGTGTGTTTGGCGTCTCCAACGGATCCAGTCTCCATGAATTTTTCAATTAATCTCTTCACAGTTGATGAAGTTAAAACACTATTCCGACCATATTTTGTATGAAATTTTCGAACTGCAGCCGCCAAGCTTTCACTATTTTTTAAATATTCTTTAATAATGAAGACACGTTGTTCTATCGTGTAACGCTCCATTTTTAATAACCCTATACTGTTAGCTGTCAAATTGCTTTTTTTTCAGGGTTGCCAACACTTCACTGCACAAATGGCGGCAAATTCAAATCTTGCGTTAATTTTGGGACACCCTTTATATTATGCTACGAGCCGTAGGCGAGTGGCTCAAATCACCGAGCGAATAATGGCCATTATACGCAAGTAGAAAACTATACTTTATCCACGACTACTGCATATATTTATTGAAGATTTTAACATTTTACGACCGTGACAAGACTTCTATTACAAGTGTGGAAAAAGTCAAGTTGACACATGAAAAATTTTTGGAGACTTGTCTTTGTATATTTTGTAATGAAAATTGTTTCAATTGATGAAGTAAAAGTAGATTTGGCCCTTGATTGACAAGGTTGTTAGTTGGAGTACTTTAGAATAACGAAGAAGTATCAATATAAAGAATGTTGTTTGTTGATTTATTTATATAAAGAATATAATACAGGGTCTTTATAAATGATTGTAACAGCGCAGTTGGCTTTGGATTACAGAATACCAATATCTAACCAATCAGAGCACAGCATGATCACAGAATTCTGTGGTTTACATAGGAACCCGCGAAATGAAAATAATCCAAAGCCAACTGAGCTGTTACAATCATTTATAGAGACCGTGTATAATTCTAGTTTTATGAAGAGCTGACAGCAGTGAATAATAACTCATTATTGACTTGCGATTAATGGATATTATTAATGCCCAGCAAAGAGAGGTATAATGGGTAGATTATACAATAGTCATGAATAAAATAATAAATTTCAATTCTGCTCTACACCAAAAAGTTAATTGGAAGAAAGTAAACTGATATTGTGCAAACATTGTACTCACTTCATAAGTTGATCGATTTTCAAACTTTTTATAGCTAATCCAACATCCCAACCATGATTCTGGAGTACTAATAAACATTCATCCGTAGTAACATTTGGTACACAGCTCATGATTTGACTGACTTTGGCATTCTTATATTCTGGGGTCATCAATCTTTCTGCATCAGAACACAGCTGAAAATCATGTTTTTTCGTTAACCATGAGTGGCTTAAATTAGCAAATTGAAGGATTGCCTGACTGATGAACTGAACGACCTTATTCCTGGTTACCAATTTAATTTGGATTTCTTCAATCACATAGCCGGTCTTCTTGAGAATAAAAACTATTCAAGAACTTATTGAAGAATTGGCCCACATTAAATCGTCCATAAAGAAGAACGCATTTGCAGGGCTATAGTCTATCCAAATCCGAGAGGCCAAGCGTAAACAAACTAGAAACGCTTGAGACGCTCTTATTGGTCGAAGCTTCAGGAACGCCACTTTCGACCAATAAGAGCGACCAAATCGCGTTTCTAGTTTGTTTACGCTTGGCCTCTCGGATTTGGATAGACTATAGATAGGTAGTTTCTACATGTTTTTCATGATAAATTCCACTCCTGAATCGTCTTAGGTTTTTTTGAGAAGCGAAAAATAGCCAAAAAAATCCAAAATTTTGCTTTTTCGCTTATAAAAGGTGAAGTATTGATCTGATCGAAAAGCTGTTAGGGCACTTTTTGTAGAGAATTCAAAAACAAAAAAAAATGAGACTTGACACGTCTCAAGCGGATAATTAGTTTCCGAGAAAAGTCCAAAAAACTGAAAAAACATCAATTTTTCGAAAATTCATAACTTGGTCAATTTCTGAGATGAAGAGTAGTTGCTCTGAATTTAAATAGTTATTAACATGTACTTTATTGGTGCACAATTACAAAGCTTTCGGATAAATAGTTTTTGCACAATCGCAGTTTTCCGAATTCGACGTACTTTTTTCAAGAAGGTCGTGATACTCGGCTACTTGTCGGATTTGAATTTTACAAAAAGCATTTAAAGAAGAAATAAAATTCTTCAAATCGTTTATTCTCTCGATACCGACCGATTATGTTTAGTGGGTGAAAAAAGGCGTCAAACAGGAGCAAAAAGGCTCGATTGCATCAAACTAGTCGCGGAGTGGGAGTCGCCCTCTACGCGAGGGGGAAAACTGTATACCTTGTATCTTTCGCGCGTCGCGTACCGGGCGACTCCCACTCCGCGACTAGTTTGATGCATTCGAGCCTTTTTGCTCCTGTTTGACGCCTTTTTTCACCCACTAAACATTATCGGTCGGTATCGAGAGAATAAACGATTTGAAGAATTTTATTTCTTCTTTAAAATGCTTTTTGTGAAATTCAAATCCGACAAGTAGCGATTGTGCAAAAACTATTTATCCGACAGCTTTGCAATTGTGCACCAATAAAGTATATGTTAATAACTACTTAAATTCAGAGCAACTACGCTTCATCTAACACTAACTTAATTACTTTTCTGCCTACTGCCTACGCCTTAAGTACGATAGCATGAATATTAATAGCCCATATCCTTTTCTAGGTTACTATCTATCACCTAACTAAATTTCATCAAAATCCGTTCAGCCGTTTAGGCATGATAGAGCAAAACTCCCAGCAAAAACCATAAAAAAATCACTAACTCAATTCAGTTTTCTGCCTACTTCCTACCCCCTGAGTACGATGACGTGATCATTTTGATCTTATATCCGTTTTTAGGTAACCATCTATTACCTTACTAAATTTCATCCCAACAAAAACGACTAAAAATCACTAACTCAATTTAGTTATCTGCCTACTGCCTACCCCCTAAGAACGATGGCGTGATTATTTATAGCCTATGACCATTTCTAGGTTATCATCTATCAACATACCAAATTACATCAAAATCCGTTCAGCCGTTTAGGCGTGAAAGAGTAACGGACAGACAGACAGACAGAGTTACTTTCGCATTTATAATATTAGTATGGATTGGAAAAAATTAGTTCTACATAGTTCTACATCGATATTTATAATGATAATCCAGTTTTCTGATGCTGAATTTGTTGGTTCTCATGTTTGCATGGAATTGTTTTTCATTTCACATTACTGTATATTTGTGTTAGCAATTAGTTAGTACAAAATTTTTCTTCTTTTGTATAAATTTGTGAAAAGGATCTTTGATATAGTCATTGGTCCGTTGACATTAAATAAATAAATAAATAAATAAAAATGAAAATTATGTTTATGCAGAACTTATCTTTACCACACAAGTTACATCACGTTATTCAAAACTCACAATTCCTCTTTGAATTTTCCTCTGAATCTGCTGCATACTCTGAGGTTGACCCATTCCCCCCATGGGAGATGCAGGAGCCGGCCTATGGGGTCTCAAAATTTCAACAGGCACTTGACTGTACACGTGATCTGGAATTTCACTATATATTCCTTCCGATACTTCACTATAAGGCCTTCCTGAGTATGCACTAGTTGAACCGTAAATTCCAACTTGTGTACTGTAAGAGTTTCTTGAAGAGTACAAACTTTCAGGGCCTTTATAATCGTTACCACCATATGCTGACTGATAAGATTGGGACTGGTTCATATAAACATTATTGGAATTGACGTTCTGAGAAAAAGAGCCTTCCAAATTATTATAATGCATATCATTCAAATTACAACTAGCGGAAGAGTAAACAGGATCATATCTCCGGTTACTTTTAAATTCACCATATTCCGTTTGGATCACATAGTTTGCACTGGAGGAAGCAGCAACATTGTTCTCTTTTGGAGTACTGTTCATGTTCTGGGTTGATTCATACCAAATCCTATTCACAGTTGAAGCTGTCTCTGATGGTAGACTACTATATGGGGAATTACTCTGAGTATTCTTCTGAATTTTGTTCAATGGTAAGCTTTGTCCTCTTAAAATCTGATTAGTATTTTTAGGTTCCTTTTTCAAATCTACCGAATTATTCTCCACTTTATTCTTAGTCTTCAAATACTTATCCAAATCTGATAAAAAATCTGATGTTAAACCACTACTTCTATCATCGAGATTCAAGTTATTGTAAATAGCATTAGTGGAATTGTTTGTTTTCATAGGTTCAATAGACACAGCCATATCACTCTGAACTTCATTGACATTTTTTGAAGTGGCAATATTTTTCTCTTCATCATTAAAGCTATCTATCACATAATTAATACTCTTATTTGTAAAATCACTAGCATTGTCAGAGGAATACCTTGCACTGTTCGAAACTGAGAAATTAGCAAAACTATTCGAGAGGCTTTTTACCACATTACTATTAGCCATGTGGTTGTTTGATGCAAGGCTCTTAGCTACACTTTTCACTGGGGATATAGAAATGGAAGAAGCTGAGTTTACTTTAGGACTGGCTTGTGTTGCATAGACAGCAGATACAGATGGGGGGATAGTTTGATAAGTTGGAATATTAGAAGTATCAAATGGATCTTTGGTTGTATTAGGAATGGTTTCTTGTGTATTATGATAATATATTGGAGGTTCTTGATATGGTGGAGGACCAGCAGCTGCGTCAATAGGCCAATCATCTTCGTTATCTGAAAGAAAACATTCATAATATAATAATTCATACATGCTTCTCCCAATTTTGATATTCTTATTCAATAGTTCCAGAGACATATTGCTACTTTACAATAGCGCAAATAGGTTGATATTTGGAATAACACTTAACACTCATAACCAATGAACACTTATTACCAAACCGCTAAGGCTCCCTCTGGGGAAAGACTGTTCCATTGTGCAGGCTGAGCTGTTTACGGTTCTTGCATGCGCACTAGAAAATATTCGCAGGGGATACTCTGGCCATCACATTTACATATGTTGCGACAGCCAGGGAACTCTGAAATCTCTATCCGATGTTAGAGTTGATTCTCTTTTGGTAGAAGAATGCAGGAAAGCTCTGCGTGGGCTGGGCTCTGATAACTTTTTGAAAGTAATCTGGTGTCCGGCTCACGCGGATATACCTGGTAACGTTAAGGCAGATGAACTGGCTAGGCGGGGAGCCGGATTAGCATTTATTGGTCCGGAGCCTGCGCTGCCAATCTGTCGCACATCTGTCAGAAGTTTCTTCAGGAACTGGCTGAACAGGGAATTTTCCTCGGAATGGAGCGCAGGGGTGGGCCTGAGGTGGTCGAGGATTCTCATTGAGAGACCGTCCTCGCGATCTGAGGTCAATAGACTTCTGTTGCTGGAGAGGAAACAACTCGGTCTGGTGACTGGTGCATTGACTGGTCACCTGTTTAACAAGCACTTGAAGAGAATGGGATTGACTAGCTGCTCCCTATGCCGGTGGTGCAGGAGTACTGATGAAAAGGTTGAGCATATATCTTGTTCAACTGTGGGAACCTTACTGAGTTAAGGTCAACACACCTAGGAAATCCAACACCTTCTATTCCTATGGTGAGAGGGACCACTCCTGGCAGGCTCGCGACATTTCTGTCTTCGTGTCTGAGGAGCTGAGTCTCTATAGAACGATGCGGGTGAACAATGGGCCACTAGGCCTCAGTTCGGCCGGAAAGGCACCGCACAGAGAAGAAGAAGGCCTTGTTTCTCTTGACATCGTTCGCAACTTTGCGCACAGCAGATAAAGATATTATTAACATGATGTCACTGTCATTTGTATGATATGTATAATGATAGAAACGAAAGCCATTGGAAATTCACTTGTGATCAATTGATTAAACGGTTTAATTAATATGAAAATGAAATTAAGGGATTACTATTACTTAATGTGTACAAAATTGAACATTAATGACCCATTTCGATGTTCAATTTATACTATTTTAATGTGCAATTGACATGGGCAACCGAACACAAAGCATTCAGAAGCAATTCAAGTAATGTCAAAACTCTACTGGAGCATAGAAACATAAAAATTTGATTATGTCAAATGTATGTCTGGTGCAAAAAAATTTATTCTAAATTAATAATGCGGTCGGCGGAAAAATCTTGTAATCAACTCTTTCATTAATTCTGTGACGAATGGTCTTGAACTGTTGAAAAAAATCTTTACCATTAGTCGAGGTCATTAATAGCCTAGTTGATCGACTAACCATTACTATTCATTGAAATTTACTTTAATTATTACTAATCTTGATGTGTGACACAGGGGCTGTCTAGTTGTCTAGTTGCGAATGCGGAGAAGCAGAGGAGACAATTGAACACCTGATAAATAATTGTTCCATATATAAATTTCAGGATGGCTTGAGAGCTATACATGAAATTACCGAGTCGTTTTGAATTGGGTTGTTAATTTTAAATCGATTTAATAGAGTTTTAATCATTTAATTTTTCTGTTTCTTTTTTCTGCTTTGATTTTTTCGTTTCAGATTCAGAATTCCGAAGGCATCCTGGAGAGGATTATCGTTCATTTGGACTAAATAAAGAATAAAACCTTCAATATTCTAATAGGTTTTAAGTGTTATTTTTGTTGAAACGGCGAGACAGGGTTTTTTCTACTGGGGTTTTTCCCTGAGCTCTGGTATCATACGAAAAAATAGTATGGTACCCCGTTTTGCACCAACCTCAGTTAGGGATTTTTATTTTTGTTTTATGTATTGTATTATGTTAGCTCTTGATTTCAAAAGAATATATATATATATATATAATTAAAACTGGGAAGACTCACTCAGTTGTGGTACATCAATAGGAGTACGATTAATGAGATACTTGGCAGCATATTTTTCGATGTTTCACTTCTACTTTTCACCTTGCTGGATAGTGTTTCTTCAGGCGATAACTGAATCAGAACTGCTTCACGATTAGTATCTATCTTTGGTTCAGGTGGCCTTTGTGGTTTGCTTTTTTTATTGTATCACTCTTCTCGTTCATCAATTTTTTATAAGAGAATTGTTTGTCGGAAGCCAATTTATGTGATGCAATAGCTGAAATTCAGAAATTTTTGTAGGTACATGTAGAATAGTATATTTATATAACATTACTAGCAAGGTAAGAAGGTTTTTACTGGCGAATGGAGGATATAATTGACGAGCCGCAGGCGAGTCAGTTACCTCCTTGAGTCAGTAAAACACTTTACCTTGCGTGTATTGTTTATATTTTATTTGTTTCTCGTTTGTAAAAAGGTTAAATAAATTCCAAAAAAATCTCAATAGGTAATTTGTCGCAAATGTCGTAAGCTATTTATGATTATTTATGACATCGGAAAATTATGACAACGGTCAGTGTCTTTACGAGAGGGAAGTCTTCGAGAATATTTGCTCATTTCTGACAAAAAAGGCCAGATCCAAACAAAACAAGGTATGAATATCGTTTTTTAATACTTTTATAACGTTTATTACTAAAAATATTTGTTCCAGGAACGATGAAATTAGAAGGATGAATGAAATAAGAAGCAAGTACGTGAAAAGGAAAACAAATAGATACGAATAAAACAAGGTACGAATATCGTTTTGAATAGTTTGAGAACGTTAATTGAGAAATACATTTGTTCCAGGAACTCTGAAATTAGAAGGATGTATGAAATTAGAGGCAAGTACTTGACAACTGTCAATGTAAATAATACTACTCATAGACTAACTAAACGGAGATTTTTTAGTTTGTCTATGATACTACCAACTTGTAAAAATTTTGCAAGTTAACTATCAGTTTTACAAGTTAGTGACTTGATAAAATAAACTTTCTTGATTAATATTGTGTTTTTGGAAACTGACGTTTACAAATGAGAAACAAATAAAAGAGATAAGATATCCCTTACTTCCCCTTGAAGTTTTTTTTCTATCAGATATCTGCAGAATAGGTTTCTCGTTTATTCCTAAGCCTATAACATCAGGTGGTTCCATAGGATTCTTTAGATACATTTCGTCAATATAAGACGGGCTGCCCCAAGATTCCCCAAAAGCGGACCCATGGCCAGTATGAATGAGAGAATTCTGAAGTGGTTTACTGATGTCTTCAGTCTGCATAGGTCTCATTGGATCAACAATGCATCTAGGAAAAGTACCGATTTGAAAAGTCCTTTGGTTTTGTCCTGTGGAAATTGTTGGAAGTTAATACTTTGTGATTTTAATATTTGAAAATTGATTAATGCAAATGTATACTCCGTTCACGAAAGGTTGAGCCGTCGGTTGGCCATGGAAATCTGGCATATTCCACTGTGTATGTTAAAATTTTAGGTTATGTACTTTATTTTCTTGTCAGATTGATACGCAATGTTGTCAATATTGCATAGAGTTCTCTGATAACTCGCAAACTCGTCGGACGAGACCGGGTACATTCGGCAACGTTGACTTCATTTTACGTTATACGTCATTTTACGTTATGACAGCAAATACTGCCAACTTCAGATAAATAAAGAAACGCCTACTACGCGCTCAACCTTTCGTGAACGGACTATATACTCCGTTCACATATTATTGAGCACAAAGTAGGCGTTTGTTTATTTATCTGAAGTTGGTAGTATAGACTGTCATAACGTAAAATAAAGTCAACGTTGCCTAATATAGCCGGACACGTTCAACGAACATGCGAGTTATCAGAGAACTCTATGCAATATTGACAACATTGCGTATCAATCTGACAAAAAAATAAATAACATAACCTAAAATTTTAATATACACAGTGGAATATGCCAAATTTCCATGGTCAACCGACGGCTCAAACTTTCGTGAACGGACTATACATAGTAATAGAGAGTTGAAGTGCGCGCAGCACGTAAGCCCGAACGTGGACGTAGACGTGAGAAAAACAGTCAAATATAACGTTTACGTCTTGAAGTAAAAATAGAGTTGAAGTGCTGCCATACGTACGTACGGCAGACAATTAGAGACTAAAGCTAACCTATTATTTCTTCTTGTTGTATTCTGACAGAAAGTTTCTGATATTAGTGATTCAGATTGTCTGTTTCCTATAAACAAATTGATGAAGTGAACATATGTATATTTGTAGGATTCCTTAATTACATTCGAATTTCAAAATGAATAATAATGAAAATAATTTTTTTAACTTGAGTTCTTGCCGAAAGCAGGCATTTCAGAGGAAATCATCACAAATGAGTTGCTTGTATGTAAATATCACTCTCATTTGAAAGGAAAATTCCACATTTGTGACTTATTGAAATAATATATTAGTTCTTGGTACTTATATGCAATCTCGTAACTGAAGTATTGCATTGAAAAAAATTCAACACTTCTCAGAAAAATGCAAAATCACAGTTTATAAATAATAAGGTAGATATTAAGTAAAAAGTTAATTAATCGTGTTCTCAAAACAAAGTTTCAGCTACTAGATTATTTTTAAATTTTAAGGTTAGAAGCAATTCATTTCAAAATTCCAGCATTCGCCCTTCATCGGTCGGATTCGTTCAACTTTCGGTTATGTACGTACGTACTATGTACGTACGTGACAGGACGCTAGTTCACGTCGCACGTAAAGCCGGTCCAAGCGTGAACGTAAGAAACTGACGAGTGCGCATGAGCACATGTCAATTGTAACGTTTACGTCTACGTCCTTGGCAGCACTTCAACTCTCTAATATCCACAATTCTCAAAACTTTTGCTAAATCAACCAAACTAACCTTTCCACCAGTAAAGTTCTGCATTGCCATCAATAATTGCTATTTCATCTCCTTCTAGTATCTGTAGATGTTCAGGTTCGTCCAACTTATTCAGTGCTTTCATTAATGGAGATTTATTTTTTCTGAAGAAATCTTTTAGGGCTGCAAAAGATGGTCTTTCATCTGGGTTCTTTGCCCAACATTGAAGAAGGATCTTGTAAATTCAGGGGAACATGCGTCTGGATGATGCAATCTTTCTCCTTCTTTGTCGATTTTTCTGAGTATTTGGGATCCTGATTGGAAAATTTGTATGATTATCAATATTTTGATGAATCGCTATTTGATTGAGAAAAAAGGGTTGTTTTGAAAAGGAATTACTCATTAATAGTTATCACTACATAATATAAAACAAAGTCGCTTTCTCTGTCCCTATGCAGTGGCGGCTTGTCCTATGAGGCAGTGCCTCACCAAATAAATTACGGAAATCACAAATAATATCAAGCGAATTAATCCAATATTTTATTAATCAATTTCATCATCCCATTATGTTCTTCAGTCTCAATTTTTTGTACGATACTGCACTCGTCTTCCATAATATCCGAGCTCAATCTCAAGCCGGGTACAGCTACAGACGTCTGTAACATTACACGTTACTGACGTTACGATGAATGCACAAAAATCGGACCGTAACGTTACATGTTACAGGCGTTAAGGTCCGATTTTTGTACATTCATCTCACTTCCTCTTCAAGGCGTAAACGGTGAGGTGAGGCTTGCCTCACGCGCTTCCTTGTCTAGCGCGTTATTCACATCGACGTGACGAGATCATGAACCTCCCATTCGTTATTTATCTATTGCGGTGAAGTAACAACTTTTAGAACATTTGAAGCGTTTTATCTCAGAAACGGTGCCTCGTAGGAAAAAAAGTATTGATACATTTTTTGAAGATAATTTTAACATCTACATTTTTGTCTGAATTACTTTTTTGATGAAACTCACCGTTTTGCTGAAAATCGCGAAAAACTCATTTTTTGACCTTTGAACTTGAATAAATTTTTGTCCATCCACGGGAATGATTGGGAACTTTTATATATTATTTATTATTATGTTTTGAACAATTTTACCGATTTTCAGCTTGTTGGGATTTTATGTAACTTCACCCTAATTTTTTGGTCTGGATTGACCGGACTATCTACCCTTGATCCGTGATCGTTTCGTTTCATCGGCAAACTGCACATATTCGGGTTAATCGTGAAGCGGAAGATAGTGAAATTTCACTCTGGTTTGGGTTTATTGGGTTTGTGCAGTACTCGTGATATTGCAGAGTTTTCAATAAAACAGAAACAATTTTTGAGTCATTCCTATGAGTATAAAATATGTACAATTGAAGAAGTTATACAACCTATTCCAAATCTTGACTATCGGTGCGGTAGGAAAATCGAATCGGAGGTTTCAAAATGAGAGTACTACTGGCCTACTGGCAGTGTAACTCTAATCAAATTATTTTTTGGCAGTGTTAATAATACATATTCCGATAGGGTTTAGTGAAAAACTGGTTGAAGCGAGTTGAAAAACTTATCTCAGGGCAATTACCACCCAATAAAACGCTATAGAATCATTGGAGCATTAATACCGAAGGATTTTTTCATAATGATGAATATGCAGCTGACAAAAAAGAGTTTATAAGATTAATATTTTTTTGATGTGCCTCAACACTTTATTCTGTCACAAGCCGCCACTGTCCCTATGTCCCTTTGTATGCTTAAATCTTTAAAACTACGCAACGGATTTTGATGCGTTTTTTTTAATAGATAGTGTGATTCAAGAGGAAGGTTTATATGTATAATAACATCCATTAAATAGTGGAGAAGTACTGTTATTTTTGAGGTTTCTAATGTGATGTCGTGAATAATTCATTTTTTCCGCTTACATTGCAAACGCATGCTGAACCCTACGAGTTTTATCAAAATAATGTACTAAGTATTGTACACATTGAAAAGGTCTACAGAAAAGTCCGTGATGGTATATGTCTATCTCTTATGGATGACCCACAATAACTTTTTTTTGTCATTTATTTTTTATGACAAATAATGGGTAATTTTCGAAGCGATTTTAACCAATACAGCATTAATCCTTAACCAATTAAATACCTTGAATACATTGTTCATTTAATATAGATCTATATGGCCCTTTACACCGTATGATTTAAGTGAATATTTTCGAAGATATTACAGATTTAAAAATTGCGGGACGTAGCGTTTGCGGCGGTACCGTGCGAAGACGGGGCGGGTCGCTAGTTTATTATACAAGGGAAAAAAGTATTAGATTTTAGCTCGAGGTTATGTTGTCTCCCGACGCGAAGCGGATAATATTTTTCCCGTGTATTATACACTTCTTTTTCTGTGACTGGAATAACGACCATTCAATAGTGAAAGAAATATAACTTTTCTCCAAATTACTTTTTTCCCCGAGAAAAGCTGGTTCTCAGAGCTTCGTAGTGTTGCCAGCATAGAGATAGAATAGAGACGCTATGACATACAATTGTGTAAGGAAAAATGGAACCACTGGGCGGGGCTTATATACGACCAATATGGCTGAAAGTTCAGGGTTGAATTAAGTTGCCAGTTTTTTCTGTTTACGAATTTCACCAAAAAAAAAAATACGACGTGTTGGGTCTTTAGGAATCCTGTTCAAATAAGGTCAATTGAATATCAAATAAACAATTTTTCTTCAGGCGATAATATACACATATAGAAAGATATCAGATTACCAAGACATACTAGCAAGAATTTCGAATGCGGATCTGTTCAGTACTCATCCCTACCTGTGATATGTTTTTCCTCTAATTTGATTGTCAAAATTCGACGTATAGCAGTAATATGGCGGATCTGATACCACTTTCATTTCATTAATAGCAACTCTATACTATTCTATCTCTATGGTTGCCAGCGACAGTTATTCCACCAATCAGAGGATATAAACAAAACTTCCCCTGACCCCCCTCTTTTGGTTTCTGGTTGTCAAAATCTGTCGCGACACGCCTCTTTTGTAGTTGAAATAAACCAACTACACTTGTATTTCTGCGACAGCGAGAGAGAAAATAGGAGTAGGGGAGATTGTCGCTGGCAGCTCTGAGAACCAGACTAAAGAAGTAATTTCGTAGAAGTTATATTTTCTGATTTGTCAAGAGATATATGCTCTGTTGCAGGAACGTCCATTATAATTTAAAGGTCCATTAAACCCTTAATCCTCCATTAGTTCCTTGTAATAATGGAGGTTTAAGAGTTTAATGGACCTTTAAATTTTAATGGACGTTACTGCAACTGACACATAGAATGTCAAATTTTTTCTCGCCACAGAAAAAGTAGTAGATTTTAGCTCGAGGTTATGTTGTCTCCTGACGTGAAGCGGAGGGAGACAAAAAACCGAGAGCTAAAATCTAATATTTTTCCCTTGAGATACAGATACAGAAATGTGATTATTCTTTACTTGAACTTGAATTTATAATTTAATGATATGCAGTAGGAGTAGATTTAGGGGAAGCCCGGCCTCTTCCAACGTGAAACCACTATACGCCAAGCAACAGAGCTACAAATGATTAGTTTTTTGACAAAAATACTACCTGGAAGCCACCTGTACCATTCCGAGCAGTACAGTCCGTAGTTTATTCCCACCATGTCCTCAACACGAAAATGCCATTTTTTATTTGTTATTGACAAAAAACAACAAAAATTCCCGTTCTTTTTAGTTTTTTCGTTGCAAAATGGAAACTATTGATGCAATGATAGCCTTGCAATGGGATGAATTGTAAAGAATTACATTGTGAAGAGAATGATGGGTCAAACGATCCGATCGAATAATCAAAACTGGAGAAAAGCGGAAAAAACCGGAAAATTGAGTGTTTTTTTCTTTTAACTCATAACTCTGCCATTTTGCGATATTAAGAACTGAAACTTCACACGATAGTAGCTATTGACGTGCAAATCATGTGTGCCAAAATTGGATTCGGTCGGGTAAATAGTTTTCGCATAATTCCCATTTGAATTTTTTTTAGACATATTTTCGCGGAAAGCTGGATGCGTTTGAGGTCGTCCGATTGAAATTAAAAAAATTGATTTGGAGAGAAGACGTGATCAGTAACAAAACGTCTATTCTGATTTTTCGATAAAACACGTTTAAGTGTGTTAAAAACTAGTGAGAACATGAGGGAAAACGACCGACCAAGCGAGAGTGGTCGAGTGGTGAGGGAATGAGCGAATCGAGGGGAAACGTATAGTATGTGTACAAAATTTGGTGCGCTCTCCGCGCAACAATTCTTATACTCGGCGACCGTTGGCTTCCGCGGCGTTTCCCCTTGATTCGCTCATTCCCTCACCACTCGACCACTCTCGCTTGGTCGGTCGTTTTCTCACTAGTTTTTAACACACTTAAACGCGTTTTATTGAAAAATCAGAATAGACGTTTTGTTATTGATCACGTCTTCTTTCCAAATCAATTTTTTTAATTTCAATCGGACGACCTCAAACGCATCCAGCTTTCCGCGAAAATATGCCAAAAAAAAATTTCAAATGGGAATTATGTGAAAACTATTTATCCGACCGAATCCAATTTCGGCACACATGATTTGCACGTCAATAGCTACTATCGTGTGAAGTTTCAGTTCTTAATATCGCAAAATGGCAGAGTTATGAGTTAAAAGAAAAAACACGCAATTTTCCGGTTTTTTCCGCTTTTCTCCAGTTTTGATTATTCGATCGGATCGTTTGACCCATCATTCTCTTCACAATGTAATCCTCTACAATTCATCCCATTGCAAGGCTATCATTGCATCAATAGTTTCCATTTTGCAACGAAAAAACTAAAAGAACGGGAATTTTTGTAGTTTTTTGTTAATAACAAATAAAAAAAATGGCATTTTCGTGTTGAGGACATGGTGGGAATAAACTACGAACTGTTCTGATCGGAATGGCACAGGTGGCTTCCAGGTAGTATTTTTGTCAAGGAAATATCTCTATTGCTTGGCCTACTTTTGGAATGGAATTCTCTGCCTGATTATATTGAAAAAAGCATTTTTATATGTCAACTTTCAAATTGTATGAATTGAGACATCGTCAATCATAACATAGTTAAAAAGGGCTAAAATATAGTGGAAAACTGTGTACAATTGTAACACATTGCATAGCCAATAACTTTTCTAAATATTACAATATTGTCTAAAATATGGAAATTACCTATCAAACCCATCCACGGGTCTTCTCCAAAGGAGAACATTTCCCACACAGTTACGCCGAACATCCATGTATCAGAAGCATGACTAAACTGCCTTGATCTCAAAGATTCGGGGGCACACCATGGAAATGGAACTTTTTTATGTTCACTCATCACATAACAGTCCTCTTCTTGCGGTAGGGCTCTCATCAGTCCAAAATCTCCAATTTTGATCTAGTTGAAAGAAGAGATATTTTAGATAGGAGTATAGTAGAACAGGAATGGTTGTTGTCGATAGTTATTGCGAATAAAAAGCCAGAAAACTGACTTCTGTAATATTTGTAAAAGCTAGAAAAGACCCATTATATCTACTTCGATTGTATACAGGGTTAGATTAGATTAGATTAGAGGAGGGGCGACAGATCAAAACCGACCTTGCGAGCACCTTGACCTTAAGATCTATTATGCATCCCCGCGCTGTTTACCAGTCCGGCATCAAAGTCTCAATGAACTTCACCACCTTTCTGGGGGCCACATCCATTACTTGTTCAGGCTTTAGGAACCTGGAGCCAAGATGCCGTAACCGTTTCTGGTGAATAGCTTCACACTCACTTAGCAGGTGTCTAGTTGTCTCGGTGGCTTCTTGACAGAAGCGACATGTACTATCTGGCGCCTTTCCCATGTTTTTTATGATACCTCACGGGACTGTGCCCAGTGAGAGCGCCCGTCAGTTTCCTCAGTTCCAATTTGCTGAGTGAGAGGACTTTCTTGGTCCAGCTCGTCGAGTGAGAGAGAAGTGACTTAGCTTGCTTTTGACCATTGGTCGTACGCCAGGACATAAGCTTCCTCTTTTGTTCCCAGTCCTTAATAGCCATTGCCTGATGACTGGCTGGGAAGCCGCAAAACGGTTCTGGTCCAGTGAAGGGGGTTGTCCCTCCTTCCCTGGCCAGTTGGTCTGCCGCTTCATTGCCGTGAATCCCGGAGTGACCAGGCACCCAGATGAGATTGACCTGGTTCTTTTCTCCGAGTAGGTTAAGTGACGTTTTGCATTCCCAGACCAACTTTGACTTCACTTGTGGAGAGTCAAGCGCTAGCAGGGCTGCTCTGCTGTCAGATGCTATATATTTCCTTTCTTTGGTAGTTGCGTTCCGCACAGAGCGCAACGCACTCCCTTATAGCAAGTGTCTCTGCCTAAAAAAACCGAAGGACAGAGAGCCATTGGTATGGCTAATTGGATTGAGGGACCGTGAACACCGGCTCCGACTCGTCCGTCTTCAGTTTTCGAGCCATCAGTATAAAATACCGTAGACTCTCTGGGGAAAACTAATTCTTTATTAGCCCATTGATCACGACTTGGGAATGTCGTGGTAAAGTTTTTCTGAAACTCGTGTCTCAAAGGGAAGTTGTCTGTGACTACATCCTGAAGCTCCTTACACTCATTTAGAATGCGGAGGTGCCCTGAGTAGTCACCAATTTTCAGCTCCCGCTCCCTTGCTACTCGGAGAGCCCATCTAGCCGCCTCGCGTATACAGGGTTTGTACAGGGTAGTCAGATTTTGACAGTTTAGCACTACATCTCCTAAATTGAAGAGAAAAAATTGATATACTAGTTATATTCTCTTTTTTTTTTAAACATGAATAGCTTAATACAGCAAGGGGCTACGGCGTCTTGTGCTGCAAAATAAATATGGGGTGGCCATTTGAAAATCTCGAAATATTTCAATCTTAAGTTCCACATTTTCAGAGCAATATCTTCGAAAACCTTAAGATGTATCAAAATACTGAATGTACCATATAAATGCAGGGATTCTCTACCATGAGACTGCTGAGTTTGGTTTCGTTCACATAAAAAATAATCAAGATATTGCAAAAATGCAATTATAAACTGGCAATGCAGATCTCAAAAATTTAAGGAATTTGTGCATGAATTGGCAACAGTGCATAGCAGAGAATTTTTTTTTTGAAATTTTAAACAATAAATATAATATTAAAAAAGTTATGTTCAATACTACTTGTCATGAACCGTGTAACTAGCATCTCTATGAGAGCCAGACATAAAAACAAATTCATTGGATGTATCAGCTTCCACAACATACACTACTGGAAAAAATTAAAGGATAAAAAAAAATTCCAAATTTTTCGGCAATTTTCAACATGCCGTAACTTTGAGAGGAATGGTCGCACAAGGAATTTAAAAAAAGGAAATTGTAGCTCCAAGTGTCTAGTTTTTGGATTAGAACTTCAAAAATTTTAAGTTTCAGTGGTTTTCGAGTAATGATAGAAAAATCAGCAACAAAAAAATTCTCAAAATTTTACCACTTTTTTTTTCTTGTCTACGAGCGTGGAAATTTTATTTTTGCATAATCGTTATAATGATGGGATACTTTGTTAATTCAGCTTTAATTTATTTTTTTATTGACCCCAATACGTCCACTTCTCGCCGAGATATCGGTCTTCAAATGGAAAAACAGGGGTGGCAATACCCGTTATTAAATTAATAAAAATTTTATTTGTTAGTTTATTTTATTTTTTTTTCTGAAATTTATGTACTATCTGCAATTAAAATGTGGAAAAAGCTCGAGAAAATTCTTTTTTGCCTTTTTTAAAGATTATGAGCTTCTCAGGGCAAAAACCATGATCCTTATTTTTTCAAAAATTCAATCAAGCCAAACAAAAAAACGGCTCGCTGAATTGAGTTGGCTCTTCGTAAGGTTTTCATCAACATATTGAACTGTGAAAGTCACACTTAACATTATTGGTTTCCTCAACATTTCCGATCCAGCGGTAGATTTTCCAAGAAACCATCAAAAGCCCTTTTTTTGTTAAATTTTTATATTGATCGACATGAAGAAAAAAAATTTCTATGAATAAGCAATGGTTGTTCATTAATGGGAGTTCATTTGAGGTCTTGAATCCCTTCTTCAATTTTCTGTGCAATCATTGGTTGCTGAGAAATCGATAATCAAAAACAAATGGATCCTTTTCCATTTGAAGACCGATATCTCGCCGAGAAGTGGACGTATTGAGGTCAATAAAAAAATAAATTAAAGCTGAATTAACAAAGTATCCCATCATTATAACGATTATGCAAAAATAAAATTTCCGAGCTCGTAGACAAGAAAAAAAAAGTGGTAAAATTTTTAGAATTTTTTGTTGCTGATTTTTCTATCATTACTCGAAAAACCACTGAAACTTAAAATTTTTGAAGCTCTAATCCAAAAACTAGACACTTGGAGCTACAAATCCCTTTTTTTAAATTCCTTGTACGACCATTCCTCTCAAAGTTACGGCATGTTGAAAATTGCCGAAAAATTTGGACTTTTTTTTGATCCCTTAATTTTTTCCAGTAGTGTATTTGTATAAAATTTCATTGCAGCATTTCCAGTAGTTTTGGCAAAATCTTGAAAGATGTGTATAATTTTTTTTTCTTCAACGCCATGCCATGTATCTTGAATACAGATGGAGCTACAAACATTTTTTACTGAACCAACCCCAATTGTTTTTTGGTTTTTTATCTATTCTACAGAGAGAATCACCCTTTTCGAAACACCTGTATATCACTCGAAATATAATTTAAAATCACTTTTTATAATGCAAATATGACTTTAAGATCTTGTCTTGGTATATCACAATCCACTTTAATCCGAAAATAGTGATTTTTGCAGATATGGTCCCCCTTCTAAGCAGGGCAGTATGATGCAATTACCTTGTCTTCACTGGCTAGTAATACATTCCTGCAAGCTAAGTCTCTATGTAGAAACCTTTTGCTTTCAAGATAAGCCATTCCGTCAGCTACTTGAGTGGCATATTCACAAAGCAGGGGCACTGGTACATGCTGACACTGTTTTCTAAGATAATCTAAGAGAGACCCTAAAGCTGCCAGTTCAGTAACCATCATCATAGGTTGCGATAAAACAACTCCATATAGCCTACAAGAAATTTGATGATGATTATAATCTCTTTGTCTGCGTTGACATGAATTTAAAGCGGAATAATAAAATAATAACTCGGACAATCATTCTTGAAATAAAATTCAATACTTCAACAATCATAGTAATAACAATATCAAGATACGCCAAGCAACAGAGCTACAAATGATTAGTTTTTGACAAAAATACTACCTGGACGTCACCTGTGCCATTCCGTGCAGGACAGTCCGTAGTTTATTCCCACCATGTCCTCAACACGAAAATGCCATTTTTTTATTTGTTATTAACAAAAAACAACAAAAATAGGCGTTCTTTTTAGTTTTTTCGTTGCAAAATGGAAACTATTGATGCAGTGATAACGTTGCAATGGGATGAATTATAGAGAATTACATTGTGAAGAGAATGGTGGGTCAAACGATCCGATCGAATAATTGAAACTGGAGAAAAGCGGAAAAAACCGGAAATTGCGTGTTTTTTCTTTTAACTCATAACTCTGCCATTTTGCAATATTTAGAACTGAAACTTCACACGATAGTAGCTATTGACGTGCAATTCATGTGTGCCATTATTGGATTCGGTCGGATAAATAGTTTTCACATAATTCCCATTTGAATTTTTTTTGGACATATTTTCGCGGAGAGCTGGATGCGTTTGAGGTCGTCCGATTGAAATTAAAAAAATTATTTGGAAAAAAGACGTGATCAGTAACAAAACGTCTAATCTGATTTTTCAATAAAACGCGTTTAAGTGTGTTGAAAACATGAGGGAAAACGGCCGACCGAGCGAGAGCGGTCGAGTGGAGATGAAATAAGCGAATCGAGGGGAAACGTATATGTGTACCAAATTTGTTGCGCTCTCCGCGCAACAATTCTTATGCTCGGCGACCGTTGGCTTCCGCGGCGTTTCCCCTCGATTCGCTCATTCCCTCACCACTCGACTAGTCTCGCTTGGTCGGTCGGTTTCCCTCATGTTCTCACTAGTTTTTAACACACTTAAACGCGTTTTATTGAAAAATCAGAATAGACGTTTTGTTACTGATCACGTCTTCTTTACAAATCAATTTTTTTAATTTCAACCGGACGACCTCAAACGCATCCAGCTCTCCGCGAAAATATGTCCAGAAAAAATTCAAATGGGAATTATGTGAAAACTATTTGTCCGACCGAATCCAATTTTGGCACACATGAATTGCACGTCAATAGCTACTATCGTGTGAAGTTTCAGTTCTTAATATTGCAAAATGGCAGAGTTATGAGTTAAAAGAAAAAACACGCAATTTTCCGGTTTTTTCCGCTTTTCTCCAATTTCAATTATTCGATCGGATCGTTTGACCCACCATTCTCTTCACAATGTAATTCTCTACAATTCATTCCATTGCAACGTTATCACTGCATCAATAGTTTCCATTTTGCAACGAAAAAACTAAAAACAAATAAAAAAATGGCATTTTCGTGTTGAAAACATGGTGGGAATAAACTACGGACTGTCCTGCTCGGAATGGCACAGGTGGCTTCCAGGTAGTATTTTTGTCAAGGAAATATCTCTATTGCTTGGCCTAAGAATATATTTTGATGAAAATGATAATTTACCTAATAAGATTTTTATGACTCAATACATGCATTGCTTGAACTTCTTTTATAAAATCTTCAAACACGCCAGGTTGGGACAATGCATCTGCTTTTAATACTTTTACAGCAACTGGTACAATTTTGCCATTAGGACAACTCCATTCTCCTGCGAAACAATGATTCCAATTAAAGCTATACAAAATGTTTCTCGATCAACTTTACCTCTTCTAACAACTCCAAAAGAACCATCTCCTAACTTAATTGACAGTGTTAATTTACTCTCATCGATAAGGCAAGAAGTGAAATCACTATCAACAATTTTATCTCCTTGTTTTTATTTATGCTACCTTTATTATTAACTGGGATAAGTTTATTTATAAGATTTTTTTTCTTTTGACTAGCCCTCTTTTCTTTACTGCGTCTAAGAGTCTCCTTGCTCCTAAAATATAATAATTCAGAATTTCATTCTTACATTTGAAATACAGTCTTTAAAAAGAGATAGCTACCTGGCTTACTGAGTCCAATGTTTTCTAAATCTTCATTGGTAACATAATCAAAATGTTCTAATCTGGTTACATGTAGATCATCCCTGATAGGAATGAGAAACTGGATTAACTGGGTATCAACTAATATATCTTTGATAATTTGGATTCCTTCTTCTGACATTGTGTACAGTATTTCTACTTATTCTTCAAACCTTGAACTTTCCATGTTGTATCCTGTTCTTTTTGTCCAATTTGGCATTGAATATTCAATAGGAAATTGCATGGACGTGCTCATGTCCAATTTAACATCGCTACTTTTTTATTAGATAATTATAATTCGAAATAAGTACAACAATGAACACTTCTAAGAGTAATATCTGGCAGGATTATGAAAACATTTCCTATTAATACATCCGCTACTGCTGTTTATTTCCTCCGAAGCATTTGCATAGGCATGAAAATCAAATAATATCCTATCTAAAATATGAGTAATTTCATGAAAGAAATTGTTTAATATTGGGAAGAAATTCACTCAAGGACTTAAGTTCGATATTTACATTTACAAAATACAAATAATGAAATAGAGTCATAGAAAATGAGCAATTTTGACAACTGACATGAAAGAAATATCACAGAATTTGGTTTTCTTCTATTGTTCTTAATGTGCTTAACTGTGGTTGATCGTCAAACGATTCAAGTTCATCTCCAAGCCACCTAGCGGCAGAATCAGAAGCTCTCTAAGTAGGTAGTTTAGAATGTGCAAAGGCACGATGATGTGCATTTCCTTCGGGTTTCAATTATTTTCAGACTATCAGCCTTCCAGGCAGATTACAACCAAAAAGTCAGATCAAGGACCCTTTTTCCCTATGACTTTTGTAGCTTAAGATTCCGCAAAGTTTTTAAACCTAGCAAAAACACCTTTTCGTATTTATAAATCGGAAATGATTATTTGAGTACATCCTACTAAAAACTGAAGTCCTAGCCTTCAATCCTTTTTTGGGCAACTTGAAGCAATTTCAGAAAGCTGAATAATTTTAATTGAAGCAACATCAAGGCCGGCCATGTTGAAAAAACTGCAAAATACTCACTGCATAGGATAGGAATTTTTCAAACCTAGCTGACAAAATACATCAAAAAAACACACAAAAAATCATAACTCGAGAAGTTCAAAAAATCGCATGATATTAGATTAGATTAGAGGAGGGGCGATTGATCAAAACCGACCTAGCAAGCACCTTGACCTTAAGATCTATTGTGCATCCCCGCAGCAAAGTCTCAATGAACTTCACCACCTTTCTGGGGGCCACATCCATTACTTGTTCAGGCTTTAGGAACCTGGAGCCAAGGTGCCGTAACCGTTTCTGGTGAACAGCTTCACACTCACATAGCAGGTGTCTGGCTGTCTCGGTGGCTTCTTGACAGAAGTGACATGTACTCAAGGGCGCCTTTCCCATGTTTTTTAAGTGATACCTCACGGGACAGTGCCCAGTGAGAGCGCCCATCAGTTTCCTCGGTTCCAATTTGCTGAGTGAGAGGACTTTCTTGGTCCAGCTCGTCGAGTGAGAGAGAAGTGACTTTCTTGCTTTTGACCATTGGTCGTACGCCAGGACATAAGCTTCCTCTTTTGTTCCCAGTCCTTAATAGCCATTGCCTGATGGCTGGCTGGGAAGCCGCAAAACGGTTCTGGTCAGTTGGTCTGCCGCTTCATTGCCGTGACCAGGCACCCAGATGAAATTGACCTGGTTCTTTTTTCCGAGTAGGTTAAGTGACGTTTTGCATTCCCAGGCCAACTTTGACTTCATTTGTGGAGAGTCAAGCGCTAGCAGGGCTGCTCTGCTGTCAGATGCTATATATATTTCCTTTCTTTGGTAGTTGCGTTCCGCACAGAGCGCAATGCACTTCCTTGTAGCAAGTGTCTCTGCCTGAAAAACCAAAGGACAGAGACTCATTGGTATGGCTTATTGGACTGAGGGACCGTAAACACCAGCTCCGACTCGTCCGTCTTCAGTTTTCGAGCCATCAGTATAAAATACCGTAGACCCTCTGGGGAAAACTAATTCTTTATTAGCCCATTGGTCACGACTTGGGAATGTCGTAGTAAAGTTTTTCTGAAACTCGTGTCTCAAAGGTAGGTCATCTGTGACTACATCCTGAAGCTCCTCACACTCATTTAGAATGCGGACGTGCCTTATACAGGGTGTCCCATTACTCGACGTCAACCCGGAACCGGGTGAAAACGCAAGTAATGCTGGTTATCAGAAAAATATAAAAAAAAATCTAAATTGCATGATTTTAAAATAATGCGCATTAAAAAACACGCAAAATTCCACACCCTGTGACAGTCTTTTCGCTCCTGTTGCCACAAATATCAACTTTTTCCAACTTTTTTCTTTGCTGTGTAACCTTGAATAATGCTTGTCTAAACTGTAATCAAAATTTTGATACCAGCTGATCTAGGTTTCATAAAAATAGGGCTTACTTCTCAGAAAAAAAATTCGAAATAAACAATTGCCTAGTTTCAACTGACTGTATTGAGAAAAAAATGTACTACGTAGGTTGGCATGTTTTTTCAAAAGTTGGCGCATTTAGTGAGGATTCCAAATGGTATAATACTTGTTTAATTGCAGCTGCCGTAGTTCAAATTCATTTTCGATTGCCTTTGAATACACTTTTTCGTTAACTGCTTCCCAGTAATAGAGTCCAATGGGTTCAAGTTCGGTGAACGGGCCGGCCACGAGATTGGACCAGAACGTACGATCCATCTTCCGGGAAAAAATGTTACCAGAAAAAAAAATTTCAGAGAAATTTCTCAGGAAAAATTTTTTCTGGAAAAATTATTTTCTCTGCAAATTTTTTTTCTGATAACATTTTTTCCCGGAAGATGGATCGGACTTTCTGGTCCAATCTCGTGGCCGGCCCGTTCACCGGACTTGAACCCATTGGACTCTATTACTGGGAAGCAATTAACGAAAAAGTGTATTCAAAGGCAATCGAAAATAAATTTGAACTACGGCAGCTATAATTGAACAAGTATTATACCATTTTGGAATCCTCACTAAATGCGCCAACTTTTGAAAAAACATGCCAACCTACGTAGTACATTTTTTTTTCAATACAGTCATCAGTTGAAACTAGGCGATTGTTTATTTCGAATTTTTTTTTCCGAGAAGTAAGCCCTATTTTTATGAAACCTAGAGCAGCTGGTATCAAAATTTTGATTACAGTTTAGACAAGCATTATTCAAGATTACACAGCAAAGAAAAAAGTTGGAAAAAGTTGATATTTGTGGCAACAGAAGCGAAAAGTCTGCCACAGGGTGTGGAATTTTGCGTGTTTTTTTAAATGCTCATTATTTTAAAATCATGCAACTTAGATTTTTTTTTTATATTTTTCTGACAACCAGCATTACTTTCCTTTTCACCCGGTTCCGGGTTGACGTCGAGTAATGGGACACCCTGTATAGTCACCAGTTTTCAGCTCCCGCTCCCTTGCTACCCGGAGAACACATCTGGAGATTTGTAAGGTTTGAAGGATTCGATTGCCCATCGAACCCTCTCTTTTGTGAAGAGTTTGGCAGCAATCTTTGTGGCTCATCGTCTGGGTGCCGAGACATCCTGATTCGGTTTATTGCCCAGAATTATTCGGGAGCCTGGAAAGTGAGTCTCTAGCATGAGTGACAACGTCTCGTCATCTGTGCCAGTCTTCTCACCATCCATCCCCCTTAGCTGCCCATTACTATGATTTTTTGATAAGACCTTATGTAGTCTGGCGGTATTGGGCGTGTCCTCAATGTTCTGGTAAAAGGTACGCCACGACTTCCGCTAGGCATTACGCAGTTCTTTACTATATTCAGTCGTTGCCGCTCTATAGGCAGTCTTGTCTTCCAGCATCCTAGATTTAGACCATTTATTATACAGGGTCTTTCACGAGGAACATCACCCATATTTATACGGGAAACTACTGAACGTATTTTCATGAAATTCAGCACTTGAATTTTCTATGGTTCCGTTAACACTATGGCCACAACATTTTGCTTGAGGCTTATTAGGAGTATCTTGCATGTGACAGCAAAATTCCATTTCGATTGTTTTGTTTTGTTGTTTTTTGTCAGTGATATTGAGGAACAAAAAATTTGGATGGCCATATTTTATGGAACCTTTACGATTTGACTGGTTAACAAACTTAAACGAGGCACATGGGAACCGAACTTACCATGAAAATCTCAAGTCTCTAGGACAATTCCTCCGAAAGTTATAGTGATTCCAGTCCCCCACAGACAGAAGTGAATTTGGCAACGGGTTCGTCATCAGGGTGTCGTTTGAGATAATTTTTGGCTCAAAATTCTAAAATTACAGACATTTGGGCAAAACGATATAGCACTCGTTTAAGTAGAACGAACGCTCAATAAATTAATTCACATTGTGTTTGTAAATCTATGAATGAACAGTCAGGCATTACGTGCGGTTCGACAAGAATAATTTTGTTCTGTGATGGATTATGCAGGTATCATAGATCTAATGCATAGAAATTATAACTATATCTATGATCTAATATCACTTCAAAATTATTTCATTTGAGATCTGTGTTTAAATCTATGGTTATCATTGTAACATGGCAATTGAAGTATAAACCACATTATAAACGATTCGAATTCTCAGGATGAAATATGTGGGTATTTCGAAATGGAAGGAATGAAATCTATGCGGGAGTCTCTAAAGGTTTGACTTCTACAATTTTATATTATTATTTCATTTGAATGAAACTTTTTCTTTACAGCAATGTAGAATAAATGCTTTAGTAGAAAATGAGTTGTGGAGTTTTACAGAAACGGTTGTGTCCGATTTGGAAACTTGCAAAAACGAAAATGCACAGTTGAGAAATCAATTGAATGATCTTTTGAGTAAAGATAACTCAGTATCCCAGCTTTATCTAGAAGTAGAAGGTAACTTAACTGACTTATTGCATTTAACCTACGGTATTTCATTGGTTTCTTCCATAACTAGGCAGATTTGTTCAGAAATTAAACTTATACCTACGTTAATTTGAAAGCTATAATTTGCCGAAGTTATCATGTTTATAGTCGCCTTTTTTGAATTTACAACGCAGGTTTTAGACATGAATGTTGAATTCATAAATGAGCCTTTGCCCTTGAGGGTGTGTGAGAGTTTGTATCGCCTTTATGAATACTAACCCATAGACTAACTAAACGGAGAATAGATGAGACACTAGTAGAACAAGCTTCAACGCCATCTGTTTTTGTACAACATTACTAATTCGTGAAAAAAGCTCAATTGAAAAAGGAATCTGTATTGTAAAGTTGCCTCAAAAAGAATTCTGTAGTACACCTTTTGAATAGGATAGGTACACCCATATACAAGAGGCAAAAAGTTTTTTGAAATTCAATTTCCAAAAAGAAATCAGAAATGGATTCGTGCAAATTATCGATGAGTGAGGACATTTATTTTCATGAAAATAATACCTGCAACGAACTTTCATCTGATTTTCTTTTGGAATCGAGAAATGAGGATCAATAATCAAATTCTGAATAGAATAAACTTTATCAACTGAAATAGGTATCACCAATTGAAAATACAAATTATTTCATAAATATCTAATCAATAAACTAATAATTGAAATTGAAATTGCATTGAAAACATTTTCAAAAACTAACAATAATGAATTCAATAATACAAAATATGAGTATTTACCGACTAAACTTATTCAATACATGAAAAACTTTTTTGAAAACTACGAGTATAATTCTTATAGGTAACAGAATATACCTACATATAAATTTTATAACTACCTTCTTGCATCTCGATTTTCACATCCAATAACACAGCACGTCTTCACTCTTGCAGGCATATCGAAATTTATTATATTCCAAAAAGAACGTGTCAAACCACTTCTTGTGTCAGTTGACAATTCAAAGGTTTTTTGATAATAATGATTTTACATACTTACTATTTGTCGATAGGATTTCCATGAATGCAACGACATCTAACTATCAAATTGAAAATAATTTTTTCGTGTATTAGTCTCCTCCTCCGACAGATGACGCGGAATATACGAGTGGCTCATCTAATTTTTTAGTTTATCTATGTACTAACCTTGAAGTGACCTCAACTATCACTCACCCCTGTCCCCTTAACTCAGGTACACCCTCGCCCATAAGCTTGTCTATTTCGTAACCCCCTCATCTCTGAACCCTGGGTATATCTCACTTATCACCAGACTAAGTTCGCCCTTGAGAGTGAGCGAGAGTTTGTATCGCCCTTATGAATACTAGCCTTAAAGTGACCTCAACTCTCACTCACCCTCAAGGGCGAACTTTGTCTGGTGATAAGTGAGATGTCCCCAGGGTTTAGAGATGAGGCGGTTATGAAATAGACAAGCTTATGGGCGAGGGGGTACCTGAGGTAAGGGGACAGTTGGAGACAAAATGGGTTGGCAATTCTGTTGGTGATTTCTGGTTATTTCTCACTTCGAATTGATTTGGGATTTGGCGTTTGTTTACTTTCTGTTCGTTTCGAAATTCGAATAAATTATTATAATTTATGATATTTCATGGAAAAGCATTTCATAAATCATAAGCCACTCAAAGGACCCCGCACATTTTGTATGAGAATTGGCTCCCGGTGGATTTGGCTGAAAATTTGATATTATGTTCTACTAATTCTTCTGATCAAATGTTTCCACAGTCACGAAGCTGAAAAATGCATACTTCTAGGAGTTTTTAGCGATTTTTTGTATCCATTATGGCTTACGTATTACCGTTCACACAGAAATGTTTGAGAATATTTCGTGATTATTGAAAGCAGATTCTGTCAATTCGAAATATTTTCAAACATTTCTGTGTGAACGGTAATACGTAAGCCATAATGGATACAAAAAATCGCTAAAAACTCCTAAAAGTATGCATTTTTCAGCTTCGTGACTGTAGAGACATTTGATCAGAAGGATTAGTAGAACATCATATCAAATTTTCAGCCAAATCCACCGGGAGCCAATTCCCATAATACGTAAGCCATAATGGATACAAAAAATCGCTAAAAACTCCTAGAAGTATGCATTTTTCAGCTTCGTGACTGTAGAGACATTTGATCAGAAGGATTAGTAGAACATCATATCAAATTTTCAGCCAAATCCACCGGGAGCCAATTCCCATAATACGTAAGCCATAATGGATACAAAAAATCGCTAAAAACTCCTAGAAGTATGCATTTTTCAGCTTCGTGACTGTAGAGACATTTGATCAGAAGGATTAGTAGAACATCATATCAAATTTTCAGCCAAATCCACCGGGAGCCAATTCCCATACAAAATGTGCGGGGTCCTTTGTTTATTGCAATTCGTGTGAGGTGAAGTTGTTCCAAATTGAATTTGAAAAATGCTCCTGCTTTTTCCAATAATGACTATCAAAAAGAAGGATATTTGAATGATATTAACTAACGAAAGCGTGCATTTATCAAATATTTTCTGTTCTATGGATGTTTAATAGTTATTTAATCAACTAGGTTATTAAAGACAGCGACTAATGGTCAAGATATTTAAATGCGCGAGTGGAGCGAACGCGTTAATAGTTCGAGACCATTAGTCGCTAGATTAATAACCGTGTGATTACAAGATTTTCCGACGATCTGAACATGAATAGTGTATAAATTCCAGATTGAAACACATTCTCATTTTGCACAAGACATACATTTGACATGATGGAATTTTTATGTGTCTATGTTCCAGTAGAGTTTTGACTTCTCGTAGTGCTTCTGAATAGTTTGTGTACGGTTGTCATGAGGATTGCACATTAAAATGGCTAAAATTGAGCATAAGAATGGGTCATTAATGCTCAATTTCGTACACATTAAAATCACCTTTTATTTCGAGGTCGGCGGAAAAAATTTATTTATTGATTTATGTTGTATACCTTGAACATTTCAATATAATAATTTGATTTTAGAGGAGAATTCAAATATTAAGAACGAAAATAAAGCACTGCGATTCAAATTAAATGCTCAAAAACTGCAATTCAAATCTGAAAAATATGAGATTGAGAAAAGTTGCGAAATGAAAATTCAAAATTTAGAAGAGGAACTTGATAGAATTAGGCTGAAATTTAAACAAAAAGGTACGAAATTATCTCAAACTAATAATTTTAGACTGATATGTTTTGTAATTCCTAAAGAGGCGGAATTCTTCGAAGAGTTACAAATGGCACAAGCGACTTCGGCCTACGAGTTCGAAAAAATTGAACAAAAATTAAAATGGCAACTTTCAGAAGCAAACAAACGTTTATATGAGAGTGATCTCATTAATTCCAAATTACGGGAACAACTGGAGAATACTCAGAATGAGGTTTGTTGAAAAGGTTACATGTGATTTTTTGTGTTTTAATACCTTTTTTTTTCAATTTACAGAATATACGAAGTTCATTGTCGAAAAAATCTGGAATGTCACCTGTACGGAACACAAATATTACGGAACACGTCTTAGAGCCTCCGAAAAATTCAAAACCAGATACATCGAAAAATACGGAGGAAAAAAGTAACAATACTCCTCTGAGGACATATGAACCATTACAAGTAGAATGTAGTACTGCAGTATTTGACAAGAATCCAGAAAGACAATCGCCTCAGCTTTTCAAGGGAAAATTCAGTTCAAGGAAAAGTTATACCTCTCACGTCCGGAAAACCACAAGCATTCCGCCACTCATGCCTTGCTCGAATGCTAAATCGATAAATAAAAAGCGAAAATTATACGATCCCGATGATTTGTCATATTTGGTCGAATTAAATCCCGAAGAAAATGATTGATCCAAATGCTCCGTAGTTCTCATTAAATTTTGTTTATTTAATATGAATTGAATAATAAATTTATTTTCAGGTTGTTATATAATTGTGCATGTGTGCCTAATACTGAAAGGTTTTTCATTGTTTGCTCCGATATATCGTTGAAAAATCGCGATTATAAAACAGTGGCGGCTTGTGACAGAATAAAGTGATGAGGCACATCAAAAAAAAATATTAATCTTATAAACTCTTTTTTGTCAGCTGCATACTTATCGTTATGAAAAAATCCTTCGGTATTAATGCTCCAATGATTCTATAGCGTTTTATGGGTGGTAATTGCCCTGAGATAAGTTTTTCAACTTGCTTCAACCAGTTTTTCACTAAACCCTATCGAAATATGTATTATTAACACTGCCAAAAAATAATCTGATTAGAGTTACACTCCCTGTAGGCCAGTAGTACTCTCATTTCGAAACCTCCGATTCGATTTTCCTACCGCACCGATAGTCAAGATTTGGAATAGGTTGTATAACTTCTTCAATTGTACATATTTTATACTCATAGGAATGACTCAAAAACTACTTCTGTTTTATTGAAAACTCTGCAATATCACGAGTACTGGCACAAACCCAATAAACCCAAACCAGAGTGAAATTTCACTATCTTCCGCTTCACGATTAACCCGAATATGTGCAGTTTGCCGATGAAACGAAACGAAACGAATACGGATCAAGGGTAGATAGTCCGGTCAATCCAGACCAAAAAATTAGGGTGAAGTTACATAAAATCCCAACAAGCTGAAAATCGGTAAAATTGTTCAAAACATAATAATAAATAATATATAAAAGTTCCCAATCATTCCCGTGGATGGACAAAAATTTATTCAAGTTCAAAGGTCGAAAAATGAGTTTTTCGCGATTTTCAGCAAAACGGTGAGTTTCATCAAAAAAGTAATTCAGACCAAATTGTAGATGTTAAAATTATCTTCAAAAAATGTATCAATACTTTTTTTCTACGAGGCACCGTTTCTGAGATAAAACGCTTCAAATGTTCTAAAAGTTGTTACTGAGGCTAGCCTCAAATTCACCTTAGAAGCCGCAATAGATAAACAACGAAGGGGAGGTTCATGATCTCGTCACGTCGATGTGAATAACGCGCTAGACAAGGAAGCGCGTGAGGCAAGCTTCACCGTTTACGCTTTGAAGAGGAAGTGAGATGAATGTACAAAAATCGGAACATAACGCCTGTGACATGTAACGTTACGGTCCGATTTTTGTGCATTCATCGTAACGTCAGTAACGTGTAATGTTACAGACGTCTGTAGCTGTACCCGGCTTGAGATTGAGCTCGGATATTATGGAAGACGAGTGCAGTATCGTACAAAAAATTGAGACTGAAGAACATAATGTGATGATGAAATTGATTAATAAAATATTGGCTTAATTCGCTTGATATTTGTGTTTCCGTAATTTATTTGGTGAGGCACTGCTTCACCTGCCTCATAGGACAAGCCGCCACTGGTACAGACACCATCGTTGCCGGTGGTCATCTCACTGCCTTCTCTGAACATTGAATAGCCTGAAATCTGAACGACACTGTTGTAGATATTATTAATCTAGCGACGAATGGTCTCAAACTATCAACGCAAGAGCGGAGCTCGCTGTATTAATAATCTTGTTGATTAAAAACTATTTTTATCTCATCCCGAAATAAAGGGACTTGTATTTCTGAGATAACCCACAACGATAGAGAAAAGAGTACATTGAAAGTTTCGTTTATTTTTATCTATAAATAAAAGACAAAATTATAATAAAATCAGAATAAATATTATAACGAAGCATATGGATTTCATCTGAAAAATAAGAATAGATATTATGTCAGCTGCGTAATATTTTCAGTCAGGTACTAACAAACCTTCAGAGCTTTACGCTTATATATTCGGCTTTCTTCAGAATTCCTGGAGTTTTACTCACGTATTCCGTTGCTTGATGAGCTTGGTATTCTATTACGTCTATAAGTTCTTGCTAGAAAATGAGGATTAATAGTCGTATACACTCCAACGAAAATTCTGCTCTGTTTCATACCTGCCCTTCAACCAAAACAGACATTTGAACGAAGAGATCCCTGACTTCTGTAATTAAATTCTCAATTTTTAACAATTGTTCATTGAGCTCTTCTGCCTCAGACAAGAGCCGTTTAGCTTCAGCGGTTTCGATGAGGATCTGAAATTCCAACAGGGAGTAATTAATTATTTTCCTTATACAGCGGTAATTTGTACAGGGTCTTTATGAATGATTGCAACAGGGCAGTTGGTATAGAATTCCAATCTCTTTACTATTCTACAGAGGTATCCAAGTTTTGGAGATGGTACCGTGTGTTTAGCTTAGATGAAACTGGAACAACTACAGTTCAAAAGTCAAAAAGAGTTTTTTGCTTCAAAATAATCTAGGGAGCCCAATAAAGTCTTTCACGAGGAACCTCACCCATATTTATACGAGAAACTACTGAACGTATTTTCATGAAATCAGCACTTAGGTATAAGTATTCACGATGCTGATGAAAATCTAACATATTTTCAAGGCATGAGCACCTCCGGTTGGAGGAAATGACGTCAACTTCCGTTTTTCAAATTAGAACACAATATTTTTATTGCAGAAATAGATTCCTTAGAAAATTTCAAGTTATTTTGATGTAACATTTTTCAGTTTTGGTTGGAAAATTCTCTCTGAGCGGGAAAATTCGAAAAAAAATCAAAAATAGAGCTCCGCTGAAACAAGAATAGCTTCGTGGTTTTTGGATGGAAAATTTTCATTTTTGGGATTTTTCAAGATGTAAGATTGATGTATCCACTTTAAAAATCGAAATCACGATTCATGATACAGGGGGTGACAAAATCGCTTTCAAAGTTAGGGATGACAAATCGTGAAAAATCAATTTTTTCAAATTAGAACCCCATTTTTTTATGGCAGATATTGAATCTACGTTAAAAAATTTAAAAAATAACCACCCCTGCCCTAAAGTGGATAGTTTCTGAGTTATTCACAAAAAAACTGTTTTTCGTCATGAATTTTCAGCTTTTTCTTTTCCCTTCACGCCAGAAAGATGAAATTTTCAGGAACTGTTACTTAAACCATGTGTTTTAAATTTTACTACCCTAATATGCAAGAGAAAAAAGTTACAGGTTGTTCCTAAATAGATGGCGAATTTTGATTCGAATTTTATTTCAACTAATCGGCCATCGGTTTTCTCTCCAGTGATAAATAAATAATTCCTTATGAACCATATGCAAAAACTTACCATGTTTTACATTCTTTTTTTTTAATGATAGATACCATTAATTACATCTGCCAAAATCCTCTTTATTCAGTAGCATTTTGTGTTTAATATTAATTTGGTGATAATTCGTATTAAGTTATAAAATCGATCACTATGCCTAATTTTACCAATGAAGATTATTTAAATCTCATTCTATTTCATGGAGAATGTAATAAAGTTGTAGATAGAACGATTCGACTGTTCATTGAGAGGTTTCCTGACCGACCCAGACCAACGGGAGATACCATTAACAGAACCATGACAAACTTGAGAAATGTCGGATCTTTCGTTAAGAAAACTATACACAGAGAAAAAAGTGTAGTAGAAGATGAGAAACAACGAAATTACAGTTCTTGCATATTTTCGTGTGAATCCTCAAAATTCTCTCAAGATGCCGAGATTGATCTGGGATTATCTAAATCGAGTGTTTGGAGAATATTAAAAAAACATAAAATGCACCCATATAAATTCAATAGGGTATACAGCATTTGAAGGAAACTGATTTCGTCAGGAGAACAGAATTTTGCGAAGCTATGATGATTCGATTTCAAGAGAATGAAAACTTTTTGGACTGTATAATTTGGACAGATGAATCTAAATTCACAAAGAATGGTTCTTCAATAGGCATAACAGTCATTATTGGGATGAAGAGAACAACCACCACTTCAGACAATGGAACTTTCAAGAGACCTGGAGTTTCAATTTTTTGCGCCATCAAAAATAATGCAATTCTCGATGTTCACATTTATGATGGGACTTTAACTGGTAAAATAGAACACTACACATGTTTGCATTATTTAAAAAATGTTTTCCCTTAGGAGATAGATATTCTGACATATTGACTCAAATAATTGAGCCGCTAGTACAGAACCATAATCACTTATGGTATCAACAAGATGGGGCGCCCCCACACAATTCACTCAATGTGTCAAATATCCTCTTCAGGCTATTTGAAGATCGATGGTTGGCGAACAATGGTCCACATCTTTGGCCACCACGTTCTCCCGATTTAACTCCTTTAGACTATTATGTTTGGGGTAGGATAAAAAATATTGTCTACTCAACTCCCCTGACTGATAAAGAGCACTGCATAGAACGAGTTAGAAATGCGTTCAGGTTTGTTTAGATTTTTAGATTCATAGTTTTGAAACTCAATTTGGTTTTTAAACACTTTTGCAGATCTCTTCCTCCCGATGAAATAAGAAGAGCAACGCACGAAGCATTCCTGAGACGTATAAATAAATGTCTACACCATTTCCAAGTGTATTTCAGAAAGCGTCAATTGTATTTCAGAATAGTCAATTGTATTTCAGAAAGCGTCAATTGTATTTCAGATTAGTCAATTGTATTTCAGAAAGCGTCACTTGTATTTCAGATTAGACAATTGTATTTCAGAAAGCGTCAATTGTATTTCAGATTATATCATATGTATTTCAGAACCCGTCATTTGTAATTCTGTGATGTTTTCTGAAATACAATTGACGATTTCTGATATACAATTGACTAATCTGAAATACAAGTGACGCTTTCTGAAATACAATTGACTAATCTGAAATACAATTGACGCTTTCTGAAATACAATTGACTATTCTGAAATACAATTGACGCTTTCTGAAATACACT
Source organism: Propylea japonica (assembly GCA_013421045.1). NCBI lineage: Eukaryota > Metazoa > Arthropoda > Insecta > Coleoptera > Coccinellidae > Propylea > Propylea japonica. The sequence continues at coordinate 81,055,186 of CM024243.1, forward strand.
TGGAAATGGTGTAGAAATTAACGGTCAAAACTTTGAGCATCTTCTCTACATAGTTATAACTGCGAGAGTTTGCCATGGTTCTCCTAATAGTAACTTGAAGTCGGTTTCAAGAAGGGGTGAAAAATCTAAGCATGGTTCAAATAACATTTCCTGAAAATTTCATCTTTTGGCGTGAAGGGAAAAGAAATAGCTGAAAATTCAAGACGAAAAACAGTTTTTTGTGAATAACTCAGAAAATATCCATTTTAGGGCAAGGGTGTGATGCATACACTCACATTATTTTTAACGTAGATTCAATATCTGCCATAAAAAAATGGGGTTTTAATTTGAAAAAATTGATTTTTCACGATTTTGTCATCCCTAACTTTGAAAGCGATTTTTTCACCCCCTGTATCATGAATCGCGATTTCGATTTTTAAAGTGGATACATCAATCTTACATCTCGAAAAATCCCAAAAATGAAAATTTTCCATCCAAAAACCTCGAAGTTATTCTTGTTTCAGCGGAGCTCTATTTTTGATTTTATTTCGAATTTTCCCGCTCAAAGAATTTTCCAACCAAAACAGAAAAATGTTACATCAAATAACTTGAAATTTTCTAAGGAATCTATTTCTGCAATAAATAAATGGTGTTCTAATTTGAAAAACGGTTTGACGTCATTTCCGGAAAAACCGGAGGTGCTCATGCCTTGAAAATATTTTAGATTTCATCAGCATCGTGAAATACTTATAAGTGCTGTATTTCATGAAAATACGTTCAGTAGTTTCCCGTATAAATATGGGTGAGGTTTCCTCGTGAAAGACCCTGTATACTCACAGAAGAATACAGTGCAGGAAAGAAGTTATTCAGACACGGTTGTTGGAAAAAGATTAATTTGCCTATCGGTGCTCATTCACTTACATTATCGTTGAATATTTGTTGTTGTTCTCCGCTAATGAGTTCTGAAAACTCCTCGTCATTTACTTCAACACCTTTCACTTTCAATTGTGCCTTATAAGTCTTAATTCTATAATTTCTGAAATTTTCCATCTGCTCGTTATTTTTCTTCAAACAGTTACGAAAACGCATTTTGAGTGTGTTGTATTGTATCATTTCTATTCTTCCTACAGTACAAGTCTTATTTGAATATTTTACATGGTCTTCGAATTGTTTTAACTTGGAAGTGATTTTATGCGTCAGTTTACCATTTTGTTGGAATATTTCGGTGAGTTCTCCGCTCAAGTCTGCAAAGAAAAATATTTCATTTAGTAATTTTGTTGAACAACACTGAATACTATACAGGGTGCCCCGGAAGAATGCGACAAACGGAAACCATGAATCAAGGACACCAAGAAGGACTCGCAACAAGAGGTGTCAATCGTTCGAGGGCCTTCGTTTGAGATATACAGGATGGAATATCATCTTATGGCTGAAATTTCAAAGTTCAATAACTCTCAAACTATTCGACCGAATTATTTCAAATTCGGAAGTTTTGTCACTCTTTACGATTGCCATCTTTCAATATTACAGAAATTGAATAAATCAGGTGCGGACTAAAAAAATTTGGACTTTTCTATTTTCATGAATATGGAACACCCTGAAGGTGAACACTATGTTTTTATTTAATTTTCGTAAACACAAAAAATCAATAAATAAGAAAAATTTTAAATCTCTGCTTGGCACGGTCATACAGGATGATCAAGAAGTGAGCATAAAACATTGCCTCATGAGTGAAATTTCAAAGTTCAATAACTCCTCGAATTATTGGACTAAATTTTTTCAAATTTGGGAGTTTTGTTACCCTTTACGATTGCCATCTTTCACTGTTTCAGAAATTGAAGAAATCAGATCCGGACTAGCAAAATTTTGGACTTTTTCTATATTCATGAATATTGAAACACCCTGTACGAGAACGTTATGTTTTTATTACATTTCCGTAACGACAAAGAATTATTAATGATAAAAATTCAAAATTTCTGCTTGGCATGGTCATACAGGGTGATCAAGAAGGGAGCAAAAAACATTACCTCATGAGTGAAATTTCAAACTTCAATAACTCTTAAATTATTCGACCGAATGATTCCAAATTTGATCCGGACTAGAAAAAAATTCAGACTTTCTCTATTTCCGTGAATATTGGAACACCCTGTACGCGAACATAATGTTTTTTTCATTATCGTGAACACAAAAGAATCAGTTCATAATGAATGAAGATTGATACACTGAATGCATCATCAGAATCAAAGAACTTAAATCTTTTCGATTATTGATTTTGGACATATTTCTTTTTTGAATAATTTCTAGAATATTATTCTGATAGTGCTGAGATTTTGCATTCATATACTCAGCACGAATCTCAAATCCTTTACAAAATTTTGAGGTTATAGTATTACTTCTCTACCAATGAACCACACCGCTCAGAAGCTCCAATTCAGGGCTTTCCTCAAATTTTCAACTCTGATTCTTCATTAGTGAATCCAATTGAGTATCTATAGTTTGACTAGTTTGAGGCCACTCCCGTTCCAAAGTTAGAAACTTTCAGACATTTGAACAAAAAGCTGACAGGAGTATGCAGATAATCAACTCTATTATCCATACTAATATTATAAATGCGAAAGTAACTCTGTCTGTCTGTCTGTTACTCTTTCACGCCTAAACGGCTGAACGAATTTTGATGAAATTTGGTATGGTGATAGATGATAACCTAGAAATGGTCATAGGCTATAAAAAATCACGCCATCGTTCTTAGGGGGTAGGCAGCAGTAGTAGGCAGATAACTAAATTGAGTTAGTGATTTTTAGTCGTTTTTGTTGGGACTTTTGCCCTTTCACGTCTAAACGGTTGAACAGATTTTGATGAAATTTAGTAAGGTAATAGATGGTTACCTAAAAACGGATATAAGATCAAAATGATCACGTCATCGTACTTAGGGGGTAGGAAGTTTGCAGAAAACTGAATTGAGTTAATGATTTTTTTATGGTTTTTGCTGGGAGTTTTGCTCTATCATGCCTAAACGGCTGAACGGATTTTGATGAAATTTAGTTAGGTGATAGATAGTAACCTAAACAAGGATATGAGCTATTAATATTCATGCTATCGTACTGAAGGCGTAGGCAGTAGGCAGAAAACTAATTAAGTTAGTGATTTTAATCGTTGTTTTAAAAGTTTACCTCATTCACACCTCAACGTCTGAACGGATTTTTAAAAGACTTGGTTAATATAAAGATAGAATCCTAGGCACGGACACAGGCTACTTTCACGGCGGGAAAATACTTCATTCCCGCGGAAATCTGGGTGATCGTGTCAAGAAGCGCATGAACGCCATAGCTACTGAAATGATTTTGATGTTTTTTTTTAACTGAGTGTTACTAAGACTTCAAGTTAGTATTTGATCACTTTTCTACTTAGAGGATGGTAAGTAGGTGCTATAATTCAAGAAATTATGATGAAATTTTGATGCAACTGTCTTTATTTAACAGTTTCACTGGGATCGAAACTTAGCGACACTCCATCACACTACTTAACTTATAGGGTAGGATAGGTACAAAAATCCAGACACTATTCAGACGTATGATTTTGTAAGTGAATATTTTCGAAGATATTACCGTGCGAAACCGGGGGGTCGCTAGTCCCCAATAAAAATGTCAACAAAACCACTATAAAAACTGAAATTTATACTAACCTCTTTCCTTAAATGGTGATTGGTATATTTGTTTTCATGTGAATCATTACATATTTCAACTATTCTTGCATATATTCTCAATTTCTGCTCCAATTTGTTCTGCCAGTAGAAAAACATTTTGAGTCGATTTTCCTCGATTTGTACCGTCGTTTCCTATCCGGAAATTGTTTGTTGTATGAGGAGATAAAAACGACCATAACCTACTAAAATTAATCACTCACCGAATGTTTGCGCTCATGTCCAGATTCAGCGGTTCTCTGGAAGTATAAAATATTTATTGTACATCAGTATTTTATTTTTCAAGCGTACCAACAGACCTTTTTGAGTTCTTCCAACCTATCCCGAACCATGATATGAAGGAGTTGCAATGATTGTATACGCTCAGTGTTTTTTATCTTCGAGGTGAACGCTTTATTTATGTGTTATCAGTTTACTCAGCGTGTTTATCCTGTAGGTATGACTAGGCCGATAGTAATCTGGTACGAAATCTGTATTATTTTATATCTAGTAGTAATTCTATTATTTTGCAGTCTGATATCACTCGAAGAGAAGAGGCAGAGAAATTACAGAAATCATTTGATTGTTCAACGAGAGGAAATTTTGACCAGAAAGATATAATTGCTAGATAGCACATTATTGATAGTACACTATATTTCTAAATCTTAACATTGACTGTAGTATTAACAATTGAAAAAAAAAAATATACAGTGGAACTTCGCTATAAAGAAAACGCTAAAGCGTTATAAGAAATTTCGTAATACAGAAAATTTTATTTCTATAGTCGGCAATATCGCGGTCGACTTCGCTGTTAAATTAAGTTTATCATTCAAACTTAAGCCTGATTCCCAGAGCTTCGTAGTGTTGCCAGCGACAATCCCCACTACTCCTATTTTCTCCCTCGCTGTCGCAGAAATACAAGTGAAGTTGGTTTATTTTAACTACAAAAGACAACCAGAAACCAGAAAGAGGGGGTCAGGGAAGTTTTGGTGATATTCTTTGACTGGTTGAATTGCTGTCGCTGGCAACACTACGAAGCCCTGAGAACCAGACCTTAAGCACAATCATGCTTTGAGGCATTTGCGCACAACTTATAGCCAGGGGTATATTTTTAAACTGTTTCAGAAGGATCTCTCTGCCCGCCGTAATGATGGTCGGGATTTATTACGTACGTCCAGAAAAATTTCGGAAAAACCCACCCTTATACTTTCTTACCAACATCCATTCAAAGAGTGATGTTCTTTGAATATTTCGTTATAGAGAGAGTTAACTTCGTTTTGGTGGGTGGAAATTGGATTCAAGGTGCCATGTCTTGAACGAAATTCGTTGTACAGAGAAATTCGTTATACAAACGTTCGTTATAGGGAAGTTCCACTGTATATAAATGCAGAATCTCAGCACGATCAGACTAATATTCTAGAAACTATTCAGAAACTAGAATATGTAAAAACTTGATTTGATTGAAAAAGATTGAATTTTATGGTTCTGATAATTCGATCCTATTGAAATTTTGCAGTAACATTCAATATATCAATCCTCATGCACAAAATAAAATTCACAAGAGTTGAAAGTCTTGTTATGGAAATATAAAGATTCTTCTTTTCAATATCCATTCCAATTGAGCGTTCTATGATTTAATGATGCGATCCTCTTGAATTTTTTTGCCTGAACATTCAGTACATTCATAAAATAAATTTCACTCGAATCGAATGAAGGGTTTTCCAATAAGAGGTGTTATTTTGAATAGCCCGCTATGTCGCTTCCAACCCGAATGAGCGCGGTCCAGATAAAAGGAAGTCGAATCGAACGTGTTGGCCCTCAACGTGTCGAATGATGTCGTTCGGCAATCGGCATAGTGTGGACGCGACTTTAGAATCGTTTTTCTTTCAACGCAGCATACAGGATGATGTTCGTTTGTTCTTGGGAAGAGAGTCCTCATCAATTGTTGGGAGCGATCGAGATCTATGTTACTCCATTGAACTATCTCAAAAAACTTGTTGAGAACTGAGCAACCGTTAGTGTTTACAGCATTTGTGTGATTTCTACTGTTAAGCTTCGTTTTCAGAATGCTCCTAATTCTTCTTGTGCACTCCGCTGTTAGCTCCTCCTTCATCACGCGTTTGTTATTATCAGAAGAAGGGGACAAAATGACATACGTTTTATAAATCATCGAAAATGTCTATGTAGAAATCGTATTTTTCGAAAAACTATCGACCAAAAACATAACCCAAATTTTATTAATATATACAAGACTTTTGGGATATAAAACGAAATATGGTTTTCCAGTTAATGAAAAAAAATGGAGAGCAAAAATTCGATTAACCCCCACCTGGAGGGCAAAATGACATACTATAAATTTTTATTTGTACCAGTACCCAAGGCATGTGCCTAATATCCATATAAATAGCATTGTAGCCAAATCTCGCCTTTTTGGATAAAATGTAGAGTTTTGTACAACATATTCACGTACCATTTACTTCGCTCCCGTCTGAAGATAAGAGTTCTTTTTTATCATCTGACTACTATTCTATGGAATTTTCCTTATTGTTACTTTTTTATCTCTACTGAAATATTCATTTTTAACTTTTTTTTTTCCTGAGCCTCTTCCAAATTTGGAATTGAGTGTTTTGAACTGGACATATGGTATGTCAATTTGCCCTCTCAGATACATGTCATTTTACCCCACATTGTCACTCGCGAAGAAAAACGCAATTAAAAAAAACTACTACTCAGTTATAGGATCTGAAAAGTACAATTTCGAAACCGTTAGGGGAAGTATGCCTATGATGGCATCCTGCTTATGATGGCACACTTCGAAGAAGTCTGTTAACATCAACTGAACAAACTTATATTTACTGATTTTGTACGCCAAATGGCATTTACGCTTGATATACGTAATTACACCTTGAATACATGGCAATTTGTGACTTTTATGAGAGTAAGTGTTGATGTATAATAGTTATTTCATTCTTTTTCGTTTTATTTGGATATTCAAAAAATCTGTGTAAAAAATGATTATACTTTCCTTTAATCACTGTATAACAATGCTTTAAGTGTAAAAGTTTCAGGTTTTTTCGTCTCTTCAATATCTTTTTCGCTTTGTTGAAAAATATATGTTACTTATGCGTATGATGGCATAGCCAGAGTGTTCCTATGATAGCATAGGGTGCCATCATAGGAAAAAGAATGAAGACCAAAAGACGATTCCTCCAAAGCCTGGTACTTCGCAAGAAATATTAGAGGTATCCGAAAATAATGAAAATGGTTTCAAGTGAAGATCATTGAAAATCATACAAAAACTCCCACCACTGCCAACTGCCGTCGCAGAATCAACAGTGAACAGAGAAAGAAAACGAGGAAAAGTTGGAATCTTCAATACAACCCCTGACAAAAGAAGAGAAGTTGAAAGAAGAGGAGAAGACAAAGAAAGAGAGAGAAGCTAGCTAGAAAGGTCAAAAGACAGATTAAGTTCGTAGAAGAAAAATAAGGAAAATGAAGAAAGACATTATGACGATGATTCAGATGCCGCTTGTTTTCATTGTTATAAGCTGTTGTCCATGCCTCGACCAAGGGAGAATTGGTTGCGTGGCCAGAAATGCGCCAGCTGGTGCCATGCCGAGTGTGCTAGTGCAAATCATATTCGTATGTGAATTGTGCGTATAAAAATTATATTTTTGTATTTTGACGATGCCAAAGAATGTTAATTCAGTTATTTACACTTATATTTTCATTTTCATGAAATAGAACTGCTATTTTCATCAATAAAACATTTCAAATAATAATATCATTTCATTTTAAGTTATATGCCATCAAAGGATGGCACCCGTGGCCAAATTTTAAAAAGTGCTATAATTCAAATTTTCAAAAATCTATATTGAAACTATGTATAAGAATGCATACTACATAGGAGTGGCAGTAAATCTGTCCATTCGATGACATAGAAAAATATTTCTTTGATGAAATATGTAAATAATTCGTTAAGGGTGCCAACATGGGCACTAAAATTTTAACTCACTTTTTCAAAACACTTGATAGTTACAGCAGATTTTGTTGCGGCATTTCGAAAACTTTTCGATACCTAAAAGACAATTATCTGTCGTGTATATCATGAAATGGATCAATCAATAATGAATGTTAACTACAATATCTTAGACAAATTTTGAAACAGTATATTCGTTTTTGATGGCCACAGCACGTCTATTTTAGGAAAAACAAGGGCTGTGTCATTATACCCCCTGTGTCATTTTGTACACCCTTTCCCTACCATTATTATTATACGTATTCCTTTTCAGTAGAACTTTCCTCTATATTGACAAAATAATAACATGAAAAAGTACTTTTAACTTCAAGCCAGTGCTGTTCTCAATTTTTCAATTAAGTTTTGCGATAATCCATGATCAGAAAATGTGATATAAAATGAATTAATATAATCTCTACCATGGCTGTATTCAGTCTATCGGAAACCGAGCAATTAAATTTGGGTATTGTTTTTATGACGTTCCATACACCTACAAACTCAGAATGATAATGGAGAAACATTTGGTTCACCAGTAGTACTGTCCCAGCACAAAGTCATGTTCGCCACACTGTTCGGGTTTTTCCTCTTCTCAGTTTTTCTCATTCGTAAATTTTTTGGAACATCTTCTCGCACCTTAAAGTTGATACCAGGACCTCCTGGACTGCCTATAATAGGAAACGTCCCCGAAATATTTTATAAAAGCCCAGGTGAGATCTACAAGATAAATAAAATCATCCTTTACAGGGCGTTTCAGAATAAGGTGCCGTAAATTCAGGATCTTCTTCCTTAGATGATTTCATGACATAAAGGGTGTCCCAAAATTAACGCAAGATTTGAATTAAATAGAAAACGCCGTTTTTAGTCTTTTGATAGTTATATTTTATTGACTCGTAAAGTACATAGGATAGAGGGTTATGTATGGAATAACACATCGGACAAATGGCCTCCACGGCTTTGCATGCACATGCGCACTCTTTTGTTGAAATTTTCCATGACCATTCTGCATAAATTTGGTTGAATTTCGTTGATGCAGCGTTGAATCTCCTCCTTTAATGCACGGGTGGTTGTGGGCTTGTTGACATAGACTTGTGATTTAAAATAACCCAATAAAAAGAAGTCTAATTGTGTTAAATCACACGATCTAGGAGGCAAATTTTGATCACCGAAACGAGAGAGTACACGACCTGGAAATGTCTCATGCAGTAATTGAATTGTTTCACGGGCTGTATGACATGTGGCACCGTCTTGTTGAAACCACATATTGGACACATCAATATCATCCAATTTTGGCAGAAAGAACTGTGTAATCATGTCGCGATATCGAGCACCAGTAACAGTCACTGCAGCCGCCAAGCTTTCACTATTTTTGAAATATTCTTTAATAATGAAGATACGTTGTTCTATCGTGTAACGCTCCATTTTTAATAATCCTATACTGTTAGCTGTCAAATTGCTTTTTTTTTCAGGGTTGCCAACACTTCACTGCACAAATGGCGGCAAATTCAAATCTTGCGTTAATTTTGGGACACCCTTCATAAAGGGTTTTCGAATAGGAGGTGTTATTTTGATATTCAAAGAAAAAGGCCATTTTCAATATAAATGATCGGATGTTTATTTCATTACAAGGAAAGAGCTATGCTAAGCTAAGTGGAAAATAACATCACGACCACGCTTACAGGACCATACCCTTTCAATGAAATTTTCCATAACCAAATCGCAAAGTGGCTGCCCTATGTCCTCGATAGCCTCACGAATTCCATCTTTGAGGTCTTGAATTGTGATCACCTCTGCTAGAGATAACACAGTCCGGAAACTTTTCCTGTTAAAAATCAATGGTTTCGTTGCTTGTGTGGCACGTAGCGCCGTCTTGTTGAAAGTAAACGTTGTCCAGATCAATACTATTCAATTTCGGTCATAAAAATCATTAATCATCTCTAGATAGCGCAATCCATTCACCGCAACTGTTGCTCCAGCCTCATTTTTGAAAAAGTAAGGTCCTATGACTCCGCCGGACCATAAGCCGTACCAAACAGTCACACGTTGATGATAGAGAGACTTTTCAGCAATAACTGATGATTTTTCGATGGGATTCCGGATCATTTTCAATATAAATGCCATTTTTCAATATAAATTATCTGATGTTTATTTCATTATAAAGAAGAAGATATGCCGTTAATAGTAGAAAATAACATCAGGCAATTGACCACCACGACCACGCTTACAGGACCAAACCCTATTAATGAAATTTTCCATAACCAAATCGCAAAGTGGTTGCTCTATGTCCTCGATAGCATCACGAATTCCATCTTTGAGGTCTTGAATCGACGCTGGGCTATTAGCGTAGACCTTCTCTCTCACGTGCCTCCAAAGGAAGAAGTCTCAAGATCTCGGCCTCATCTCTCAAGATGATTTTTCGATGGAATTCCGGATCATTTTCATGCATTTCAACGACCCAATCAGCAAAGACACGACGTTGTTGATGATCGGCCGGCTTGAGTACTTGTGTTAACTGAACTTTATAAGCCTTAAGACCCAAATCTTTATGCAAAATACGGTCTAATGACGTTTGTGGAATGCCTAATTCCAAAGAACGACGAGGAATGGACAAACCTGGGTTTTCTTCAACATTTTCGGCTACAGCAGCAATATTCTCGGCTGTTCTTGAGCGACGTGCACGGGTTTTATTCTTCACAAGACTAACTTATCCCAACAGCTTGAATTTTTCCACCAATTTCTCCGACATGGTGCTTCACGACGACCCAAAAATGTTCGAGTTTTACGAACCGTCTCTGCCGAATTTTCACCATTTTTATAAAGTGAATTTTAATTAAATGCGTTCTTGAAGCGTGTATCGTTCCATTTTTATTAATGGTGCAGTTTCTACTTGTCAAATGTCAAAAAATGACAACTTCAAACGTGACATCTACCGAAATGGCGAGCTATTCAAAACAACACCTCTTATTGGAAAACCCTTTAGTTCTCATATCTATTCTAAGTGTTGTTTCCAAAGTGTAGAGTAGTTTTCTCGAGAATGATAGAATATCATGGCTTCAGACAGGGTCGATTAACACAAACAGCCGCACTTATTTTTGTTGAATCTGTTAACGAATGTTGGGATTGTACGTAGTAGGAATATTTTTTGATCTCTCCTCTGGGGCATATTTTCTCACTGGTTACGCAGTTTCTTGGTTGAAAGAACATTTACTGCAAGGGTGCTTTAAAGTTATTCAAAAAGTCATTCCATCGGTGTTGGTGTTCCTCAGGGCTCGGTGTTGGGATCACTACTGCTTCTGCTGTTCATAAATTGTTTACCCATTTGGCTAGTCTGATTTGTGTTAACCCTATTTGCAGATGACACGTCTGTGGTTGTCTCGGCACGGAGTCGTGAGGAACTGTTGAGGGCTTGTGAATGCATTGTTGATGAGTTTGTCAATTGGCGTCGTGAAAATAACCTTATGGTAAACATCAATAAAACGGTGTGCATTCATTTCAATCTAAAGAAGAGCGATATTGAGGGACTCACTGTAAATGGCGCGGAAAACACTATGACCTCATCTCATTGCACCAAATTTATTGAGATTTTTGTGAACAAAAATTTTAAATGGTCCGCACATGTCGTCCATGTATGCAGAAAATTAAAGGCTTCGTTTTATGCGATAAATAGAATCAAATTTCTTCTGAAAACTGCCAATTCGCACTCAACATAGTAACATCTCGGCGTTCCGCTGCTTGTCGGTGATGTGCACTGATGTTGGACCACTTCCTACCATGTGTGCACGGGATGGGTACACATTTGCGATTTGTTTTTCTTTTATTCAGTTGAAGAGGAAGAAATGAATGTCATGGAGTGGACGGAAGAGACAACTATTAATTTTATCAATAGTTACCGCAGAAAAGAAATGGGACACAAAACATATTATTATAATTGGCCAAGCAATAGAGATATTTCCTTGACAAAAAATTACCTGGAAGCCACCTGTGCCATTCCGAGCAGGACAGTCCGTAGTTTATTCCCACCATGTTTTAAACACGAAAATGTCATTTTTTCATTTGTTATTAACAAAAAACAACAAAAATACGCGTTCTTTTTAGTTTTTCGTTGCAAAATGGAAACTATTGATGCAGTGATAACGTTGCAATGGGATGAATTGTAGAGAATTACATTGTGAAGAGAATGGTAGGTCAAACGATCCGATCGAATAATTGAAGCTGGAGAAAAGCGGAAAAAACCGGAAAATTGCGTGTTTTTTTCTTTTAACTCATAACTCTGCCATTTTGCAATATTAAGAACTGAAACTTCACACGATAGTAGCTATTGACGTGCAATTCATGTGTGCCAAAATTGGATTCGGTCGGATAAATAGTTTTCACATAATTCCCATTTGAATTTTTTTGGACATATTTTCGCGGAGAGCTGGATGCGTTTGAGGTCGTCCGATTGAAATTAAAAAAATTGATTTGGAAAGATGACGTGATCAGTAACAAAACGTCTATTCTGATTTTTCAATAAAACGCGTTTAAGTGTGTTAAAACTAGTGAGAACATGAGGGAAAACGACCGACCAAGCGAGACTAGTCGAGGGAATGAGCGAATCGAGGGGAAACGCCGCGGAAGCCAACGGTCGCCGAGTTAAAGAATTGTTGCGCGGACAGCGCACCAAATTTTGTACACATATACGTTTCCCCTCGATTCGCTTATTTCCTCTCCACTCGACCGCTCTCGCTCGGTCGGCCGTTTTCCCTCATGTTCTCACTAGTTTTTAACACACTTAAACGCGTTTTATTGAAAAATCAGAATAGACGTTTTGTTACTGATCACGTCTTCTTTCCAAATCAATTTTTTTAATTTCAATCGGACGACCTCAAACGCATTCAGCTCTCCGCGAAAATATGTCCAAAAAAAATTCAAATGGGAATTATGTGAAAACTATTTATCCGACCGAATCCAATTTTGGCACACATGAATTGCACGTCAATAGCTACTATCGTGTGAAGTTTCAGTTCTTAATATTGCAAAATGGCAGAGTTATGAGTTAAAGAAAAAACACGCAATTTTCCGGTTTTTTCCGCTTTTCTCCAGCTTCAATTATTCGATCGGATCGTTTGACCTACCATTCTCTTCACAATGTAATTCTCTACAATTCATTCCATTGCAACGTTATCACTGCATCAATAGTTTCCATTTTGCAACCAAAAAACTAAAAAGAACGCGTATTTTTGTTGTTTTTTGTTAATAACAAATAAAAAATGGCATTTTCGTGTTTAAAACATGGTGGGAATAAACTACGGAGTATCCTGCTCGGAATGGCACAGGTGGCGTCCAGGTAGTATTTTTGTCAAAAAACTAATCATTTGTAGCTCTGTTGCTTGGCGTATAACAAAATCAAGAAGCATGATGCCTGGGCAGAAATTGCCTTTCTCCATCTAGTATCTTTTCGTGCTATTTTGTGTCCAATTAAATTGATCAAGTATTCGAAGTCTGTTGGGGACATTCTGGTGAAATTTGTAAATGTGTTATTTGTAAAGACAAATAGCCTGAAATTTTAAATCTAGGAGTAAATGATTTCCGCCGTACACTCTTCTACTAGAATACAAATTGGTCTGCCACCACCTTCTTTCTGCACGCCTTTTTTATTTTTCTTTACTAAATAATGCATGTACCTATATATAAGCTGCTGCAGCAACCTCCATTGCAACCAAGAAAACTCTTTCTGTTGTGAAGATGGAACGGCAGCATGCTCCGCTAATAAGATACGAAACGATGTGTTGATATTGATAAGCGCCGTGTTTCGATGCGTAACAAACATTTGTTACGCGACGGATTTACGATACGAAGTTTTGTTCTATACCTGTATGCACCTCAAGATTTCCAGATGTTATATGGATAAGACGGTTTATTGATTTTCCATCGATTTAAAGAGAGATAAAGTAATATAAACTATAATACTTTTCTAATTTATTAATCCGGAGTTAGAGGAATATTCTTCAATCTTCCTACGCCTGATAGGGTTCAGTTATGGCACACAAAACTGCTTCGGAATTGTTGATTTTATAAACACTTCAATACACATGTGTACCCAATGAATGCTTGCGATATACTGAATGCTATCTCCTTCTGGGTGTTGCAGTTTCTTTGCCAGTTTGTGTATTTATGAGTTTTAACTGGAAAAACTGTACTGATGTTATTTTTTTTCAAGGTGATCTTTTCACAATCATCAGAACTTTCTCGAAGAAATACTCAATCTATAGATTGTCACTAGGACCAGTTGACATAATAAATATAGTGAATCCTGGAGACATAGAGGTAAAAAGATTTTTATGTTGAAATATAATTGATATCAACTGTTTTCTAGCAAATTTTAACTGGATTCAAACACATGTCAAAAAGCAAACTCTATTCGTACTTCAATACTTGGTTGGGTACAGGATTACTAACAAGCACAGGTAGGTGTTTCAAAAATTCGATGTATTTACATGGTATTTTTTAGGCTACGTCCGCATAGGCAGGAGGCTTGCTTAGCGCCTAGAGCCTAGCGGCTTGTTTACTTAGAAAGTCGCTAAGCGACCAGGTGTCGTATTCTCGACAAGTGATCTTTCAAAGCGAATACGAACTTCATTGCGCGGTGTGCATTTTTGCAGATGAAAGAGGGACTCGCGCAATGAAGTTCGCATACGATTTGAAAGATCACTTGTCGAGAATACGGGCCCAGCTAGGCACGATGCGAGTAGTGCGGAACATCGCGTACATTAAGTCATATTTTGTTAAGGAAATATAAATATTCTTGTATCAATATTAATTGAATTTTCTATGGTTCTGTTAACATTATGGCCCCAAATGCTTTCTTTTGCATGAAGATAAGGTACATCAATCTTTATTCACAGAAAAAATTTCACTCGAATCGGAAATCCTGTTATGGAAATATGAAGATTTTTCTTTTCAATGTTCCAATTGAAGTTTTTATGGTTCTGTTGAAACTATGGCCACGAAATTTTTGATGAATATTCAGCATATCGATCTCCATTCCCAAAAAAAAATTCACCTGAATCAAATATCTTTTTATGGAAGTATGAAGTTCTTTTTTCAATATTTCAATTGAATTTTTAATGTTTCTGTTCACACCATGATGGCCACAAAATTTTGCATGAGGTTTGTTATCAGCCGTAACATTTCATTCCTATTGGTTTCGTATTTTCTGAGATATTGAGGACCAAAAATTTTGAATTGCCATATTTTATGGAACACTCTGTACGATTTGGCTGGTTAACGAACTTAACTAAGCCATTTGGAACCCGAACTCATCCTGAAAATTTCAAGTCTCTAGGACAATCCCTTCGAAAGTTATTGTGCGGACGGCCGGACAGCCCCACGGGCAGAATCGAACTTGACCACGAATTCGTCATCAGGTAGTCTAACCCCCTATTGTTTGAGACCATTTTCGGCTAAATTCGAAAATTACAGACATTTGGGCGAAAAGATACAGCACTTATTAGAGTAGAACGAGCGCTCAAAGAGAAAAAGGTAGCCGTCATGGTTTGAGAATATGGTCTTGAAATATCTTCCACTTCGCAACGGCCTTAACATCATATCACATGATGTATCAAAATACTGAATATACCACCACGATTGCAGGGAAACATTACTATGAGACTGCTGAGTTTGGGTACCTTCGCATAGAAAATAATCGAGGTATTGCATTTCCAAACTGGCTATGCAGATGTCAAAAATTTGTGCCTAACTTGGCAATAGTGCATGGAACAGAATTTTTTTAGTAGGTTATACAGTGTTTTCGGTATTGAATCAATACATAAATAAAAATATAGGTAGTGCCATTTGAAATAAGAATTAGATTAATTAAATAGATATTCGTTTGATAGATGCCTCAAGGATCCACCTACAATTTCAGAATTCACTAGTTCTCCAAATACGCTAATAAGCCAACTGTAAACTCTGTAAATTTATCTTTGATGATTTATTCTCGTTTCAAAAAACTTATTTTTTAGGAGAAAAATGGCATAGTCGAAGGAAGCTACTTACTCCTGCTTTTCATTTCATGATACTCCAAGAATTCTTTTCTGTTTTCAAGGAAGAGATGATAGGGTTATTGATAAGATAGAAGAAGCTGTGGTAGCAGACGACGTCATAGATATAATGCCGATTATCACACAATTCACTCTTCAAACTATCGGAGGTAAGCCTAATGGTTTCAGACTTTTATTGCTAGTAAGAATTACGAATTTGTTTACCTAATGAAAATAATTTAATACTCAGGATATGTAATACACGTATGCACTACGATTAATTGATCTGGAGTGACCCTCTTCTGTTTGAGCACAGGTGCAAACCTAAAGATCGTTATTGATCCTGTTTTGATGAACACATACTGGAATCGTTTTGAAAATGCCCTATTATTCTCTCTACTCCAAACAATTTTGTATCTACAAACGCTTTGTGACGAGGGCGGAGGATTTTGTTATCCTTAAATTAAATAATTTTCGGTGAGTTGGACAAGAGGAACAACTAGCAAACGAGTATTGGTAAGGAATATTCCTTTTCTGAAATACCTAGTTTTTCTTCTGAAATCTCGCCAAATTTTATTAAACAGTTGTACTGAGTGTTGGGTGGTTTTTACAACAAATTAAACTGTAATATACAGATGTGAAAGAAACGGATGGAAACAGGGGAGTTGCAGTGTTAAATTCAAGAAGGCTCGGACTCCAGTGGAACAGTGAAAGAATCGAAACCTCAGAGCGATGCGATATTGAATAAGCGGCTGGTCTGTTGGAATGGCATTCAGAAAGCATGATATCGGTAAGATCGGAGCATTGGTTACAGCAAACGCTACGGTCGGCAACGACACAGGCAACGTCGCGTCTTGCGATTGACCACCGAAAAACCAGCGTTTGCTGTAACCAATGCTCCGATCTTACCCTTATCAGAGCTTTCGGATTGCCATTCCAACAGACCAGACGCATCTCTCTGAGGTTTCGATTCTTCCACTGTTCCACTGGAGCCCGAGCCTTCTTGAATTTAACACTGAAACTCCCCTGTTTCCATCCGTTTCTTGCACATGTGTATACCTATAGTTATTTTATAGATGGTTGGGCGAAAGTAGCTATTTAACTAAATGGATATCTTTGAAAACAGTGACTTAAAGAAGAAATTATAAAAGACCTGAGCATTTGCTTCTGAGCGCCCGTTTTTGGTGGAGCAATAATGATATTACCTCAAAATTTTTTATTGGAACAAAGATTCATGCTAAGTATCTTGCATGTGGCTGCAAAATTTCATTTTGATTGATTTTGTTTTGTCTGAGATACTGAGGGACAAACATTTTGAATGGCCTTACTTTATGGAACACCCTGCACGATTCGGCTGGTTAACGCACTCAACCGCGGCATTTGGGAACTGAACTCACCTTCATTGGCCGGACGGCTCAAAATTTGAAAATTACAGACATTTGGGCAAAACGATACAGCACTCGTGAGTAGAACGAGCGCTCAAAAAGCTGAAACACGTAGAGGGATTTTGAATTTAACGCCATTTTGGCAAATGAAATATTTTTCTTCAACCCTTTGCTGCAACCCCACCTAACTTTTTTTGCAAATAAGTCGTGTGTAGGCTCATTGAAGAGCTCGTGACAGATGAAAGTCTCACCATTTCATTTTTTATTTCACTTGCAACATGCTGAATTTGGATGATATGGTTCTATTGAATGGCAACTTTACGCCACTACACATTACTTTATCTAGAAATATCTCAAAGACAAAGTTGAAAGTTCATCAAACAGGCCAGCTTATATTGAAAATTAAAAAAAACTGGAGAACAAGAATTATTGATTGGTATTCTTTGATGTAAAATGCTGATGAAAACTATCAAAAATCTAAAACATTGAAAAGTAAAAGGAAAAGAGATGTGGAAAGTCAAGATGAAAATATTAGTCGCGGACCCATAGTAGGTAGGTAGAAATGAAAAGGATACAGAAATAAGGAATATTTCAAAGGTGCTTCTCTGTGCGGTGCCTTTCCGGCCGAACTGAGGCCTAGTGGCCCATTGTCCACCCGCATCGTTCTATAGAGACTCAGCTCCTCAGACACGAAGACAGAAATGTCGCGAGCCTGCCAGGAGTGGTCCCTCTCACCATAGGGATAAAAGGTGTTGGATTTCCCAGGTGTGTTGACCTTAACTCATTAAGGTTCCCACAGTTGAACAAAATATGCTCAACCGTTTCATCAGTACTCCTGCACCACCGGCATAGGGAGCAGCTCGTCAATCCCATTCTTTTCAAATGCTTGTTAAACAGGTGACCAGTCAATGCACCAGTCACCAGACCGAGTTGTTTCTTCTCCAGCAACAGAAGTCTATTGACCTCAGATCGCGAGGACGGTCTCTCAATGAGAATCCTCGACCACACCACCTCCACCCCTGCGCTTTTTCCGAGGAAAATTCCCTGTTCAGCCAGTTCCTGAAGAAACTTCTGACATATGTGCGACAGATTGGCAGCGCAGGCTCCGGACCAACAAATGCTAATCCGGCTCCCCGCCTAGCCAGTTCATCTGCCTTAACGTTACCAGGTATATCCGCGTGAGCCGGATACCAGATTACTTTCAAAAAGTTATCAGAGCCCAGCCCACGCAGAGCTTTCCTGCATTCTTCTACCAAAAGAGAATCAACTCTAACATCGGATAGAGATTTCAGAGTTCCCTGGCTGTCGCAACATATGTAAATGTGCTGGCCAGAGTATCCCCTGCGAATATTTTCTAGTGCGCATGCAAGAACCGCAAACAGCTCAGCCTGCACAATGGAACAGTCCTTCCCCAGAGGGATAGCCTGATTGAAGTGAGGACCCACGATTCCGGCACCAGACCCCGTTGCTGTGACAGAGCCATCAGTGAACCAGGTGGGACCCTTTGGACTAAGAACGCCTGTTTGATGAAGACCATAGGTCTCTGTCGGGAACAATTACCCTGTAGGGTTTCAAAGGTGCTAGTAAAAAGCTTGGTTTTATATAGGTAGAGCACCTTGTGACTCGAATTGTACAGAGTTGATAAATTATCTGAGGTCTTCAGAAATGAAGAGTTTGATGTGGAAGAATCGAAAAAGCATGATTTTAATACAAGTAAAAATGAATCTTTCAAGCTTGGATGGAAATATTTCGTTGATCGAACAAATAAAACAACTACGCCAAGCAACAGAGCTACAAATGATTAGTTTTTTGACAAAAATACTACCTGGACGCCACCTGTGCCATTCCGAGCAGGACAGTCCGTAGTTTATTCCCACCATGTTTTAAACACGAAAATGCCATTTTTTTATTTGTTATTAACAATAAACAACAAAAATACTCGTTCTTTTTAGTTTTTTCGTTGTAGAATGGAAACTATTGATGCAGTGATAACGTTGCAATGGGATGAATTGTAGAGAATTACATTGTGAAGAGAATGATGGGTCAAACGATCCGATCGAATAATTAAAACTGGAGAAAAGAGGAAAAAACCGGAAAATTGCGTGTTTTTTCTTTTAACTCATTACTCTGCCATTTTGCAATATTAAGAACTGAAACTTGACACGATAGTAGCTATTGACGTGCAATTCATGTGTGCCAAAATTGGATTTGGTCGGATAAATAGTTTTCACATAATTCCCATTTAAATTTTTTTTGGACATATTTTCGCGGAGAGCTGGATGCGTTTGAAGTCGTCCGGTCGAAATTAAAAAAATTGATTTGGAAAGAAGACGTGATCAGTAACAAAACGTCTATTCTGATTTTTCAATAAAACGCGTTTAAGTGTGTTAAAAACTAGTGAGAACATGAGGGAAAACGGCCGACCGAGCGAGAGCGGTCGAGTGGAGAGGAAATAAGCGAATCGAGGGGAAACGTATATGTGTACAACATTTGGTGCGCTCTGCGACCGTTGGCTTCCGCGGCGTTTCCCCACGATTCGTTCATTCCCTCACCACTCGACCACTCTCGCTTGGTCGGTCGTTTTCCCTCATGTTCTCACTAGTTTTTAACACACTTAAACGCGTTTATTGAAAAATCAGAATAGACGTTTTGTTACTGATCACGTCTTCTTTCCGAATCATTTTTTTTAATTTCGATCGGACGACCTCAAACGCATCCAGCTCTCCGCGAAAATATGTCCAAAAAAAATTCAAATGGGAATTATGTGAAAACTATTTATCCGACCGAATCGAATTTTGGCACACATGAATTGCACGTCAATAGCTACTATCGTGTGAACTTTCAGTTCTTAATATTGCAAAATGGCAGAGTTATGAGTTAAAAGAAAAAACACGCAATTTTCCGGTTTTTTCCTCTTTTCTCCAGTTTAATTCTTCGATCGGATCGTTTGACCCATCATTCTCTTCACAATGTAATTCTCTACAATTCATCCCATTGCAACGTTATCACAGCATCAATAGTTTCCATTCTGCAACGAAAAAACTAAAAAGAACGCGTATTTTTGTTGTTTTTTGTTAATAACAAATAAAAAAATGGCATTTTCGTGTTTAAAACATGGTGGGAATAAACTACGGACTGTCCTGCTCGGAATGGCATAGGTGGCTTCCAGGTAGTATTTTTGTCAAGGAAATATCTCTATTGCTTGGCCTAAACCTGATATCTGGCCTTAAATATAATAGTAGTAGTAGCAATTCACGTGTTTTAGCTTTTTCTTCAAGCTACTGATTTGAAAGATATAATTGGTATCAAGGACAACAGTGTAAATTTTATTTCTGGAAAATGAAATAATATAAAATACAGTATGCCTATGACCAATAGAATATCGTACAGGAAAAGATAAAGAACGTTGGGTAATACAAATAGTCAAAGGTATAGTTTTGTTTCGAACTATTAGGTTTTTTTGTTTTTCTTGATGAATGCATATTAAGTGCTTTGTGTGAAAAATTATTCAACATTAACAAACGAATGAGAAGAAGCGACTATTACCCAACTTCACACATAGTTTTTCTTATTTATGGTAGAGGAAAGTGAGGTAATACGATCCCTAAGGGTCAAATGATCCCCCGCCGTAAATCAGAAAATGCTTGTACCATATATCCAAATACACATGAAACATGTTCCCCTGCGCCCCTGCGAGTTACCTGTAAAATGTCAATACGGTGCGAGTGCTTGGCGTGATTTTATTAAAAAATAATCAAAAAGTGTGGCTCTGATCTAAGGTAAGCAGGTTTTTGGACTCGTTTTTTTACATGTAAGTGTTTACTGAAATGTTGTTTTATTTGCGGGTATTAGGTAGTAGCAGTTAGCTAATATTTAAGCCATGTTCGATCATCGCACGCGGTATTTGAAGGTTTTGTTTTGATCGGTATTTTGTAATTTGGTATTTGGGGTGAAATGATCCCTTCTGTGTGTCTAGAATGATCCCTGGAATCATTTTACCCCATTAATAGTTTTTGTTTATAAAACATGCCGAGAATTTATAAACGTAAAACTAATCGCCAAAAGAGGCCTGAAGAACATATGCAAAAGGCATTAGAGATGGTATGGCTTACAAAACCGCGAGAAGAGAATTTGAGGTCCCTGTGATGGTATTAGAAAGAAGAGCCAAAGGTAAAAATGAAATAGCTGCAGGCTCAGCTAAACAGTTAGGTAGCAAACAAACAGTGCTCAACCTGGAACAAGAACTGGAACATGTTGACATGGAGTCCAGAATAATATGCGGCTGACCACTCAGGAATTCTTAACCTCAGCTCACCAAAAATGGCAGAAAGAAATAATTTACCGCATCAATTTTCCGAAGCTAAAGGAAAAGCTGGACTTGAATGGCTTCGTGGATTTAGACGTAGATATCCAGACATTACAATGCGTGCGCGAGGTTTTAATAAGAATGTGATGGATGAATTTCTCTCGACTTTGAGAAACGCCCAAGAAAAATATTATTTTTTCATCCCATCGAATATTTTTGTTTTGTGTGACTTGCTTACATACTTAAATTGTTATGAACAATACATATTATCATTCAAATAAACAGCAGAGTTTATTATTTCATTTTTATTTGCTATTTATTAACTCATAGTACAAAATGATCCGTGGGATCATTTTGCCCCTACCTCAGGGATCATTTTATCCACAGGGGTGTATAAAATGATCCTTTACTAAACATTAACAAAAATATGTAATACAAAAAAACTACATAGATGAAATGAAAAATAAGTAGGCAGATACAAAGTTAAGTAAATTCACTACCTTCAACAATTGAAATCTTGCGGTTTTGCCTTCAACTTTAGCCACAATTGAAATTTTCCCTTAAGGCAGTGGCGGCTTTTCAGGTGAAGGGAGTGAAGTGGCTCTTCACCTAAAATTCCTAGGGTCAGGGTCACCTAAAATGTTCATTGAAGATGATAATTATTATTCACTATTTATACAATAATTTAATCGTTTCATTAGCTCCATGTCAGAACTCAGGAGACGTTTATTATCGAGATTATTATCGAATCACGAAACTCATTATAAATATCTTGTCGTGCCGCATCGAGTGAAGAGGTTTGTCACGGAACTTGCACCTCGATCGTTCAAGCAGACTGCGTTGCTATGGTAATGGGTGACGTCACCGGGGCTTTCTATTACGTTTTCTCGCTGTAGTGAAGAACTCCACTCTCCAGTAACCCTCTGCAGTCTGCACCTGTTACGTTCGTCGGTGTTTTACTGTCCACGCGTCGCCTCTAACTTTGTCGCTCCAGTGAGAACGTCTGACCGTTGTTTACTTTGAGTGCTTCGGCTTCGATATTAAAAATGAACCCCATTAATGACATTGTGTGCAGTTTTATAGAAACTCCGTTTCATCGTTGGAAAGACGAAGACAAAAAGAACATCTTAAATGAAGGTCAGCCTACTGTTAAATTTCTACAAGAAAAGAAATGACAAATCATATAATATTAGTTTCAAATCATCTTGGTTTTCGGAATACAATTGGTTATTTAAGAAATTCTGTATCTCAACAAAGGCTTTCCTCTTTGGCCAATATTTCCATTCAAAAAGAACTTTTAATTCAACTAACAAACAAACAACCATTTCCTGAAGACATTACGGACAAATTTGCTAGTTTAAAGGACCGAAGATTGGACCTGATATACAAAAAATAGGTGAGTTTACATAAAAAAGATGTTATTCTAGATTTTTTTGCTTGTTGAGCTCTTCACCTCTTTTTTCACCCACGAGCCGCCACTGCCTTAAGGGGATCATTATATCTCACCTTCCCCTAGTCATTCATTCACAACAATCGAAAGATAGATATTTCGAAGTCAATATTCATTCATTTTCAGAAACAGCCATGGGCTTCAAAAATATCGATGAAAATTGTCTAAACATCTACAAAAAAAATGTTCTAAAAATGGGCAAGATAGTAATTGATCGAGTGACAAGACCATGGTACGACGAAGATTTCATCTACAAACTGACCAGACTCTACAGGGAAGAAAAAAAGGTGGCCAAACGCCTTCACCATTTCTCCAAAACCATAATAGAACAAAGAACTCAATCCTTCACGAAAAACGAACCTCCCAACGGCAACGAAAAGATAAAACGACTGCTAGATATTCTTCTTCAAGCCAAAGAAGATGGAGCTGACATAGATGACGATGGAATCAGAGAAGAAGTAGATACTTTTATGTTTGAAGTAAGAAAAATTATAATTTCCTTGATTTATACAGGGTGTTTCACGAATGATTTTACAGGCTTTCAGGGCAGATGCAGGACATTTTGATGAGTCTGAATCAGTGTTAGAAATATGTCCTAACAATATTCGTTTAGGAGATACAGGATGTTTTATGTATTTCTACAGAAATTTTCAGTTTGCATTATCAATTCGAACTGATATTCTAAAATGTTTCTTTTTCTTTTCAGGGACACGATACGACTGCAGCTGCTCTTTCTCTAATACTCATGCTCCTCGCCAATCATCCAGAACATCAGGTAATTTTTCAATTAATACATTTTTCGAATGGTTTGAGGATTTAACAATTTTTAACTTTGCCAATTACCTATGTATTCTAAAGCCGCTCCGACAAAGGCGGAACAGGTCAATTCTTGAAAGAAGGGGGACATAATATTTCAGGCAAAATTGTAAGCTGAAATCTCCTCAAACCTAGCTTTAGGGGCTATCATCTCTGAAATCCTTCATAGGGGAACGAGGGTTACCTAATCCCCAATTGGAAGACAATATATCTCTCTACATAAAACCATAGTTTGTAAATTTTTGGTGGCTCTCCCAAGTATTTGCAAGGCATTCATACTTACTGTACTATTCTCTTGGGAATCATTTCTTGTACGAACGACTTACACTTGAAAAACAGCACTTAAAAACAGTCATCATCTTCAGCCCTCTTGCGTCCACTCCTGGACATAGGCCTTTCCTAACTCCCTCCAATGCTCTCTGTCATATTGTGTCCTCTGATACCAGTTCACACCCGCTACCCTCTTTATGTCATCTGACCACCGCAAGGGAGGTCTATCTACACTTCGTTTCGTCTCTCTCAGCTGAAAACTGGTGACTACATAAGGCACGTCCGCTTTCTAAATGAGTGTGAGGAGCTTCAGGAAGTAGTGACAGATGACCTCCCTTTGAGACACGAGTTTCAGAAAAACTTTACTACGACATTCCCAAGTCGTGACCAATGGGCTAATAAAGAATTAGTTTTCCCCGAGGGTCTACGGTATTTTATACTGATGGCTCGAAAACTGAAGACGGACGAGTCGGAGCCGGTGTTTACGGTCTCTCAGTCCAATAAGCCATACCAATGAGTCTCTGTCCTTTGGTTTTTCAGGCAGAGACACTTGCTACAAGGAAGTGCATTGCGCTCTGCGTGGAACGCAACTACCAAAGAAAGGAAATATATAGCATCTGACAGCAGAGCAGCCCTGCTAACGGACTCTCCACAAGTGAAGTCAAAGTTGGTCTGGGAATGCAAAACGTCACTTAACCTACTCGGAGAAAAGAACCAGGTCAATTTCATCTGGGTGCCTGGTCACTCCGGGATTCACGACAATGAAGCGGCAGACCAACTGACCAGAACCGTTTTGCGGCTTCCCAGCCAGCCATCAGGCAATGGCTATTAAGGACTGGGAACAAAAGAGGAAGCGTATGTCCTGGCGTACGACCAATGGTCAAAAGCAACCTAAGTCACTTCTCTCTCACTCGACGAGCTGGACCAAGAAAGTCCTCTCACTCAGCAAATTGGAACTGAGGAAACTGACGGGCGCTATTACTGGGCACTGTCCGGTGAGGTATCACTTAAAAAACATGGGAAAGGCGCCCGATAGTACATGTCGCTTCTGTCAAGAAGCCACCGAGACAGTTAGACACCTGCTATGTGAGTGTGAAGCTGTTCACCAGAAACGGTTACGGCATCTTGGCTTCAGGTTCCTAAAGCCTGAACAAGTAATGGATGTGGCCCCCAGAAAGGTGGTGAAGTTCATTAAGACTTTGCTGCCGGACTGGTAAACAGCGCGGGGATGCACAATAGATCTTAAGGTCAAGGTGCTCGCAAGGTCGGTTTTGATCTGTCGCCCCTCCTCTAATCTAAATCTAAATATAATCGACCCATAAGTAGCAAGTTCTCAAATTGTCACCCTGTATTAGCATTATGTATTTTTCTACATAAAATAAACGACGTCATTAATGTTATATAGGAAAAAGCGGCGATGGAAATCCTCGACGCTGTCGGCTTTCACTCCGAGCTGACCTATTCAGAAACTCAAAAACTGCCTTATTTGGAGCGATGCATTAAGGAGGGTTTACGCCTTTATCCTAGCGTACCGATGATCTCCAGGACAGCAGGATGTGATTTTGTGACATCATCCGGATATCGAATACCAGCAGGAACTACACTACATATGCACATATTCGATCTGCACCGAAAACCAAACATTTACCCGAATCCAGAAGATTTCGTTCCGGATAGGTTCCTGAAAGAAACTGTGTTGGTAGACATCCATTTGCATATCTTCCTTTCAGTGCTGGCCCAAGGAATTGCATAGGTGAATTGATTTTTTTTTGTGAAAAGTTTCGCATGACTTTATGAATACTGTATTTACCAAATGGAATGGAAAGAGTAAGTTTTGCTTGTTTTTGTAATAGGTACAGATGGTTATTTGAAAGATTTGAATGGTACACAGTAATGTATGGATAGTCTGAACTAAAAAAAATTTCACTCGAATCGGATATCTTTTTATGGAAATATGAAGTTTATTTTTTTCGATATTCAAATTGAACATTCTATAGTTCTGTTCACACTATGGCCACAAAATTTTGTATAGGTAAGGCTTGTTATCAGCATCTTGCTATTGGCCGTAGCATTTCATTTCGATTGGTTCAGTTTCGTCTGAGATATTGAGGAGCAAGTATTTTGAATGGCCATATTTTATGGAACTCCCTGTACGATTTGGCTGGTTTACGATTTTAACCGAGCCATTTGGGACCCGAACTCATCCTGATAATTTCAAGTCTCTAGGACTTCGAAAGTTATTGTGCTAACGGACGGCCGGACAGCCCCAGGAACATAATTGAATTTGACCACGAATTCGTCATCAGGGAGTCTAACCCTATCGTTAGAGACCATGTTTGGCTCAAAATTTGAAAATTAGAGGATCATGTTAGCCCCTAAATTTTTTCGCGACTATTTAAATACAAACATTATACCATAGTCACAACTTCAATATGGAAATGGAAAGAATCGTGTATTTGAATATCAATTCTAATAAATAATCTACGAACACTAGATTTTCAATATCTTGTTACGATGAAATTTGGAGTCATTCTAGTATACCAATGGGACTTTTCTATTTGACTGATTAACTGAAGAAATCACTTCGATTCGGCTGAATCTGCCAATAAGAAAGCTGCATTACTGATTTTGCCGCCGTTTGGATTTTTGGAAGTCCTAATGCGAATCCAGAATATATACACTCACCGGCAAAATAATCGATTCATTCAAAAAATCGATGAAGTTTGTTAATTCATAAATATGTTATTTCAAGTCTGAGTCGATTGAAATTTTTTCAATTGTAGGTATGGTCATCCTTAATCAATCACCAGTTTTGAATTTCAGGAAAACTCGGCGTACGTCATTTTATACAGGGTGAAACAAAATCTCTTTTTTGCCCTAACTTTAGAACCACCCTGGTGTGTTCCAGCTGTTGCACCGTGTGCTTTTTTATTTCATCATCAAGACAGATCTTCTCTTGACTCTCTTTCGCTATGGCTATGGAAGTACTTTCACAGATCAAACCTTAAATCCGAACGTTATGAAAATTAACTGAAATTGGGTGAAAAAATAAAAGAAGAGAAATTTTAGCGTGACATGTTGTTCGGTATGCACCGTTTATTTGAGACGATTTCGTGCTAATGCTTTATAATGCCCGACCTCATCAACCGTATGTGGCTAGGATTGTCAGGGAGTATTTAGCAGATGTTGATATCCAAGAATTCTACTGGTTCAAAATTACAGGAGACTTGCTTACGTTAAAGCCAACCATACAGGGTGTCCCGGGAAGAATGCGACAAAAGGATACCATGAATCAAGTACATCAGGGAGGACTCTCATCAAGAGGCTTTAATCGTTTGAGGGCCTTCGTTTGGAATATACAGAGTGATATTTATCTGATGGCTGAAATTTCAAAGTTGAATAACTTTTGAACTATTGGACCAAATTATTTCAAGTTTGCAAGTTTCATCACCCTTTACGATTGCCATTTTCCACTATTTCAGAAAATGAATAAAACAGATCCGGACTAGCAAAATTTTGGACTTTTTCAATTTTCATGAATATTGGAAAACCCTGTACGTGAACATTATGTTCTTATTACATTTTCGTAACCACAAAGAATCAATTATTGATAAAATTCAAAATCTCTGCTTGGCACGATCATACAGGGCGATCAAGAAGTGAGCAAAAACATTACCTCATGAGTGAAATTTCAAAATTCAATAGCTCTTGAATAATTGGACCGAATTATTTCAAATTTGAATGTTTTGTCGCCCTTTATGATTGCCATTTTTCAATATTTTAGAAATTGAATAAATCAGATCCGGACTAGCAAAATTTTGGACTTTTCTATTTTCATGAATATTGAAACACCCTGTAGATGAAGACTATATTTTATTGCATTTTACTAACCGCAAAAAATCAATTGATGAGAAAATTCAAAATCTCTGCTTGGTACGGTCATACAGGGTGATCAAGAAGTGAGCAATAAACATTACCTCATGAGTGAAATTTCAAACTTTATTAACTCTTGAATTATTCGACCGAATGATTTCAAATTTGAATGTTTTGTCACCCTTTACGATTACCATTTGTCAATATTTCTGAATTTGAATAAATCAGATCCGGACTAGGAAAATTTCAGACATTCTCAATTTTTGTTGATAGTGTATCATCCTGTACTTGAACATTATGTTTTTTTCATTTCAGTAACCATAAAGAATGGTCATACACAGTGATCTAGGAACATGAACTTATGAGTTAAATTTCATAGTTCGAGAAATCTTTTTGCTCGCTTCTTGAACACCCTGTATGACCGTGCCAAGCAGAGATTTAGAATTTTTTTCATTGATTGATTCTTTGTGGTTACGAAAATACAGTGAAGATTTTGCATGATGAAGCTGAAACGATCCCTCGACATTGCTTCATAAACCAACTTGCTTCCAGCATCCTCGGCATTCTCCCAATACATAGCTCTCCGAAGAAATTTATAATAACTGGAGAGTAGCAAAATTCCAATGAAGCATTCGATTTCTTTAGTGGAGATGTCCCCTGTTCTATTATGCTGAGACGCATATAAATTTGAAAAGTCTCTTATCAAGTCGATTATCTCATCGTCTACAAACAAGAAAAAGAGATCTAGTGGCGATAAACTATTTTTCGGACCTTGAATGTCTTGCCATGTTGAGAGACTAGTAGTAATATTGGTTTTTTTCCATGTAAAAGTAGGTTTAGTTTTTTGTAGGTTGGTATCTCGATGGGCCTCTTATGGTGGGTTGGTTTCATAAACGAAGACAACGGTATCTCATCCTCACTGTCATAGTTATCTGCACTTAATAATTCATTGTTTTCAAAACTAACCTCAGCCTCCGCCCTAAGTTGATTTCCAGGGAGATTACTGATATCTACCACAGCTTCATCTCCCGAGTCTTCATTAGTCTCGTAGCCATCGCAAGGAGGAAATATGGAAATTGTATCTGGAATGCCGTAAGGCTCATCCAAATTTTCAATTTCTTCCAAAAGCTCGTGTAGAGTTAAGGGTTTCTTCCAATAGCTGCAAAAAATAAAATGTAAACAAGGTAGCCTATTATACTACTGTCTGTTATAACAAACATGAACTTTAGGGGTGATTTTTGAACAAAAAACGAGAAATGTTTGACTAAATGAGCTGACATATGAAAACTTCACTATATTTTCAACAAATTTTAGTGATACTTTAAAGAAGAGAAAACTTATATCCTAAAAAATACTTACTTTTTGTTATCCATGTTTTCCACAATAATTTATCACTAACTCAAATTCTGGATATTGCTGGATTGACGGACACAAACAAAAATTGACGAAACGAATAGATATGGCAGTTAATTTACGAAAGCAATAAAACTATCGCCATTTATGAATAAGTAGCGCAAGTTACATATTTTCCGACTTTTGAGAGGTGTCTGTTTTAACATACGGTAGGGGTATCTGGGTTTTAAGAATGAAAATACCTACAATTGAAATAAAAATTCATTTGAATCAGACTTGATATAAGATATTTATGAATCAACCAACTTCATCGATTTTTTGAGTGGATCGATTATTTTGATGGTCAGTGTAAATTTAACAGTGTTTATAAAACAAGTATATTTTGAATTAACGTGTAACTACCGAATTCAATCACAAAACTACGAATAGAAATACAATAATTATTTTTGCTACAATTCGTCGGAGCTGTTGAATGTAGGCAACTATTTGATTGTGGTGAATAGGGCCATCTGATCAATTCATAAATGTAATTCGAAATTCGATATAATAATCTGATAAATAGTATTCATCACTTAGGGGCAAAAAATCAAAGAATCGATTATACGGTAGCGTGCGAGACATCTTTGATTGTCCTTCATAAAATATCTGTGTCGGCGTCGAACTCCAGTTAAGTAATTCAGTAACTCAGACTAAAAATCATACTCCGAAGAACCGGAATTAAAAAAATTATCCTTAAATCCAATACCATCTCTTAATTCGCCGTCTGAAGAACTAGATTTTTCAATTTGAGGACTTGAATCGGCACGATAACATTAATGCAATTAAAAAATTATAAAAAAACTGTTGAAATATTCATAACGTAGAGGCAGAATAAACGAGAAGATCAAGGTTAGAATTGAAAATTCATCAGTAGTAAAAAACTGTAAGCGGGAATAAGCAAAAAGTTTTATTTATTACGACTAATAGCAATAATGATTCAGGTAAATTTCCCTTTCATCGTTCGATATACTCATCTTTATCCACTTTCATTTATAAAGAGCACTAGCGACCCGCCCCGGCTTCGCACGGCAATTCGATCCAAGTAAAACTGTTAAATAAAGACAGTTGCATCAAAATTTTATCAAAAATTCCCTAAATTATGGCGCCTACCGACCCTCTAAGTTAGAAAAGTGATCAAATACTAACTTGAAGTCTTAGTAACACTCAGTTAAAAAAAACATCAAAATTATTTCAGTAGCTATGGCGTTATGCGCTTCTTGACACGATCACGCTAGATTTCCGCGGGAAGGAGGTATTTTCCCGCCGTAAAAATAAGTAGCCTGTGTCCGTGCCTAGGATCTTATCTTTATATTAACCAAGTCTTTAAAAATCCGTTCAGACGTTAAGGCGTGAATGAGGTAAACTTTTAAAACAAACGATTAAAAATCACTAACTCAATTCGTTTTCTGTCTATTGCCTACGCCTTAAGTACGATAGCATGAATATTGATAGCCCATATTCTTTTTTAGTTTACTATCTTTCACCTAACTAAATTTCATCAAAATCCGTTCAGCCGTTTAGGCATGATAGAGCAAAACTCCCAGCAAAAACCATAAAAAAATCACTAACTCAATTCAGTTTTCTGCCTACTTCCTACACCCTAATCACGATGACGTGATCATTTTGATCTTATATCCGTTTTTAGGTAACCATCTATTACCTTACTAAATTTCATCAGAATCTGTTCAGCCGTTTAGACGTGAAAGAGTAAAAGTCCCAACAAAAACGACTAAAAATCATTAACTCAATTTAGTTATCTGCCTACTGCTCACCCCCTAAGAACGATGGCGTGATTATTTATAGCCTATGACCATTTCTAGGTTATCATCTGTCACCATACCAAATTTCATCAAAATCCGTTCAGCCGTTTAGGCGTGAAAGAGAAACAGACAGACAGACAGAGTTAATTTCGCATTTATAATATTAGTATGGATGAAACTGATTGGAAACACCACCAGCATGAGTATTATTGTAATTTTTATTCGATAACTTGAATATTTTTATATTTCGAATGATATATCTGGGACAATTCTATTTTGAGCGCTCCTTCAATTTAAACGAGTGCAATTTCGTTTTGGCCAAATGTCTGTTTTTTTTAAATTTTGAGCCGAAAATGGTCTCAAACGATAGGGTTTGACTCTCTGATGTCAAATCCGTGGCCAATTTCAATTCTGTCACTGGTGCCGTCTGGCCGTAAGCACGATAACTTTCGAAGATATTGTCTTAGGTACTTTTTTCAGGGTGGGATCGGTTACCAAATACATCGGCTAAGTTCTTTAACCAGCCAAATCGTACAGGGTGTTCCATAAGATATAACCGTTCAAAATGTTGGTTCCTCAATATCTCAGACAAAACGGAACCTATCGGAATGAAATGATGCGGCCACAGACAAGATGCTCTCAATAAGCCTCATGCAAAATTTTGTGGCCATAGATTTAACGAACCATTGAAAATGCAGTTGAAATATTGAAAAGAAGAAACTTTATATTGCAATAACACTTCAAATTAAAAAATTGGATATTTTAAAGATTTGATATACTTATTACATATAGGTAATTGGTGGGGCCTTAAAACCTCAAAATTTTATATGAAATTTGAGATTGATACCAAATATATAAATGCAGAATTTCAGCACAATCGAAAGTATATTCTGGAAATTGTTCAGAAAATCAAATATGTAAAATACAAATAATACAAAAATAAAAAATTGAGTTCTGAAGATGCGATCTCCTTGAATTTTCTATGGTTCTGTTAACACAATGACCATAAAATTCCGCATAAAAAATCAGTATATCAG
This sequence comes from Propylea japonica, assembly GCA_013421045.1. NCBI lineage: Eukaryota > Metazoa > Arthropoda > Insecta > Coleoptera > Coccinellidae > Propylea > Propylea japonica. The sequence continues at coordinate 81,087,169 of CM024243.1, forward strand.
TCTTCAATCAATCAATTTCACTTGATTCTTATATTCAATATTCAAATTGAATTTTCTATGGTTCTGTTTACACTATGGCCACAAAAATCTGCATGAACATTCAGTATATCAATCTACATTCACAAAATCAATTTCATTCGGATTGGATGTCTTTTTAAGGAAATATGAAGTTTATTCTTTTCAATTTCCAATTGAATTTTCCATGGTTCTGTATACACTATGACCACAAAATTTGCATGAGGCCATTGAACTTAAATATGTAGATTATGAGCATATTGCATGTGGTCGCAACATTTCATTTTGATTGGTTTCGATTTTTCTGAGATATCGAGGAACAAAAATTTTGAGTGGCCATATTTTATGGAACACCCTATACGATTTGGCTGGTAAACGAATTTAACCGAGACATTTGGGAACCGAAGTAACCCTGAAAATCTCAAGACTCTAGGACAATTCCTTCGAAAGATATCGTGCTAACGGTCAGACAGCCGGCCGGCTCCACAGACAGAATAGGTTACGAGCAGTTCTGACAGCTGGACGTGACCGGAGGACCAACATTAACCTGAAATGAACTGATTATTGTAATATAAGAGCGATTTATCGAGAAATTTTGTGGTTTTTCGGCACTTTGAACATTTATTCATATTAAATTAGACTAATAAATATAATTTCACCCAAATTCTCGTCAAATGCAGATCAAATATTCAAAATATCGGTTAAATATATATGCCATCCTTTTGTATTCTAGTGGGCTGTGACAGCAAGGGAGAAACTAAATATTCTACAAATTTTATTTTCTTTAGGTAAATTAAAATATGGACTTTAAATTACAATAATGAATAATATCACTGATTCGATTTTATGCAGTAGTTTTTGTATTTTCATTTCAATATTGTATAATTGTTTAGATGAACTCGACATTTCATGTTGAAAGTGAGATAATAAATTAGACTGTTATTGGATTGAAAAGGAAACATTTCTTTAATGCTTCTTATGAAGACTTTGAGCTATGGAAAATAAAACATGACAATTTTAATGAAAGGAAATTAGGAATGAGACATCGGATGAAGCAAGTACTTGCAAGTAGGTACCTACGTTCATGTGTTATATTGAATTAATTGGATTACATCAATGAAAAATATATGTGACATGAATTTATGCAGTAGTTTCGATACTTTCATTTCAATACTTTAAAATTGTGAAGTTGAATTTGACTTATTATTCATATTGAACGTGAGATAACGATTGTTATTAGTTTGGAACGTTGAATATTTAATGTATGTAAAGTTTGTAACAACATCGCCAACTATTGGAAATATTCTGTTTTCAAGTCTCGTTAAGAAGACTTTGAGTCCTAAAATTGAAAGCATTACAGTAAGTACCTTAGACCTTTGTCTGAGGTAAGTACCTACCTACTTATTATTTGCTTTATCCGGTGTCTTCATTCCTGATTTCTCTTCATTACATTTTTCATGTTTTATAGTTTATGACTCAAAGTCTTCATAACGAGCGTCAAAAAGGCTGATTTTCTTTTCATATCCAATAACAGTCCATTATTTACTCACTTTCAACATGAATATGTCGAGTTCATCTAACAATTATACAGTAATGAAATGAAAATACCAAAACTCTTGCATAAATTCGTATCAGTGATATTCTTCATTGTTGAAATTTAAATTCCATATTTTAATTCAACTGAAGAAACTAGAATTTGTAAGTTTTTAGTTCCTTCTTTGGTGTCACAGTCCACTATAACACAGAAATATTGCATATTTAACAGATATTTTGATCTGCTTTTTAAGAAAATTAAGGTGAAATTATATTTATTAGTATAATTTAATGAATAATAAGTTTCAAGTATCGAAAAACCATAAAATTCCTCAATCAATCGTCCTCAGATTGCGATAATCAGTTCATTGTAGGTTAATGTTGGTCCTCCAATCTCGCCTGGACCATAGACAACTGTCAGAACTGCACGTAGCCTATTGAATGTGACCACGAATTCGTTATCAGGGAGTCGAACCCTATCGTTTGAGACCATTTTCGGCTCAAAATTCGAAAATTACAGACATTCAGAAAAAACGATAAAGCACTCGTTTCAGTAGAACGAGCGCTCAAAAAACGCACCAATTGAACTACGCAGTTTGAGATTAACGCTATAAAGACGATGCGTAATTAGTTTTTTGTATTTGTGTTTTTAACTTGTTTGGATATGCAGAATAAAGTACATAAATATTAATAAAGTTAAGTGAGTTTGAATTACCGATATACATCACAATTGCTTGATTATTGTCATCTCAAGTGATCGTAATGAATTTAATATCTAACTACATAGTTATCAGCTATAACCCATAACGATGCTCCGCTGGTAAAAAGTCAAGGATCAATTCTTTCACCGTAATTTTCACATCAATGGTCATCAATATCTGTTTAATCTATTTCCTACCTTCTCAATATGTTCCCACTTAAACATGATTGAAATCAAGGTCGTATAGGTAAAATTTTGGGGTCTTGTTCCAATGGAAATAAGACTAAGAGTACCTAGGTACCATAGTTGCTCGAATAAATTTCGAATTTTAATTGATTCTGATTGACTCACTAATGAAAAATTCGGGGTCAAATCCATATTAATATTATATATGCGAAAGTAACTCTGTCTGTCTGTCTGTCTGTCTGTTACTCTTTCACGCCTAAACGGCTGAACGGATTTTGATGAAATTTGGTATGGTGACAGATGATAACCCAGAAATGGTCATAGGCTATAAATAATCACTCCATCGTTCTTAGGGGGTAGGCAGTAGGCAGATAACTAAATTGAGTTAGTGATTTTTAGTCGTTTTTGTTGGGACTTTAGCTCTTTCACGTCTAAACGGCTGAACAGATTTTGATGAAATTTAGTAAGGTAATAGATGGTTACCTAAAAACGGATATAAGATCAAAATGATACGTCATCGTACTTAGGGGGTAGGAAGTAGGCAGAAAACTGAATTGAGTTAGTGATTTTTTTATGGTTTTTGCTGGGAGTTTTGCTCTATCATGCCTAAACGGCTGAACGGATTTTGATGAAATTTAGTTAGGTGATAGATAGTAACCTAGAAAAGGATATGGTCTATTAATATCCATGCTATCGTACTTAAGGCGTAGAAAGTAGGCAGAAAACAAATTAAGTTAGTGATTTTTAATCGTTTGTTTTAAAATTTTACCTCATTCACGCCTTAACGTCTGAACGGATTTTTATAAGACTTGGTTAATATAAAGATAGGATCCTAGGCACGGACACAGGCTACTTTTTACGGCGGGAAAATACCTCATTCCCGCGGAAATCTAGCGTGAACGTGTCAAGAAGCGCATGACGCCATAGCTACTGAAATGATTTTGATGTTTTTTTTCAACTGAGTGTTACTAAGACTTCAAGTTAGTATTTGATCACTTTTTTAACTTAGAGGGTCGGTAGGCGCCATAATTTAGGGAATTTATGATAAAATTTTGATGCAACTGTCTTTATTTAACAGTTTTAATTGGATCGAGACTTAGCGACATTCCATCACACTACTTAACTTATAGGGTAGGAAGGTACCAAAATTCAGACTACTTTTTACTTCGGGAAAATATCTCATTCCCACAGAAACCTATACACAGCTACCTATCTACAACATTAAAAATCTGTCCGATGTTGCGGATGTCACACTGACTAACATCGGGGGTTGGCAGGTAGGTAGTTAGTACCTATTATTTTAAACCGATTTCCATTATTTACTTCTTATATTTACTAAGGAAACATTCGGAGCTATCCATTATGTAGCTTAGGTTGCTTTTGAACAAATTTTGATGTGAAGTTGAAGACCGGAACACGATAGTGGAACATTGTTGCTGGGGGACTTACTGCCGGGAGAAAACAAAAAAACTTATGCGGACGAAGTCGCGGGTAAAAGCTAGTACAATAATAAATAACAAGATAGATTAAAAAGTCTGAAACTTCTAGTCTTTCAGAGCGCTCTTTCTTCTTGAACGAGTGCTATATCGTGTTGTTCAAATGTCTGTAATTTTGAGCAGAAAATGACCTCAAACGATAGGATTTGACTCCTTGATGACGAATACGTGATCAAATTCAATTCTGTCAGTGTAGTTCGACCAGATAAACTAACCAACTTCCTTATTACACTTATTTTACACTGTTCTGTTGCACCCCTAAATTTTTTGGCCATTTTTAACAGGCTGTGTTTCAGTGAACATGGTCCTACAGGAAATAATAAACGGAGCTTCTGAAGCTTGCGGACTCTAATTTTCAGATTTTCCAGTTAAAATTTTTTCACAGCATTTCTGAGCGCTCGTTTTACTTAAACGAGTGCTATATCGTTTTGCCCAAACGTCTGTGAGTATCGAATTTTGAGACGAAAATGGTCTCAAACGATAGGGTTCGACTCCCTGATGACGAATTCGCGGTCAAATTCCATTCGGTCCGTGGGGTCGTCCGGCCGTTAGCACGATAACTTTCAAAGGGATTGTCCAAGAGACTTGAGATTTTCAGGGTGAGTTCGGTTCCGAATGCCGCGGTTGAGTTCACAGACAAACGATAAAACTTCAATTTCTTAGAAACTTTATAGGTTTTCACTCCCAGTCTCTGAAACATAAATAATTAAAAATGTTTGATTAAGATCATATGATGAACTGGGACCACACAAAGATCCTCATGACGGAACCTGATAATTATAAAAGGAAAATTAAGGAATCTACATGTATTTTGTTAGATGAAGTAAATAATTTGGCCAATTGTTCTGTTGGAATAGATCGTATTTGGATTGATTTATTGAGGAAGGAAGTGACATTAGGAAATTTCAAAATCAAATAAATCAACATCTCTATAGATTGACAACTATCAATGTCAATCAGATTACAAATGAGAAAATACACAATTCTGAAGATTTTTAGAGTTTGTCTGAAGAAGGTGTCTGATATTGCCACCGAAACGTTACAATATCCTTTTAATTTGTTTTATTTTCCAGTATTACTGTTAGGCAACAATTTTTTTCAAGACCAATTTGCTCCTGACAAATAAGTGCAAAGATTTTCGCAGGAGCACTTCACCTTAATCAAACATTTTTTAATTATTTATGTTTCAGAGACTGGGAGTGAAAACCTATAAAGTGTCTAAGAAATGCAGAATCCTCCCAGAATATATTTCAATCGATATCTGATAAAACTTCAACAATAATATGGTGTTTTTCCACGGTTGCCGAAAAAAAGTGCACGCAAAACGTCCGAAAATGGTTTTTTTGGACTCGCACTGATATTCAATATTTCTATTTTTACTTAAAATGATTTCGCGATGTATTTTACGAAATAGAAATAAAATATTTTTTCATTTCAGGTCAGAAATTTGCTATGTTGGAATTGAAGACATTCTTGATTGGAATATTGAGGAAATTCAAACTGGAAGCAATAACAAAACAAGACGATGTTGTCCTTGAAACTGATTTCGTATTGAAAACATCGGAAGCAATCAAAATAAAATTCATTAAAAGATGAAAGTCTCGAGTCTTTATATTTTTCCACATTTCCATTTCTCATAAAGTATTCTCTTATTTTTATAAAAATGAAAGAATTATCAATCCAATATATGATTGATTTCCAATACGATAATAAATATGAGAAAAATGCACAATTCAAAAACCCCAACAATGGTATTCACTTTTTGTAATGTTCATATATCCAGTAATAGTATATAACATTACTAGCAAGGTAAGAAGGTTTTTACTGGCGAATGGAGGATATAATTGACGAGCCGCAGGCGAGTCAGTTACCTCCTTGAGCCAGTAAAACCCGTTACCTTGCGTGTATTGTTTTATATTTTATCCACTCCTACTAACTAATTTCTATGTGTAATGGTAGTCATAACACAACCGTAGACATGTCTATGAACCGAAAAGCGAGTGTTATAATAACACCCGCTCATAACTCCCGCTAATGAAAATACCTAGGAAGAATGAAATTGCTTACAAAAAAAAATGAATAAAAAGTAGGATCGATCCGGAACTCTATTTCAGCCATCAAGATAACGTTCTAGCGATTCATTCCAGATTTATTTTTGGAAAACGTGAATTTTGGAGGTTGCCAAAGTACTTGATTGATTAGAGACTCTGATTTGATTCCCGACCACAGAGTACAGAGGTTTGACGAAATGTTGTCAATGCTTTTGACAACTGTTCAAAATTTTTCAAATGCAGATTAATTCGAATTTTACTGAAGAAGTCGTGGATAAAGTATAGTATTCAATTCGCGGTAATGCTCAAAACACACTTGATGAATTACACCACTCGCCTGACGGCTCGTGGTGCAAAACTCATCTGCGTGTGTTTTGACCTGCATTACCGCTCATTGAATAATATACTATTATTTGTTTCTCGTTTGTAAAAAGGTGAGATACATTCCAAAAAAATCTCAATAATTTGTCGCAAATGTCGTAAGCTATTTATGATTATTTATGACATCGGAAAATTATGACAACTGTCAGTGGCTTTACGAGAGGGAAGTCATTCGAGAATATTTGCTAATTTCTGACGAAAAAGGCCAGATCCTAATGAAACAAGGTATGAATATCGTTTTTCAATACTTTTATAACGTTTATTACTAAAAATATTTGTTCAAGGAACGATGAAATTAGAAGGATAAATGAAATTAGAAGCAAGTACGTGAAAAGGAAAGCGAATAGATACGAATGAAACAAGGCACGAATATCGTTTTTGAATAGTTTGAGAACGTTTATTGAGAAATACATTTGTTCCAGGAACTCTGAGATTAGAAGAATAAATTAAATTAGAAGCAAGTACTTAACAACTTTCAATGTAAATAATACTACTAACTTGTAAAAGTTTTACAAGTTAACTGTCAATTTTACAAGTTAGTGACTTGAAAAAATAAACTTCCTTGATTAATATTGTGTTTTTGGAAACTGACGTTTACAAATGAGAAACAAATAAAATCAGTTTCAACAAATAGTAGCTAAGATTGCATAATAGTAATTAGTATCTACATTGTTAATTTTACAGTAGTTTATGGTGTTTACGTAAGGTTATTCATAAATCAGGTATCTAGGTAATTTAACATCGATTATGAATATACCTACACAGTTTTTTATGGATAATGAAAAATTTTCACTTCAATCTTTTTCAATGAAGCTAATTGAAAAACACTTTTTTTTGTACAGGGTTGGCATATTTCGATGTTTTAGCACTACAACTTTTAAACCAGAGGAGATAGACAAAATCTGATACCCACTTCTCGATCTCTTTTTCTTAGAAACTAACAATAGTTGTATTCATTTTTGGCTACCTTCTTTTGTTTTCGAGGAATAAGCGAAAATTGGAAAAGTGGCAATATCGAAAAAAATTCATATCTCCGCTAATACTGATGATAGAGCTCTGAAATCAAAACATTATACAGGCACTTTTTTACGTAGAATCCAGTGGCGTACTCACCTTTTTGCACCATTTCTAATTACGGAGCTATGACCCAAAGTTATGTTTTTTTAAATAGAAATACTAGATTTTTGTGCCATTTTCTGAAAGCTTAATTTTTTCTGATTTCAAAAATATATAACATTGTATGGTTTGTATCAATATGAGTATAGAAATGATCAAAAACCTATTTTCATCTGAGTCTCAATATTTTCTATGGTTTCAACTGTTGATGATCACAGAAAAATTTAGCATCGTATAATTACCACAATATCTTTCCAGTATTCTTTTCATTTCTATGCACTTTACTCAATTCCTCCAAGATGAACTGCTGTGAAACTTGATCCCTCATTCTAAGTTATAACTAAGATGTCTAAAATAAGACATCTTAGTTATAACTTACTGACCCTTTATTGTAATCACTATTAGGTATTGAAAAATATTTTTCCTTTATTACTTTTCTGATTGAATTGATAACTTCAATCATATCTATATGCGTTATTTCATATGCGATTTGAAATAGACTACTAAGCACTTGTGCGTATTTATTCTGGAGTGCAATAAAAATATTCTCTTGCATCCATCTCATTATAACTAAGTATATCGATTGAAACGGAGGATCATGTGGATCTTTTTGTTATTTCCAAATCCATTTCAAGATATAAGTTTTTATGAAATATATCCATGTTCGAATTTTTTGGAGAAATTAGTTGAAAGCATAGAAATAATGAGATTGACGTAAGGAGACTGCTCTTGTTATAGGAAGCTCCATTTTTCTGTGCTCGTCAACCATAGAAAATATTGAGACTCAAATGAAAATAGGTTTTTGACCATTTTCTATACTCATATTGATACAAACCATACAATGTTATATATTTTTGAAATCAGAAAAAATTAAGCTTTAAGAAAATGCCACAAAAATCTAGTATTTCCATTTAAAAAAAACATAAATTTGGGTCATAGCTCCGTAATTAGAAATGGTGCAAAAAAGGCGAGTACGCCGCTGGATTCTACGTAAAAAAGTGCCTGTATAATGTTTCAATTTCAGAGCTCTATCATCAGTATTAGCGGCGATATGAATTTGCGGCGATATGAATTTTTTTCGATATTGCCACTATTCCAATTTTCGCTGATAATTCGAAAACAAAAGAAGGTTGCCAAAAATGAATACTACTGTTGTTAGTTTCTAAGAAAAAGAGATCGAGAAGTGGGTATCAGATTTTGTCTATCAGCTCTGGTTTAAAAGTTGTAGTGCTAAAACATCGAAATATACCCACCCTGTATGTATGAAAAATAGCGTGATATAATTTTTGGTTTCACATAATCGAGACCTTATGCGAAAAATACTTTCAGTCATACCTTGATCAGGTCGCTGGCCTAATAGATGACTGATATTGAGTCAGCCCTTGCTGAAATGATTTGGTTTCTGTTTCGAAAGTTTTCAATCTATAAATATTCTTCAGAGAATTTGAGTAATTGCTAAAGAATTTGAAGTAGAAAAGTACAACTTATGGAAGTATAGAAAATGATTGAGTCACAACTATGACCTCAAAAAGTTTTATTAAGAACGATATTACTCGAAAACACTATAATTCCCACAGACCCATACCATTTCATATTCAGTTTTAGGTAGGTATAGGTACTATACTTATTTAAAAAAAATTTAAGAAAAGCCCTGAGCATGAGCTTTTGAGCGCTCGTTCTTTGGGGGAGCAATGAGACTATTACCTCATAATTTTATATGGGATTTGAGATTGATACCACATATCTAAATCTCAGTACAATCAAAATTGAACTCTAGAAATTATTCCAAAAATGAAATATGTAAAAAAAAATAATTACAAGAATTAAATTCTATATTTCTGATGATGCGATCCTCTTGAAATTTTGCGTGAACATTCAGTATATCAGTCTTGATTCGCCAAATAAATTTCACTCGAATAGGTTATCTTGTTATGGAAATATAGAGATTCTTCTTTTCAATATTCCAATTGCCCACAAAATTTCGCATGAAAATTCAGTATAACAGGCTTCATTAAAAAAATTCAATAATCGAAAGAAGAATCTTTATATTTTTTCCTAAGAGTCTATGAGGGGAAAAATAGAATCCACAGCTTACTTGACCACGAATTTTTTTGAATGCATGATATAAAGATTCTTCTTTCGATATTCTTATTGAATTTTCTATGGTTTTATTAACACCATGGCCACAAAATTCTGCATGAACATTCAGTGCATCAATCTTTATTTATAAAATAAATTCCATTCGAAACGGATATTTTTTTATGGATATATGAAGTTTCTTCTTTTCAATATTCCAATTGAATTTTCTATGGTTCTGTTCACATTATGGCAACTAAATTCTGACTTTGTGTTCTATGCGTAGATGAATAAACTCTAGAATGTCGATTATTTTATATCAATTATTAAATGTACCTAAAATGAAACTTATCGAATCGTTATGTGAATTTTCAAAGGTGATTTAAAGACTAAATTTGAGCCGTATTTCTGTGTTTTTATAGTGAGAAAAGTGACGTAAAGATGTAATAATTCTGGAACTTCTGGCTGCCTCTCAACCCACCGGCAAAGCCCCAGCTGACGTTCAGACGTTCACGAGGCTTCTCACTACTTTTTTAGACCAAGCAATAGAGCTATCGAAAGATCGATTTTGTGACCAAAATACTACCTGAAATCTGACTGTGCAGTCATGCAATAGGTATTTTCTACATGTTTTTCATGATAAATTCCACTCCTGAATCGTCTTAGGTTTTTTTTTGAGAAGCGAAAAATAGCCAAAAAAATAAAAAATTTTGCTTTTTCGCTTATAAAACAGGAAGTATTGATCTGATCGAAAAGCCTTTTGGGCACTTTTTGTAGAGAATTCAAAAACAAAAAAATGAGAGGTGACACGTCTCTAGCGGATAATTAGTTTCCGAGAAAAGTTCAAAAAACTGGAAAAAACATCAATTTTTCGAAAATTCATAACTTGGTCAATTTCTGAGATGAAGCGTAGTTGCTCTGAATTTAAGTAGTTATTACCATATACTTTATTGGTGCACAATTACAAAGCTGTCGGATAAATAGTTTTTGCACAATCGCAGTTTTCCGAATTCGACGTACTTTTTTCAAGGACGTCGTGATACTCGGCTGCTTGTCGGATTTGAATTTTACAAAAAGCATTTTAAAGAAGAAATAACATTCTTCAAATCGTATAGTCTCTCGATACCGACCGATAATGTTTAGTGGGTGAAAAACGGCGTCAAACAGGAGCAAAAAGGCTCGAATGCATCAAACTAGTCCCGCAGTGGGAGTCGCTCGCTATGCGATGCGCGACTAGTTTGATATGCATTCGAGTCTTTTTGCTCCTGTTTGACGCCGTTTTTCACCCACTAAACATTATCGGTCGGTACCGAGAGAATAAACGATTTGAAGAATGTTATTTCTTCTTTAAAATGCTTTTTGTAAAATTCAAATCCGACAAGCAGCCGATTATCACGACCTTCTTGAAAAAAGTACGTCGAATTCGGAAAACTGCGATTGTGCAAAAACTATTTATCTGACAGCTTTGTAATTGTACACCAATAAAGTATATGTTAATAACTACTTAAATTCAGAGCAACTACGCTTCATCTCAGAAATTGACCAAGTTATGAATTTTCGAAAAATTGATGTTTTTTTCCAGTTTTTTGAACTTTCCTCGGAAACTAATTATCCGCTTGAGACGTATAACCTCTCATGTTTTTTGTTTTTGAATTCTCTACAAAAAGTGCCCTAACGGCTTTTCGATCAGATCAATACTTCACGTTTTATAAGCGAAAAAGCAAAATTTTGGATTTTTTGGGTATTTTTCGCTTCTCAAAAAAACCTAAGACGATTCAGGAGTGGAATTTATCATGAAAAAACATGTATAAACTACCTATTTCATGACTGCACAGTCAGATTTCAGGTAGTATTTTTGTCGCGTAAAAAACCTCTATTGCTTGGCCTATTTGATGCATCTCACCAAATATCTCTCGATAGGAAATGACTGACCAAATTTTTACCTGGCTCCCGGATCATTTCAAATGAACCTATATTTCTTCTTTAAACTTTATGCAGTCAAATCGATTTTGAAGGCAGGTGTGAATATTTCGAGGTCAAAATTTGTACTCCTTAAATGAAAGTCGAACTTTGCAAGGGAAAACCCGCATGACGAGAAGTTGTATAATCTCACAACGTCTATCTTACTTGAGTTACTTGTTATCTTCAATCGGGTCTGTTATTTAAAGTACTTGCGGCAATTATTAATTTCAAGTGGACGGAAGTGAACAAAAGTATTCTTCGAATATATTCGAGATTTTCAAAGTGTTATCCTTGTGAGGAATTCATCTAGTCTAGACTACAGTGAGTATTCTGATATGAGTTTTCTGACGTTCTTGCTGAGACTTTTCGTTACGCATTACTGTAGAACCTATCACAGTCTCTAGCCATCTTTTTGAGCGAGTGCTTTCTCGTTTTTTCTGAATGTCTGTAATTTTCGAATTTTGAGCCGAAAATGGTCTCAAACGATAGGGTTCGACTTCCTGAAGACGAAACCGTGGTCAAATTAAATTCTATCCGTGGCTCAGTCCGGCAGGCCGTAAGCACGATAATTTTCGGAGGGACTGTCCTAGATACTTGATATTATCAGGATAAGTTCGGTTTCCAAATACCCACCCAGATCGAAGCAACCATACGATTTCTCAAAGATAATGAACTGTACTCTACTATTTAAATCTTTTTTGATGTAATATTGACTACTTTCAATGTGATCTTGTGTCAATGACCATAGCTGTCGAGACACGTTAATTTAAATAAATAAATACCGCGTTTGAGTTCTTCAACAGCCAAATCGTACAGGTGTGTGTTTCATAAAATATGGCCATCCAAAATTTTTGTTCCTCAATATCTCAGACAAAACGAAACCAATAGAAATGACATTTTTCGCCCATATGCAAGATGCTCATAATAAACCTCATAAAAAAATTTGTGACCATATTTTTAAAAGAACCATAGAAAATTTCATTGGAATATTGAAAAGAAGAATCTTTATACAGGGTCTCTATAAATGATTGTAACAGCGCAGTTGGCTTTGGATTATGCAAACCACAGAATTCTGTGATCATGCTTTGCTCTTATTGGTTAGAGATTGGTATTCTGTAATCCAAAGCCAACTGCGCTGTTACAATCATTATAAAGACCCTGTATTTCCATAACAACAAATCCGATTCGAGTAGAATTTATTTTATGTTTTAAGAGGATCGCATCATCAGAACGATATAATTTATTTCTTTTAGTTATTGACTTTTTACATATTTCATTTTTCGAATAATTTACAGAACATAATCCAGATCATGTTGAGATTTTGCGTTCATATACGTCCTGTACAAAATTTTGAGGTAATAGCATTATTTCTTCACCAATTAACTAGTGCTCGAAAGCACCTGCTCAGGGCTTTTCTATTTTTTTTTGTTTATTTTCAATAGAACACTCACAGTTGCCGTAGCAGTTATAAGTGATTTTTTTTAATTCAATTTCATCTTCTATGGCTTGCATCATTATTTTTCGAAGTCAATACCTACATAAACATGTTATTCTTTCAAAAATATTCCAATAAAACACAGGCTTGGGGTAAAATATCAATTACTTCAAAGCTTGCAATTCTGAAATTGCTACCTTAAATCCCTTGAAAGGGCATGGTTCAATAGTGCTACTCATTTGGGAAAATAACCCTGAAAAGGCTCGAATAGACATAAAAAGGTCATGATGTAATAAGGATTTTATAGCTTGCTTTCTTAATAATCTTTTATCAAGATTGTAGATTATACCTCGGGTGGTGGTAGATTTCTATTGGGGTTTCTGCAAATTTCTCACCATTATATATTCACAAATAAAATCAGTTGGAAAGACACGGAAAACTCTTTTAACTAGATTTGTTCTTATGTGATTCGGATGAGGTAAATTTTTTAATGGCGATAACAAGGTCAAGAGCTAGGTGTGTGGTTGTAATCTCATAGTAGGCCGATAATTCTCCTACTTGAATTTATCAGTTCTAGAGGTAAGTATCCCATTTGAATCCAAGACCTGGTAAGCCGACTTTGATGTAGGTAATTAAACAAGGTCATGGAAATGTCATTGTCAACAGTAACAAATGTATTTCAAGGCATACAAAAGGTCCATGTACAGGGTGTCTACTTTCAAAATGGCTAACCTTCAAGGGGTGATTATACGAGTGATTTGCAACAAAAATGTCGTAAAACACATGGTCGAAATGTTGACATTTCTTGATTTTACGAAATACAGTAGAGACTCGATAATCCGGATCAATTAATGCAAGGGATGATCCGGATTAATGAGGAATCCGGAATACCGCGTCTTACGATTTAGTGAAGATGCAATTTAAAAAAACGGTTGAAATAAATATAGGCTTTATTATCGAAACCATAAAACAAATATATTATTTGGAATAATTAGATATTTACGTTTTCAACTGTAAGGGAAAAAGAATGCTGAACAATAGCTTTCTCCTGTATATCTTTCAGAGCTGAATATCAGTAATTGCCATGAGTTATGGAATAAACAGACTGCATCGAATTGATCTATGCTCTAAATCCATTTGCTAACATTATCCCCGTCTTCGAGGATCGAAAAAAATATGTGCTAAAAGGCCTTTTCGGTATTTCAGTTTTGTTAATTTAATATCATTATGATCCATATACTGTATCAAAGCTGTATGGTTTGGAGGTAGAAACATTCCATTCCATTTCACTAATTAATTATTCTTGTCTGACTTTTTTTTATCTTATACCATTGTGCACTATGTATTATATACCAAAAGAACGCCCGATCGTCGTCATAGAAATTGAGTTACGACAAGTTAGAAGCGTAAACCACGTACGCAACGATCGGAAATTCGGATTATTGAGTCTTGCAATCCGGATTATAAGGACATAATACAATCTAGACGGCTATCCGGACTAGTAAATATCCGGATTATCGTTCTCCGGATTATCGAGTCTCTACTGTATATCGATTTTTTTCTCTGAAATGATCATTATTCAGTTATTATTTCAGTTTGCGAAGTACAGGGTCTCTATAAATGATTGTAACAGCGCAGTTGGCTTTGGATTATTCACATTTTGCCGCTTCCTATACAAACCACAGAATTCTGTGATCATGCTATGCATTATTGATTGGTTAGAGATTGGTATTGTAGCGGCAAAGTAATTCAAAGCTAACTGCGCTGTTACAATCATTTATAAAAACCCTGTATAAACAAGAAATAGGAATTTCATTTGCAGTTTCCATATTTTTTCCGCAAGCACCAAAAAGAAAAGAAACGTATAGAATCATTAAATTTGGGACATGTGCCGTGTTAACTCATTTGTGCCATGGATAAAAATTTTCGAATTTTTCATCAGAATTGGAACAGTATATATTTACAATTGTGAAAATATGAATATGATGCAATTTTGATGATCATGCTTGTTTTTTACTATTTAAAGGTGTGTCCTCATATGAGGACGCTGGGCACATATGGGGTCTAAAGCGCAGTGAAAGAGGAAATATCATAGGCATAACATTTAAAACATTTATTGTGTGGAATGAAAAAACAGAAAATACTACTCCATTATGAAAATATGTTAATTACATAATTTTGTATGGATATTCAAGAAATAGTTACGTTCTAGGCATAAACTTGTTTTGCACATTATACATTGCCAGCGAACTTTTTGATGACACTCTTTGCATCTCAATTTCTTATCCATTTTAGCTGGGTAGTGCCCTTCCTCTGTATATCCTATACTTTTTAGGTATGACCCTGATGCCCTGAAAAGCATAACTTTTCTGTTTACTTTCATATAGTAGGTAGCAGTTACAGTCTTGTCAAAAAATAATTGAAATAATTCCAACGGGTCATGATTATCTAAATCAAGTTTCACTTCCTCTTGAGTGTTCAGGTATGTCTTAGTATCCTCCATTGCGATGTCATAAGGCGATTTTGTCCATTCAGAAGGGAATATCCTTGCACAATCATCTGCGTATTTCTCCAATTGCTTATCAAGTCAGACAATGGCAGGTAGTCCACTTCGTCGAAAAAATCTTCTTCTTCGTTAGAATAGATCTACCAGGAATATCTAATGGTTGATCGTTTGAAATCAGAACATCATCATCAATATCTTTTTCCTCAGTTCGACCATCAATGTCAGATGGAATGAAGACAACATCAACGAGCCGATCTTCATATTGGATGCTTTCAATTGCTGCCTGAAGGATTTTAAAGGACCTTCTACGAAAAAGGTTGAATTACAAGGTTGCATATGTCTGAACGAAACTTCAAAAACCCAAATGATCCAATTTACACCGAGTATTACGCGAATATTGAACATCTAACTCCTAAAGTAAAATGAATAATAAAAACCGTGTTGAATGCTTTTTTATATTTAGTAATATTCACTTGAATAACAACATGTGGGCAGAGACATGAACGCGGATAATTCGATAACTGTTGCATAGTAAGTACGCGATATCTATTAAAACTGATGGAAAATTCTTTGAACTAGATGTCTACTTAAAGAAAACGGCAACCAGAGTTCGTCATAAGAGAACACTGTAATTTAAAAAAAATATTATTCTTACCGTCCTCATATGGGGACAACGGGCACAAATGGGTTAATATGAAAACAATAAAATAAAACACCCAGTAACACTATCACTACTCTATAAAATCGATATACAATTTGAAAAAATGTCATCCCATAATCAAAGTAGTTCCGCAACTTTTTTTAGATTCATAGTACACTTATCAATTGGTTAACTGTTTGCATCACTCAATTATATAAGAAAATTCGCATCATAAGTCTCATTATTTTCCGATGCACTTCCTCGTAGTTCTCTCGGATGAGTTAAAAGTATTACTTACTTGAATAAATGCTAATATTTTGGGGAACTGTTCTTCTGGTGTGTTATCTGATTATCTACAGAATATACTCTAAGAAGTAAGTGAAATGATTTCTATTTTTTTACCACGCTACTCGTATTATAGCATTGTTTGATGGCACAAGATCTCAGATGGAAATTTAATTGATTTTGAACATAATGTAATAAATACAGGGTGTCCCATTACTCGACGTCAACCCGGAACCGGGTGAAAAGGTAAGTAATGCTAGTTGTCAGAAAAATATAAAAAAAAATCTAAGTTGCATGATTTCAAAATAATGCGTATTTAAAAAAACACGCCAAATTCCACACCCTGTGACAGTCTTTTCGCTCCTGTTGCCACAAATATCAACTTTTTCCAACTTTTTTCTTTGCTGTGTAACCTTGAATAATGCTTGTCTAAACTGTAATCAAAATTTTGATACCAGCTGCTCTAGGTTTCATAAAAATAGGGCTTACTTCTCGGAAAAAAAATTCGAAATAAACAATTGCCTAGTTTCAACTGACTGTATTGAAAAAAAATGTACTACGTAGGTTTGGCATGTTTTTTCAAAAGTTGGCGCATTTAGTGAGGATTCCAAAATGGTATAATACTTGTTTAATTGTAGCTGCAGTAGTTCAAATTTATTTTTGATTGCCTTTGAATACACTTTTTCGTTAACTACTTCCCAGTAATAGAGTCCAATGGGTTCAAGTCCGGTGAACGGGCCGGCCACGAGATTGGACCAGAACGTCCGATCCATCTTCCGGGAAAAAATGTTATCAGAAAAAAAAATTTTCAGAGAAATAATTTTTCCAGAAAAAATTTTTCCTGAGAAATTTCTCTGAAATTTTTTTTTTCTGGTAACATTTTTTCCCGGAAGATGGATCGGACGTTCTGGTCCAATCTCGTGGCCGGCCCGTTCACCGGACTTGAACCCATTGGACTCTATTACTGGGAAGTAGTTAACGAAAAAGTGTATTCAAAGGCAATCAAAAATAAATTTGAACTACGGCAGCTACAATTAAACAAGTATTATACCATTTTGGAATCCTCACTAAATGCGCCAACTTTTGAAAAAACATGCCAAACCTACGTAGTACATTTTTTTTTCAATACAGTCAGTTGAAACTAGGCAATTGTTTATTTCGAATTTTTTTTCCGAGAAGTAAGCCCTATTTTTATGAAACCTAGAGCAGCTGGTATCAAAATTTGATTACAGTTTAGACAAGCATTATTCAAGGTTACACAGCAAAGAAAAAAGTTGGAAAAAGTTGATATTTGTGGCAACAGGAGCGAAAAGACTGTCACAGGGTGTGGAATTTTGCGTGTTTTTTTAAATGCGCATTATTTTAAAATCATGCAACTTAGATTTTTTTTTATATTTTTCTGACAACCAGCATCACTTGCCTTTTCACCCGGTTCCGGGTTGACGTCGAGTAATGGGACACCCTGTATATCGTATCTACTGATTTCGGAGCATGGCTGGATTATAATTCGGAAATAAGATATACATTTCCTAATTGAAATACCAAATGTTGAAACGGAAATGATATACTGGACAGAACAGGTTGGATATTTTCACGAATACAAGTAGGGGAAGGGTGTAAAAAATGACACAGTGGGGTAAAAAGACATAGCGCTTGTTTTTCCTGAAATCGACGTGCAATTGAGATAAAAAACGAATAAACTGTTGCAAAAGGTGTCTAAGATTTTTTAATTAACATTCAGTATTGATTGGTCCATTGCATGATAAACACGACCGATAATTGACTTTTAGATACTGAAAAGTTTTCGTAATGATGCAGTGAAATCTGCTATAACTTTTGAGTGTTTTGAGAAGGTGAATTGAAATTTTTGTAATTATTTACGTTACTAATGCTCTTGAAAAAATAACCTTCAGATCTTATAAATAAGTTGTCGTTTTTTTTCAAATTCAAATTGCGTTTTGCTTCGAGAGTGGCATAGTGAGGTAAAATGACATGGGTCTGAGAGGGCAAATTAACATCCATACTAATATTATAAATGCGAAAGTTACTCTGTCTGTCTGTCTGTCTGTAACTCTTTCACGCCTAAACGGCTGAACTGATTTTGATGAAATTTGGTATGGTGATAGATGATAACCTAGAAATGGTCATAGGCTATAAATAATCACGCCCACGCCATCGTTCTTAGGGGGTAGGCAGTAGGCAGATAACTAAATTGAGTTAGTGATTTTTAGTCCTTTTTGTTGGGACTTTTGCTTTTTCATGTCTAAACGGCTGAACAGATTTTGATGAAATTTAGTAAGGTAATAGATGGTCACCTAAAAACGGATATAAGATCAAAATGATCACGTCATCGTACTTAGGGGGTTAGGAAGTAGGCAGAAAACTGAATTGAGTTAGTGATTTTTTTATGGTTTTTGCTGGGAGTGCTCTATCATGCCTAAACGGCTGAACGGATTTTGATAGACTTTAGTTAGGTGATAGATAGTAACCTAGAAAAGGATATGGGCTATTAATATTCATGCTATTGTACTTAAGGCGTAGGCAGTAGGCAGAAAGCTAATTAAGTTAGTGATTTTTAATCGTTTGTTTTAAAAGTTTACCTCATTCACGCCTTAACGTCTGAACGGATTTTTATAAGACTTGGTTAGTATAAAGATAGGATCCTAGGCACGCACACAGGCTACTTTTTACGGCGGGAAAATACCTCATTCCCGCGGAAATCTAGCGTGAACGTGTCAAGAAGCGCATGACGCCATAGCTACTGAAATGATTTTGATGTTTTTTTTCAACTGAGTGTTACTAAGACTTCAAGTTAGTATTTGATCACTTTTTTAACTTAGAGGGTCGGTAGGCGCCATAATTTAGGGAATTTATGATAAAATTTTGATGCAACTGTCTTTATTTAACAGTTTTAATTGGATCGAGAAGGTACCAAAATTCAGACTACTTTTTACTTCGGGAAAATATCTCATTCCCACAGAAACCTATACACAGCTACCTATCTACAACATTAAAAATCTGTCCGATGTTGCGGATGTCACACTGTCTAACATCGGGGGTTGGCAGGTAGTTAGTTAGTAGTATTTTAAACCGATTTCCATTATTTACTTTTTATATTTACTAAGGAAACATTCGGAGCTATCGATACATTATGTAGCTTAGGTTGCTTTTGAACAAATTTTGATGTGAACTGGAACACGATAGTAGGACATTGTTGCAGGGGACTTACAGCCGGGAGAAAACAAAAAAAACTTATGCGGACGAAGTCGCGGGTAAAAGCTAGTACCATATATGTCCAGTTCAAAACACTCAACTCCAAATTCGAAGAGGCTTAAGATTAAAATGAATGAAAAGAGAAAAAAAGAAAAGTAACAAAAAAGATTCCCACTAATTTGGAGTCAGATGGAGTGGATGTTTTTGTTCGACAGCTTTTAGAAAAAATACAATTTTTTCATTAAAAGTTTTTCAAGATGTACGTCATTTCGTACACCCTTTCTCTACATGCAGAACCTTCCAGTTGTTAATAGTTTTGCAAAAGTCGTGACTTTTGTGTTTCTTTAGTGCTAGGTCCTGTTTGGAAGCAACGAGTACCTACACCTTTTCTTTGAATGAATTATTCTGTTTTGTTTCATCTCTTCGGTAGTAGTGAAAATATTCCCGAATCTAAATATGAATGTTCAAAAACTGGTACAACAAGACTACATTATAAGATGTTTGTTTACTTTAATTAGGTGATCAGCTTTGTACCCAACTTAAATATCTATAATTGTGAGCATATGACGCAAATCGCGATAATTAGAGGAATTGGTACGCCATATTTTTTTAAAGATACACATCTCGAAAATGAATTCGAGAGTTCAAACGTAGACCAAAAAATTAAATTTCCATTTTGGAAAGCCTTCAAAACCTTTCGCTCAGAATAAATATTCAATATTTGAATATTTCCAGAAACGAGTACAGTTAGTTGCAAATACACTGCGCAAAAAAATTAATGGAAATCTCCAATTATTCTACAACTGAAGGTGTTCTCAATGATAATTATTTTTATCAGAATTATGCATGCATATGTTATCCACTTTCAACGTTTTTCTTCAACACCGATGTTTTTTCCCAGCAGGAATAAAAAAAATATGAGATTATCCGATTTTGAATGTATTGGCTCCATTCTGAAATCAGTTCTTCTCGATAAATTCTAGTGATCAATAGTTTTTTTTTCGTTTGATTTTCTACACTCGATCGCTATGCAACGCGAAACATGCAATTTGACCCAAGAGGAATGTGCCCAAGCGGTAGTTTTCCGAGAAGAAGGGTGCACATACACAAGAATTGCAGAAAGTATATATACACATACAAGTGTGTCCAGAATGTTGCAGCGATTTAGGGAGACAGGTATGAATGTCCGAAGACCAGGACAGGGCAGACCACGGGTAAACAAGTGCCATTCAAGAACGCTACTTGAGAGTTTCTTCGTTGAGGCAACGGTTTGCAACCGCTCGCCTCCTTCAAAATCAGCTGGAGCAAACTCAAGGGGTGCAAATTAGCACTCAGACAATAAGAAATCGCCTCAGAGAATATGATTCAAGGTCTCGTGTCCCGGCAAGAGGCCCAGCTTTTACCCCAGCCCATCGAAGGGCGCGTTTGGATTTTGCAAGAGAGCATATCCATTGGGAAGAGGCTGATTGGAAAAGAATTCTTTTCACAGATGAGTCTAGATTCTGCCTCTACCATTGTGATCGACGTTCTCTTGTATACAGGCGCCCACATGAAAGATATGGTCAGTGCAATTTCCTGAATACTACTGGTTTCGGGGGAGGATCAATTATGGTATGGGGTGGAATATCTTTGACTGCTCGCACAGACCTAGTGGTCGTTGATAATGGAGCTATGAATGCTGATAGGTACATAAGGAACATTCTTGAAGAGCATGTAGTGCTATTTGCCCCTTACATTGGTGAAAATTTCATTTTATGGACGATAATGCCAGACCCCATCGTGCGCGCATCGTTCAGGAGTACCTTGAAGGTTGAAGTCTCTCGAATGGAATGGCCAGCAAGAAGTCTACATAGATCTCAATCCGATTGAGTACGTTTGGGACAACCTCAATAGAAGGCTGAGAAGTTCAGAAAATCATCCAGCTACTCTTAATGACTGAGCAATCCAACTCACAGAAATCTGGGGAGGATTAGATCAGAACATTTTAAGATCACTCATTTTGATTATTAACCGTCATTGCCGAGCAGTAATCGCAAGGGGTGGAAATGCCAAGTATATAATCACTTACCAGCATGCCAGTATTCTGAAAATTGTTTTTTTCTCTTCTTTCACATAAGATTCGGTGATATCCTGAATTTTTCTTCCATTTAATGTGTCTTGTTTCGTTCAAAACCTTTCCTAGAGAAAATAAAAAATAAGTTATAAAGTCAATGTAGAGTTTACTTTCATTAAAATTGAGATTTTCAGAATGTGCGTTAATTTTTTTGCGCAGTGTATATTTTCCCAGATATTTTCATAACTTGCAAAATTGAAATAAAAATGTAATGATTTTTAATTATTCTGGGGTGTTTATCATTGAATCATATAAATTTAAACTTCTTCAGGCATTTAGAACGTGCTGAGTTTGAATGGAATAGTAAACACCAGATTACACATTTCTGCCATAAAATCTACATAATATATTCCTTTATTGTTATTGGCATTAGATGCATCATTTTAATTACTCTTCATGTTATTTTAATTACTCTTAATGAGGCAAATTCTACATTTTTTCGTAGGTGTGGTTTTCAGTATAATAGTTAAAATGAATATATACGCTGTATCTAGAATCCCGTACCGGTATCACATTTTTACCGGTGAGGACTTCACCCACATGACGCACTAAGCACGTGGATAAGCGATTCCCGGCAGAAAATTCAGTCCATAGACAAACTTAGTTTGTCTTGTCTATGATTCAATCGTTGGCGGTCTCGAAGTGAAACGTAACCTAAATATATTGTTTTTAGTTGTTATGTTGATGAGTGAAAGTTTTTCGTGAATATTAGCAAAAATGGCTTTTATTGTTGGCCAAAACCTTCTAAATTCTAGAAGAATTCGAGGTTTTGGAAAACGGACCCCAATTAATTGCGTCCAGCAGAATTAAAAATTCAAGAAAAGCCCTGAGCAGGTGCACTATCGACTCGAAATTTTGTATAAGACCATGCTGAAATAAGAATGCAAAATCTCAGTAGGATCAGAATTATATTCTGGAAATTATTCAAAAAACGAAATATGTAAAAAATCAATAATAATAAAAATTAATTCTATGGTTCAGATGATGTGATCGTCTTGAAATTGAATATTCATTATATCAATGCTTTTCAATATTCCAATTGAATTTTCTATGGTTCTGTTAACACTATGGCTACGAAATTTCCGATGAACATTCAGTATATCGATCTCCACCCACAAAATAAATTTCACTGAAATAGGTTATCTTGTTATGGAAATATAAAGATTCTTCTTTTCCATAATCCGATGAAATTTTATATGTTTCGGTCCAGGGGCGGTTCTAGGGCGGTGCGAGCGGTGCGATCGCACCGGGCGCCGTCTCGAGAGGGGCGCCAAAATCGTCGCACCGGGCGCCATCAGGAGAGGGGCCCCAAAAACGATATATTATAAATATGGGGCAGACATAAATTCGTTTCGAGTGAATATTGTGAGTAAAGCGATGCAGTCTGAAACTATGGACCTGTCAAATGTATCGCGATTACTGAAAAATTGTTCGGAATTCGTGCTTTTCGTCAGCTTTAATTACAGCTAAAGAAATAGCTTCTGAGGCGCCGGAATTAATCCATGTTTTAAGGAAGTCCGATTGCGAGAAAAAAGACGGTTATTTGAATATGAAGCAGTGGATGAAAGACCTACTGATCTGGAAGCAATATACAGTGTGTTTGGTCATGACTTAGCGATAATTTAAGGGCATCAAATATACCTAATTTTATCGACAAAAACACCCTAATTTGAAAGTTCACCGCCTTAGTTTTGGAGTAGCCCCCATTTCAAACTTACTTTTTTATTTCCGTTGACCCTTCCAAATAATATCGATTTCTTTGCACATAAAGGTAATACAGATGTGAAAAAAATGTTTTTTGAAAGATGATACTACCACCTTTTATTGAAGTCTAACAATATAAAAACATTCAACTTGAAAACGCCATAAAAAATTCTTTAAAAAAGTTTTAGTTAAAAATATGTACGGATTTTCTTAGTTAATCTGCAATGGTACAAGAACTAGCACATTGAAGAAAATTTATTTTCAATGGTTTAACATGCAAGGATATTAGCTACAAAACAACACTTACATTATTTCTGTAAGTTACATAATTTGAGAGTTATTGCTGTTCGAACCTTAGACTATGTCTTAGGTTAAGGTTTAAGGTTAAGAAGTTTTAGTAAATTGAAGATTATAAAAACTTACTTACGATCTACAATGTGCCATGAAAGACTATACGATCATGGAATCTTGTACATAGAAAATGATATAGCACAATATCTAAATTATGGTGAATTGATAAAAAAAAAGCTCGAAAAGTGCATATTTGAGTTGTTTGAAATGAATAAAAGCTTTATTGTTATTATTTCCCAACTGTAATTTCTATCATATACAGGGTGTTTCATTGGAAAAGGGAAATACTTCACAGGTGTATAGGTGGCACCAAGACGGTTCTAGGGATACCCCATTTATTGGGTCTCACTGTCTTTGTAGCCGAGATACAGGGTGTTTTATGAACTTTGCCCGTTTCTTCCTGAGGCCGTACCAGACGAACCACCAGGTATATTTTCTTCATATTTGGCAAATATGTTCCTAATTGAGAGCCCAAACATATCATGCAATAACCGCCTCGAAAATCCAGGTCCGGGTTAACAAAAAATTATGAATCGTTTGAATCCTCGAAACAACACTCTGTACATCGGAATTTTGAAAATCTGTTTTAAAATTCGAAAATACCACTAAAAACTGAACTGAGACGTATACTTCAAATTTTCGCGCAGAAAGTTTTACTGCACAAATTTTCAAGGTAAATGTGAAGTTTTTAGAAACTTGGATACCCGAAAGTGGTTTGAAGTGACTTTAACAATGAATTATCAACAATATTGAATCCATAATTATTTCAACATTAGTTTGTGATTCATTTCCACATTGGTTTTCTTTTTTATAGCCGTATACTTGAAAATCCAGGTCCGGGTTAACGAAAATTATGAATCGTTTGAATCCTCGAAACAACATCGGAATTTTGAAAATCTGTTTTAAAAATCGAAATACCACTAAAAACTGAACTGGGACGTACACTTCAAATGTTCGCGCAGATAGTTTCAATGCACAAATTTTCAATGTAAAAGTGAAGTTTTTAAGAACTAAGATACCTGAAAGTGGTTTGAAGTGACTTTTAACAATGAGTTATCAACAATATTGAATCCATAATTATTTCAACATTACTTTGTAATTCATTTCCACATTAGTTTTCATTTATTGAGAAGTGAGTTGCATTATTACGTATAATAATTATGGATTTCAATATTTTGATAATTCATTGTTAAAAGTCACTTCAAACCACTTTCAGGTATCCAAGTTCTTAAAAACTTCACTTTTACGTTGAAATTTGTGCATTGAAACTATCTGCGCGAAAATTTGAAGTGTACGTCTCAGTTCAGATTTTAGTGGTATTTTCGAATTTTAAAACAGATTTTCAAAATTCCGATGTACAGGTTGTTGTTTCGAGTATTCAAACGATTCATAATTTTTCGTTAACCCGGACCTGAATTTTCAAGTATACGGCTATAAAAAGGAAAACCAATGTGAAAATGAATTACAGAGTAATGTTGAAATAATTATGGATTCAATATTGTTGATAAATCATTGTTAAAGTCACTTCAAACCATTTTCGGGTATCCAAGTTCCTAAAAACTTAACTTTTACCTTGAAAATTTGTGCAGTAAAACTTTCTGCGCGAAAATTTGAAGTATACGTCCCAGTTTAGTTTTTAGTGGTGTTTTTGCATATTAAAACAGATTTTCAAAATTCCGATGTACAGGGTGTTGTTTCGAGTATTCAAACGATTCATAATTTTTTGTTAACCCGGACCTGGAATTTCGAGGCGGTTATTGCATGATATGTTTGGGCTCTCAATTAGGAACATATTTGCCAAATAAGAAGAAAATATACCAGGTGGTTCGTCTGGTACGGCCTCAGGAAGAAACGGGCAAAATTCATAAAACACCCTGTATCTCGGCTACGAAGACAGTGAGACCCAATAAATGGGGTATCTCTAGAACCGTCTTGGTGCCACCTATGCACCTGTGAAGTATTTCCCTTTCCCAATGAAACACCCTGTATTATTATACCTACTCGCACTAAGTACGGAAGGTAGAGCCTATTATCCATAACTCGCTCAAATTGGCCAGAAGAACTTTTCAATTTCAATGATTTGAAATTTATGACAGTAAAAATTCGGTTTTATAGTTGTAGGGGCGCCACTTCCTGATCTCGCACCACCCAAAAATAGTGATAGCACCGCCACTGTTTCGGTCTACACTATGGTCAAAGAATTCTGCATGAGGCTTATTATGAGCATCTTGCATGTGGCCGCCAAACTTCATTTTGATTTTTGATTGGTTTTGTCTGAGATGTTGAATGAAAAAAATTTTGAATTAGGAAGACCAATATGAAAACATATATTGTGTGGTATTTTTCAAAGAATAATAATTCTCCTATGATTATAGTTCTATTCAATTTTCTTCAAAATATTATTCTCATTAGTCTACAGTAGGAAAATAAACTCAGCTATTCTATGAATAACAGTGAGTTATTTCTCTTTTCTACAGATTTTTTACACTAAACCCAGTATGTGCGTATTCGAAATCCCTAGATCTTTCGAAATTTGAAGAGATATACAGATATGAATTTAAAAAGTTGGAGGGATTCCCGGTTCAACCAAAAGTATCAATAAAAATTTGTACATCAGATGCATTTTGCGTAGAAGTGCTCATCTGCAAAATTTCATAAATATTGACCTTTTCGTTCAAAAGATATTTAGGTAGGTACTTGGTTCCATACTTTATACCAATCCTGTATATTTCATTACAGGTGAGATATTGAAATATAGTCATTTATGTATGAAAAATTGAAAATAATACTTCTAATGTTCAATGTGCAATTAACCAGCACAATGGATCGTTTCAGAGTTTTCTATATGAATTTGAATAGACTATTATTTAGTCAGAATAATACCACTGAGTAGATTGTATATCGCTATTGAACAAATTCTGTCCATTCACAATTTTTTTGAGGTATGAATTCATTGTGAATTTTCCGAGTTGTTTCGTATTCAAGTTTTAAAAACAGTGATTGTTTTTGTGTTCAATATTTACAGCACTCGAAGTGTGACCTGTTTCGAGCCATCGACGCACCTGCCACAGTGATATCAGATATT
The DNA here is from genome assembly GCA_013421045.1 of Propylea japonica. Lineage (NCBI taxonomy): Eukaryota > Metazoa > Arthropoda > Insecta > Coleoptera > Coccinellidae > Propylea > Propylea japonica. Next base: position 81,114,017 of record CM024243.1, read on the forward strand.
TACAAATATTTAGTGACAGTCATGAGAATTGTTTACAAGCGTACAAAAGCATTTTGCTTAAGTTGATACAAAAAAGTTGTAAGACTTGAGATAACGAATAGACTACAGGCCCGTGTTGAAAAAATTATGGGTCATTTGAACCACCAGGTGACCTATCTAGAACGATATGAGAGCATAAAATAATAAGATTCAGTACAATGCCGTCACTTGTAAGCTGTCCAACTGAGTGCAGGTGAGAATTCGAAAGTACAGGTAAAGTCATTTTGGTCACATATTTTTGTACGGCATTCTTACCATCGATAGATCCGTGAAAAATAATAAGAAAACGCGTAGCGCCGTAAAAAAATGTGGAGCCACAAAGTCGAAATTTTTTTTAATTTTCCGACAATTACCAGGGTAAATTTGGTCATTTGATTTTGTACGGCATCTGTGTCATACTATTTCAATACTGCTTCTAATCCATTATTCCGCAACGCCGTACAAAAATCATGCGACAAGGGGAAAAAATCTAGGGTTGCAATCCCCTCTCTTTCTGTAGTCCAGGGGGTGATTTGACACAATATGAAATAAATTTATTTTGAAAGTATTTTATGCAAAGATAATAATTTTTCACATGCCGTACATTTTCGTTAGTTCAAAGGGAAAAAAAGAAAAAATCCATTTATTTGTACTAATTTTCATAGTATTTTCGTGATTCTAGGTTCCTAGTTAGAAACTATGTTGAATATGGGTTTGTATACTATCCATTTATACCAAAATATAGACATATTGTCACTGATAATTCCAGAAAACAACATATTTTTGAGAAGTACTCATGACACTGAAGTTAGCAGTACAAAATCATGCCACAAGGGGGTCTGCTAACTTCAGTGTCATGAGTACTTCTCAAAAATATGTTGTTTTTTGGAATTATCAGTGACAATATGTCTATATTTTGGTATAAATGGATAGTATACAGGGTGAGTCTTTGACTTGTACATATATTTTAACCGTATATTCCTGGGGTCGAAAGAAACACTTTTTTCCTCTACCATTTTTTTCGATTCGGCCTAAATAAGAAGATATAGCCCTTTTTTGTTATCAGAATGAGCTATGCCACCACTGGTAAACTAACCACTGAATTTTTGCAAGTACGAGTTATAGCATTCAAACCTTTGAAATAAGCTATTGTATCAAAGAAACGAGTAGATATACCATTCTAATTTTTCAAATAAGCTGCTGTATTAAAGAAAGAAATATGAACTCACTTTTTCAATACCAGTTGTATATTTTCTAATGCAATATGATTGATTCATCCAAAATTTTGCTAGTGATGAAAAGCAGAATAATCTCTTTTTGATGTATACTTCATTTTTGATTATATCGGATTAACTTTTAAACTATCTATTCTAGCTATAGCATTCATTTCCAATATCTCTTGAAATCTTCCGTTAGTCCAGTCAAAATAGACATTCCAGTTTGCATTAATTCCCAACAAGCTGGATTTTTGTGCAGGTCTTGAATACGTCATTACAAATGATATGTCAAAAGTCCCCATCGATCCCGCTTGTGCGTTGTTTTTTATTCGAGGTCAAAGGTCACAAATTTGCGTTTTTTGCGTATATCTCTGAAACAACGAGAGCTATCGAAAAATGGTTCAGACAAAGTTTGTAGATCGTAAAATTGTCTACAAAAAATATTTTAACACTTTTTCTTGTACGATGCACTGTTCTCGAATTATGGCTATTTTAAACATAGAAAATACGAATATACACTCATACGTGGCCAGTATGCATCATCGGGTTAACCATTTGAACAGAAAATATTAGAATATAGTTTTATTTGCCCCATGCACACAAGTACGTGAAAAATATACAATTCTGAGTAAGTCATCGTCCTAGTGATAAGATCATTTACTTTTTAAAACCTGGGAGAGCTCAAGTTCAAACGAAAATATATTCTTCACAAAGTTTAACTGCATATCCAAAATGTCAGCCTCATATATTATTCCTTCATGCGATAACTGGCTGCGATACGACATCAGCAATTTTCAAAAGAGGCAAAAATACAGTATTCAAATTGTTTGAAAAACGTGAAGACTTGATTGATAACGCAAAAGTATTTACAAATATTAACTCGTCAGCAGATGTTATCCTCACCAATGGAATTCGTGTTCTCCTTGCTATGTATGGAGCTCCAAAAAAAATGGAATCGATAGACAAGTATAGATATTTGAGTTTTGTGAAAAATACAAAAAACAATAAGAGAGTGCAGTTATCTTGTCTCCCTCCAACATCTGCTTCTGCTAATCAACACTTGTTTCGTGTGTTCTACCAAGTGCAAGTGTGGCTAGGCAATGATCTAAATCCTGAAGATTGGGGCTGGAAATTGATGAATAATAGTTTGGAGCCAATCCAGACTTTACTGCCACCTGCTCCAGAAAAATTACTCAATACAATTTTTTGTAATTGCAAAAAAGGCTGCACAAACAATTGCGGGTGCAGAAAAGTTGGATTGTATTGTTCATCGGTATGTACCAATTGTCAAGGCCAATCTTGCACCACATTGAATCAAATACAACAGATGAAGATTGTTTCGAAATTGATGAGGATATAACTGATATATCTCTCTTCTTGGAGCAGTCTACACAAATCGAGCAAGAAGAGGAAGAAGACAGTGATGAAGAAGAAATGAGTGACTATGAAGAATTTGATGTTGAATGATGATGTAATTTTCTTGATGTTAAAATTTTCATTAAATTTAAATAAAAAAAAATTTCATCAATAAAATGGTGTTCCATTACATTCCCTCGATCAAAATATATTGTGGAGTATTCCTACTGGGGAAACCACGTTAAAAAAAAAAGCGCCGTGTACACTACCTCAGAGGGGTTCGGAAATGTGTGCATATAGTCGAAAATACGACTTTCCTGCGCTCTAAAGTCACGATATCTCGAAAGCGATGCTTTGTAGGAGAAAAATGTTGAGATATTTTTTGTAGACAATTTTACGAACTACAAACTTTGTCTGAATCTTTTTTCGATAGCTCTCGTTGTTTCAGAGATATACGCAAAAAACGCAAATTTGTGACCTTTGACCTCGAATAAAAAACAACGCACAAGCGGGATCGATGGGGACTTTTGACATATCATTTGTAATGACGTATTCAAGGCCTCCACAAAAATCCAGCTTGTTGGGAATTAATGCAAACTGGAATCATAATTTAGTCTATTTTGACTGGACTACGTGCAAGTCCGAAATCAAAACAACTCAACAACTCAACCATAACACGCTAACACGCATGACATTTCACGTTCATAAACACCAGTTGGGGCGATTGAATTTCAAGGGGTGTCCGGGTCCGCATATTTATGTTCTGTGGTCCGCATGGTGAAAGTCACAGAGGTGACACTAGATTCTTTGACATCGGTGTTCTGTGGTTAGTTTGTTTTCAAAATCATACTACTTCATGAATAATAACCATAGAATTTATAACTTACAACTTGTTTAGTAAATCTATGATAATAACTTATTATCTTATTAAGGTTATTTTAGTAGTAATAAATATGATGAATAAATGAGAAATGAACGTATTCTAACGTAATGTAAATTTGGATCAACGTATGTCAAAGCTCAACGAAACAAATTTGCAATAGGTACTTCGAAAGTGGTGTGGATATTTGCTTGAATAGATAAGGATTTACACTGAAGAAGTATAGAGGTGAGCTTATTCATTGTAACCCCATTTTTAAAGAAAATCCGCTAGTTCTCTTACCATTCATCATTCCAGATAACAATTCTCGAATTATTCTTGAAATTTATCAAAGTGACCACATAGGGAAATTGAATTCTGTGAATATTTTCGACAGAGTTGCATTCAGCCAAAGTACCCAATTTTTCGAGTTTCTAAGATTTTTTTTTCTTTCAACATCGAAGTACTCGGAGTTTTGTAGTCGGGAAAGATTGATCATATTCATGAAAAACTATGTTCCAAAAATCATTTCATTTGAAGGAATCGTTTGCGAGATATTACTGAAAATGTATGCTTTTCATGGATTTTCAACAGCCTGTATCTTTTCAACCAGGCCGAATCGGAAAAAATGGTAGAGGAAAAAAGTGTTTCTTTTGACCTCAAGAATCTACGGTTAAAATATATGTACAAGTCAAAGACTCACCCTGTATAAACCCATATTCAACATAGTTTCTGATAGGGACCTAGAATCACGAAAATACTATGAAAATTAGTACAAATAAATGGATTTTTTCTTTTTTTTTCCCTTTGAACTAACGAAAATGTACGGCATGTGAAAAATTATTATCTATGCATAAAATACTTTCAAAATGAATTTATTTCATATTGTGTCAAATCGCCCCCTGGACTACAAAAAGAGAGGGGATTGCAACCCTAGATATATTCCCCTTGTCGCATGATTTTTGTACGGCGTTGCGGAATAATGGATTAGAAACAGTATTGAAATAGTATGACACAGATGCCGTACAAAATCAAATGACCAAATTTACCCTGGTAATTGTCGGAAAATTAAAAGAAAAATTCGACTTTGTGGCTCCTCATTTTTTTACGGCGCTACGCGTTTTCTTATTATTTTTCACGGATCTATCGATGGTAAGAATGCCGTACAAAAATATGTGACCAAAATGTACCCACTCTACCTGTACTTTCGAGTTCTCACCTGCACTCAGTTGGACAGCTTACAAGTGACGGCATGGTACTGAATCTTATTATTTTATACTCTCATATCGTTCTAGATAGGTCACCTAGTGGTTCAAATGACCCATAATTTTTTCAACACGGGCCTGTAGTCTAGAAGGATTTGCTGTGTTTGTCCGAAAGTGGTGAATTCGCGAACATCGTTTTTTCTGACGAAAAAAAATTCCACTGGATCAATTAGTAAACTCCCAGAATGAAAGAGTTCACCTGACAAATCGTTCACATGAGAATCTGAATCATCGTTTGGCTACCCGGAAACAGCACCCGCCTCAAATAATGGTTTGGACCGCTGTTGTATCCGCGAATGGGCGCTTCCCAAATCGTTTTCATTGAGCCTGGCGTCAAAGTTGATGCGACATATTATCAGGAAAGTATTTGTGAGACTGCTTTGAAGTCGTGGACAGACTAACATTTTCGGTCGCAGACCATGGACTTTCCAACAAGAATCTGCACCGGCTCACAAAGCGCGAGTGAACCAAGAATGGTTGGAAAACAACAGACGAAAACTCTCGAATTGACCAGACGTGAATTTAATGGATTATTCTCTCTGAGTCATCCTGAAAAGTATGGTCCGAACAAAAAATATACTATCCTCTAGACGCTGAAGAAATAGTCTAAGAGCCTGTGAACCCCAGACCTTCGTTATTTTATAAAAGCTGAAAACTTGTCTACGCATGCTCCCAACACAGGTAAGAACGATGGACCATTATGAAATTTGGGTTACCCTGGCTTTGGCAGGTAAACGGTATTAAAGGGGTGTAAAATACTGATCTAATTTCGTCAAATTATAAAGTGTGATTTTTTGATATTACCTTCAGGAAATCATTAAAATTCACGTCATTAATTGCCAGACCCTTACTATACTGGCAACCCCTTGCCAGACACCCTTAATGTTCATTAAATTATATGTAATTCTACTTACGTTATAGTATAAAAGCTGATTTTATATATAATGCTTGGGTAATAATTAGATAATGTTTTCTCATTAGACAGACATTTTTGATAGTGCCAACCCTTTGACAGACAAGCTTGTAGTTTAGCTGCAGGTGCGAGCGCGAGACAGTATATATGAGTGAGTGCGAGTAAGACGACATGATTATAATGACTTATGCAAATAAATTTTTTGGTACAGATTTATATAACTTATCATTTAAGTGAATCTCAAAAACATCTGAAGAAAAGACATTCGAAGCCACAACTGAATAAAATTGTTAAAAATTTCAATTTATTCTATTAACAATCTGATTTAGTTGTAGCATTGAATGTCTTTTCTTCAGATGTTTTTGAGATTCACTTAAATGATTAGTTATATAAATCTTTACCAGAAAATGTATTTGCATTATAATCATGCCGTCTTACTCGCACTCACTCATATATACTGTCTCGCGCTCGCACCTGCAGCTGAACTACAAGCTTGTCTGTCAAAGGGTTGGCACTATCAAAAATGTCTGTCTAATGAGAAAACATTATCTAATTATTACCCAAGTATTATAAATAAAAATCAGCTTTTGTACTATAACGTAAGTAGAATTACATATAATTTAATGAACATTAAGGGTGTCTGGCAAGGGGTTGCCACTATAGTAAGTGTCTGGCAATTAATGACGTGAATTTTAATGATTTCCTGAAGGTAATATCGAAAAATCATACTTTATAAAATGACGAAATTAGATCAGTATTTTACACCCCTTTAATACCGTTTACCTGCCAAAGCCAGGGTAACCCAAACTTCATAATGGTCCATCGTTCTTACCTATGTTGGGAGCATGCGTAGACAAGTTTTCAGCTTTTATAAAATAACGAAGGTCTGGGTTTACGGGCTCTTGCTCTAAAAGCCATTGTTCGAGAGCGTGTTAAATACCGGCAAATTACGTTTGGGTAACTTGAGATTCGTTTTTTGACCGACTCAAGGCAATAGTCATAGTGAAAGGTGATCATAACAAGCCAAAAAAAAATTGATTCAGAAATTTTAATTACTTTCACATGTTCTGTACATAAAAATAAATGGAAATCATTTTTCTAGCCAAATTTATGGTCATTTGATTGGAGTACCTATCTTGATCCGAATGCAGTCTATTCACTTCGATAAAGAAGAATTGTAAAACGCATAGATAAGACATCTTAATTGCCAGTTCCATACTTCGTGTTTTTGTTATGGATACTGAAAGAAAAGTTTTGAAGGATAATTAATATTTATTTATTTAATCCGTTAATGTTTTCGATAAACTACGATCCGATTCTAATTTTATCTGGCATTGTGATATTCACATCGGTTTCTCGTTGATTGTGAATAGTTTGAGAATGTTATTGCTGAGAATTTAATTTGATGAGAATAATGAGTTCGATTTTCTTCTCAGGAAAAATGAACCACTTGGTGAAATTAGGGATCTGGACGGCATTTTTCATACTTTTGTTGTTAATTGGAAAAACGCTATTCCAACGGCTTCGAAACATCCTCGTCTTGCGGGCGATACCCTCTCCTCCGGCAGCGATACCGATTTTAGGCTTGGCCACTGAATTTATCAAATCTAGTCAGGTGAGTTATTTTGAAAATATAAGTCCTAACTATACAGGGTGGTCAGAATTGGTGATCCCTGAACTAAAACTTTTTAACCATAAGAGATAGAGAAAAATGAATGGCACATTAGAGTTATCTTTTTTCGAGAAGTTTATTATACCGTCAACCGCTTTGTTCTTCTTCTGTTTCGAGTTATAAGTCAAATTTGACATTTGGACAACTTCAACTTTGGTTATTATCTCCGTTTCTGTTTGTGCTATAAACTTGAAACAGAAGCATTATACAGGGTGTTTCCTAAACATGCGGCAAAAATTCAGGGGATTGTTCCTTGGACTATTCTAAGAATATTTGTCCTTTGATGATTTTTGAAAAACCTTTTTGTTTCGAAGATACAAGGGAAACAAAATTTTAGATAATAACATTTCATTATGAAAAATTACATGAAAATTTAACTTAACCTACAAAAACTGTTGAAAATGACCACCTCTATAGCGATTCATAATAGTCAAAGATAAAATGTTAATTGCTAATACATCACAAAACGAATTCAAATGAAAACCGTGTTCAATCTGTAGGTATTCCTTTACCATCTGAACTTATCAATTTTAAGTCAAAAAACTGTCCGTTTTAAGTAATTGGAATGTTTTTAGACAAATTTAAAAATAAATTGTACCTACTTAGTAAACACAGTGCGGTACGCATTTTTATTTAAACTATTATTAATTTTAAAAATATGAAAAATGTTGTTCGCCCTGTATCTTCGAAACAAAGAGGTTTTTCAAAAATCATCAAAGGACAAAACATGCTTAAAATAGTCCAAGGAACAACCCCCTGAATTTTTGCCGCATGTTTGGGAAACACCCTGTATATTGATAAAACAGGATCGGTGGTTACCGTCAAAATGCCATATCTTTCAAACGACTGTACCAAAGTGGATAATTCTAGACCTAGAAATAATTGATATGGCAAAACAAGGTTTATCACACTTTGTATTTACTTTTTGTTCCATGGAGAAAATGTCAATTGAAAATTGTTAGAATTGCAGTAGGCTACAAACTAATGCTACTATATTTTGTGTAATATTTATATTTTGATACTCCATGGAAACATGTGAATACATTATTTTCTGCAACTTTGAGAGTTCTCAATAGTTGTGTCCGTGTCAGAATAACAAACACGCAATAATGAACAACCGTGAAAATAAAATTTCACTTGACTGACTGAGTCAGATTCATGATGATCAAGATGAAAATGTTCTTCCTAGATTTGAAAACAACTATAGCACGCTTTGAAAAACTTTTCTATTTCCTCTCGTAAATATCTGACTATTCAGTTGGAAAGAATTAGTCCGGTCTATTTAGACATTCGAAGTTACATAAAGTCCCAACAAGCTGAATTTCTGTGAAGTTGTTCAAAACATAATTATAGACAATGTCTAAAAGTTCCTCATCATTCCCCTGTGAGGAAAAAATTTTATTCGAGGTCAAATGTCAAAAAAATGAGTTTTTCGCGATTTTCAGCAAAACGGTAAGTTTTATCATAAAAGTACTTCAGACAAAAATTGTAGATCATAAAATTATCTATAAAAAATGTATTAATACTTTTTTTCTTACGAGCCACCGTTTCTGAGATATAACGATTCAAAAAGTTATAAAAGTCGTTATCGTCATAATATGCACAGTGCACACGTTTCCACGCCACCTATGAGGTAGTGTACTTAGCGCGTAGTTATAACTTTTTGAATCGTTATATCTCAGAAACGGTGGCTCGTAAGAAAAAAAGTATTGATACATTTTTTATAGATAATTTTATGATCTACAATTTTTGTCTGAGGTACTTTTATGATAAAACTTACCGTTTTGCTGAAAATCGCGAAAAACTCATTTTTTTGACATTTGACCTCGAATAATTTTTTTTCCTCACAGGGGAATGATGAGGAACTTTTAGACATTGTTTATAATTATGTTTATCTGATGGCATGTCATAATGACAACGTTATGTCACTCAATTTTGATGACATAAGGAAGCTCATTATGGGACTAAGTACCATAATGAATTCATATATGATTCTACAGTTTTTACATCAGTACTAATATTTGAAACTACACAATACTTAGTGTCAGTTGCAGGAACGTCCATTAAAATTAAAAGGTCCATTAAACTCCTAATCCTCCATTATTACAAGGAACTAATGGAGGACTAATGCTCAGTTGCAGGAACGTCCATCAAAATTTAAAGGTCCATTAAACCCTTAATCCTCCATTAGTTCCTTGTAATAACAGAGGATTAAGAGTTTAATGGACCTTTAAATTTTAATGGACGTTCCTGCAACTGACACTAACTCCTTTAAAAATAGTTGTCATTGTGACATGTCTAAAATGCAGTTTTTAATTTTTCGAAAATGTATTGATATAAATGCCATCAGATAAAATTTGGTATGTAATACGAATCATAAACAATCATTATGGCACACGCCGTATTATCGGACTCGGCTACGCCTCGCCCGATAACATTCACGACTTGTACCATAATGATCGTCTTTATGATCCTTATTACATAAATAACTATTTGAACAACTTCACAGAAATTCAGCTTGTTGGGACTTTATGTAACTTCACTCTCATTTTTTGGTCTAAATAGACCGGACTAAATCAGCCAGATGTTCTGCTTTGTGTTCGGTTGTTCGTTACAATTACACAAAAAATAGCATAAATTGAACATGAAATTAGCATAAATTGAACATTAAAATGGGTCAATTTCGTACACATTAAACTGGCCTTTTTTTGAGGTGGACGGAAATAGTAATTCAATTCACGAAAGCCAGGCATTAATGAATAGTTTCATTACTTCACAGATGAACTCTTCCAAAAGTGTAGAGAATTCTCAAAACAGCTTCGTCCGATTTATAGGATTTCACTTCTACATGTGGATTGCGTCAACTTTGTGAATGCTGCAGATATTGAGGTAAATAAACGAAATAATATCTCACAACCATTTTTATACTCCTTATCAATCATTCTATAATAATTATAAAGTTTAGTCTACGGCATTACTGATATAGTGTTTTGCGGGTGTATCGCATTGGAAGTGCAATAAATTCGTAGATTGACCTAAGTTCACAAAATTCTAGTATATGTTATCGGAATAATCATTCAAAAATCCAAGGTCATAATATACAGGGTGGGCAAAATTCGTTGTCAACTGAGAGGATCTCGAGAACTATGGCAGCTAGAAGAAAACTGCACCGCGGTCACCTCTTTGGAGAAGGGGAGCGTGAGCATCCTTAACCATTTCGAGGGCCCTTGCGTGCCCAGTGAAGAGTCCTCCTTCGCGCCATTGTCCCTGTTCCCAGATTCTGAGAGCTGTCTTCATAGCTACCTCCTTCGCAACGAGGTGCAAAGGTGGGAAACCTAGCAGACATTCTATCGCTGCTGTAGGGGTAGACCTCAGAGCGCATGTTATACTTAAACAAGCTTTCCTCTGGCATTTAGTCATAATATTCTGGTTGACGGCCTTCTCCATAGAAGGCCACTACACCATAGAGGCATAGGTTAGGATAGGCCTCACCACGGCAGTATACAACCAGTGCATAATGTGCGGTTTGAAGCCCCATCCATTGCCTAGCACCCTCCGAGTAGACCAGAATATAACATTGGCCTTATTCGTTTGAGTCTCAACGTGTTTGTTCCACAAAAGTTTGCGGTCCAATATCACCCCGAGATAACGAACATGTTCGGATAGAGTGAGCCCAACTCCACACAGACTGGGAAGTCTTATGTTGCTAGGCACCCTCTTCCTAGTAAAGAGAACCATCTCTGTCTTACTAGGATTTACCGAGAGCTCGTTTTTCAAGCACCATCGTTCAACCCGTCGCAGAGCATTCTGCATCAGGTCCATAATGACACTGATTACCTTACCTCTGATTAGTATAACAAGGTCATCCGCATAGGCCACAACGAACCCAGCCTTCACCAACTCCACCAGGAGCTCATCCAGGACGAGATTCCACAGTAGCGGAGACAGAACACCGCCCTGCGGACATCCCCTTCCTGGTGAGCCCCCTATGGTCGAGCCGCCTAGCCGAGCCACGATGCTACGTTTTCATTACATTACATTTTCCATGTTAGCCATGATATTGTAGTGGAGGATGAGCAGCTAACACAAAAGTTGATATGTCAATCTAAAGTACACTAAATGAGGTATTTTTTACTGGAAAGAAAACGTGTGCATAATTATAAATATTCCAACGAAAAAACCAGTGGAAAAACAGTACTAATTTTGTTAACTTCAGAATCGAGATATAAACCATGCCCGCAATAAGAGTTTTTTCTGCACACATAATAGGCCCGTTTACACGAACAGTTTTCCTGGCAGTTTTGGAGCGTTCGCTCCATTTCTTAACTCCAATCTTGTGCGTGTGAATGCTAGACCATCGTGAGTCCAAAAGTGTCGATTTGATGCGACGTGCCAGATGTGCTGGTTTTTGATATCAACGTCGTATTCACACGCACACTCCGATCTACCGAGATATGTAGCAGAAGATACTTATAGTTCTTTCGAATTTTCGCAGTTGGAAATGTTCATTTATGTTTATAAACTTGAATTCGGCTCATTTTCACCAGTACCTACATACACAATGAGGGATAGGGATAATTCAGAATTATTTATGAACATGTACATAAGCTTTCCGTGTTTATTGAAAATAAAAAGTTATGTCATCCATTCTTAAGTAATTTCTGTAGTCTTCTGGATAATTTTCTCGGAGTTCCCTTAATAGAGGCATATGACCAAAACGCTCTCTATTCACTCCACTGCTTAACCCAAATTTTCCGAGGAGTTTTCTTCTCATCTTCATTGATGACATACAGGCCTTAACAAGCAATAGCCTTTTTCTCGAATTCATGTTCACCACTTACGGGTATTCGAATCAACTGACTGGTATTTATAAGGGAACACTCCAAAACTGTTGTATTTTGCATTCACACGGAGAGTTTTGGAGCGTACAGTAAAATCTGCTGCATCGATGCGCGATCCAAAAGTGTTGCTCCATTTGACGACCACGCATCAATCCTCACGCTCCTGGAACGCCGTTCCGGAGTGCCGCATCGGAGCGACGCTACAGGAGCGTCGGTTCGGAGTGTACGTGTAAACGGGGCTATTCTCTTATCTTGTAGCAAATTTATTGCTCCTTCCGAATACGTGGCCACATTTCATGAGACTTCCAGGAAAACTGAATAATTATTATTTGATAGAAAAAACTCGAAATATTTCAGGTGAAATCAAGAAATGTTAAATTGAAGAATAACAGTTCTACCCCTGAAGTTTGTCTACTTTAAAAGTAGACACCCTTTATGAATGTATAAATATTTTCATGGAGAAAAAACTGTGCAATCATTTTATCAATTAATACAGGGTGTTTCATTGGGAAAGGGAAATACTTCACAGGTGCATAGGTGGCACCAAGACGGTTCTAGAGATACCCCGTTTATTGGGTCTCACTGTCTTCGTAGCCGAGATACAGGGTGTTTTATGAATTTTGCCCGTTTTTTCCTGAGGCCTTACCAGACGAACCACCCGGTATATTTTCTTCATATTTAGCAAATATGTTCCTAATTGAGAGCCCAAACATATCATGCAATAACCGCCTCGAAAATCCAGGTCCGGGTTAACAAAAAATTATGAATCGTTTGAATCCTCGAAACAACACCCTGTACATCGAAATTTTGAAAATCTGTTTTAGTATTCGAAAACACCATTAAAAACTAAACTGAGACGTATACTTCAAATTTTCGCGCAGAAAGTTTTACTGCACAAATTTTAAGGTAAATGTGAAGTTTTTAGGAACTTGGATACCCGAAAGTGGTTTGAAGTGACTTTAACAATGAATTATCAACAATATTGAATCCATAATTATTTCAACATTACTTTGTAATTCATTTCCACATTGGTTTTCCTTTTTATAGCCGTATACTTGAAAATCCAGGTCCGGGTTAACGAAAATTATGAATCGTTTGAATCCTCGAAACAACACCCTGTACATCGGAATTTTGAAAATCTGTTTTAATATTCGAAAATACCACGAAAAACTAAACTGAGACGTACACTTCAAATTTTCGCCCAGATAGTTTCAATGCTCAAATTTCCAACGTTAAAGTGAAGTTTTTAAAAACTAAGATACTGAAAGTGGTTTGAAGTGACTTTTAACAATGAATTATCAAGAATATTGAATCCATAATTATTTCAACATTACTTTGTAATTCATTTCCACATTAGTTGTCATTTATTGAGAAGTGAGTTGCATTATTACGTATAATAATTATGGATTTCAATATTTTGATAATTCATTGTTAAAAGTCACTTCAAACCACTTTCAGGTATCCAAGTTCTTAAAAACTGCACTTTTACGTTGAAAATTTGTGCATTGAAACTACCTGCGCGAAAATTTGAAGTGTACGTCTCCGTTCAGTTTTTAGTGGTATTTTCGAATTTTAAAACAGATTTTCAAAATTCCGATGTACAGGGTGTTGTTTCGAGTATTCAAACGATTCATAATTTTTCGTTAACCCGGACCTGGATTTTCAAGTATACGGCTATAAAAAGGAAAACCAATGTGAAAATGAATCACAGAGTAATGTTGAGATAATTATGGATTCAATATTGTTGATAATTCATTGTTAAAGTCACTTCAAACCATTTTCGGGTATCCAAGTTCCTAAAAACTTCACTTTCACCTTGAAAATTTGTGCAGTAAAATTTTCTGCGCGAAAATTTGAAGTATACGTCCCAGTTTAGTTTTTATTGGTGTTTTTGCATATTAAAACAGATTTTCAAAATTCCGATGTACAGGGTGTTGTTTCGAGTATTCAAACGATTCATAATTTTTTGTTAACCCGGACCTGGATTTTCGAGGCGGTTATTGCATGATATGTTTGGGCTCTCAATTAGGAACATATTTGCCAAATATGAAGAAAATATACCAGGTGGTTCGTCTGGTACGGCCTCAGAAGAAGAAACGGTCAAAATTCATAAAACACCCTGTATCTCGGCTACGAAGACAGTGAGACCCAATAAATGGGGTATCTCTAGAACCGTCTTGGTGCCACCTATGCACCTGTGAAGTATTTCCCTTTCCCAATGAAACACCCTGTATAAATAGAATCATCAAACGAACATAACAAACTGCTATATTAATTCATTTTTATGCATGTTTTCCAGCAAATATTGTCAAGCTATAATCATCTGAAGAAAAGTAACACTTACGATTTTCTCAATCAGTGGCTTGGGACAGGTCTCCTCACTAGTACTGGTAGGTTATTTCTATTAAACTCAAATTAGTTATCCTCTAACGATTTACTTTACAGGTGAGAAGTGGCATGCTCGTAGAAAACTGCTAACACCAACATTTCATTTTAAAATATTACAAGATTTTCTTATAGTCTTCAATGAGGAAACGAATAAGTTCGTGGATAAAATCAATTCGAACTTAGACGAAAATGGAATTGATATCACAAGCTTTATAGATTATCTGACTCTTCAAAGTGTTGGCGGTAAGTGGTCGTCGTTTGAATATTATGCTTTATACAAATTCTTATAATTTAGTTGTAGTCCGTTCACGAAAGTTTGAGCAGTCGGTTGGCCATGGAAATTTGGCATATTCCACTGTGAATATTAAAATTTTGGTTATACTGTTTATTTTCTTGTCAGATTGATACGCAATGTTATCAATATTGCATAGAATTCTCTGATAACTCGGAAGCTCGTCGGACGAGGCTGGGTACATTCGGCAACGTTGACTTCATTTTACGTTATGACAGCAAATACTGCCAACTTCAGACAAATAAACAAACGCCTACTACTCGCTCAAACTTTCGAGAACGGACAATTTTTTTCACACACTCAATGATTCTATAAAATGAATATGAATCAGTCATGTAACTAGACAGTTTTTTAAAGTTATTTGCATCAAGAGGTCAAATCAACACGAATTATACCTTACATCGTGGATTCCAACGATTCTATTCGTATTATTAAGCGGAACACATAATTCAATTTTCGTGAATTGCTTCGATAATCAGAATTTTTCAAGAATTATTTTGCAGCGAGTGTCTAATTTAAGATCTGAAAACTGGTCAAACTAAGAATCTTGTTTTTCCGAAGATGTTACCTCTCGCACTACAGGGTACGTCTAAATAGTCCAACATTTTCAAAGAATAGCAACTAGTGATTTTCACTGAAGAAATTGTTATCGACATATTATGTGGATTCAGAATTTTTAAGTATTTTGGAATATTCTGAGTGCCATAGAGGAAAGTTCATTTGTTCTAAAGAATCCCTTGGCTGTAACAGTTGCACAACGGACGATTTGTAGGGGTGTTACTTCCATTCTAAATGCTGGGTAGCAGATCGAACCAGGCAGCGAAGCAGTGCTTGTCCCATATTTCAATGTTCTCAGGTGTGCGGATAGTTCTTGGGTCTTTTGGTGGTCTTTAGAGGGAACATCCCCATTTTGGTGTACCTATACTAAAATGAGGACGAAAGTTGCGCACAATACCCACAATTTTCGACCAAACAGTGTGCGGTTCTAGGCATTTCAAAAACGTCTGACCTTTCTACATTCAATTACAAATCGGCCATGATTAAATTAGATAAAAATTCAATCTAGGTGACATTTAGGTTATTTCAAACTCTTTGTTCAATATTCAATGAGGGGAATGTCGTTGACACGTATCCTTTTTGTGAACATCAGACAGGTTTGGAAATTCACAGCCGAAATATTCGATATTCAATGCATTAGACCGGGAATTTTGCCATGCAGTTGAACAGTTGTATATTCGAGTGATTTATACGTTCTACATAACTGACTGAATCCAGTTGTCCGATTGGAATAATAGGCCCTTTCTATTTGACGCTGCATCACTTGCAAACTGATGCAAAATTAGTTGACTTAACGGTGTTCTATTTTACACTGTTGTGATTTTGAAGTGCGCATCACTTCCAATTGATGTAGCTTTTTGACAAAATCAGTTTAATTTCCGTTATAACTTCAGTTCATCATAAAAATAACACAACCTAGCATTTTATTTTATTTATTATTATCATAATTTTCTATCCTCGGTTTTCATTTCTAGTAATGAATAATTTATGTTACTACATATTAGAATTTCCTTCAGAACTATCGTTGTTATTCTTATTTGGTACTCTGATATCAAACGTTATCGTTTCGTTGATTGTCATTCGAAAAATTCATATTATATTTGAGAAAATCAATTCATTCTGGCAAATAGAAAGCTAGGAATGTAGTTGTGTCTTTCTCAACGGGAGTGGCTTAAGCAGTATGGAAGGGAGCCTGCAGTACTCGCATCGAATTATTGTTGAGGTTAAAAGCCTCAATGACACTCAGCCCCTGTCACTGCCGCTCGCGTTACCGGTAATAATTTCCGAAATGCTTCTACGGCAGTAGATAGATAGATAGATTCGTTCATTTTCAGAATTATTATCAAATAACAACAAGGTGAAAACAAGTCAAAGTACATACACATCATATCTAAAGAAAAATCATTACAAAGGATTGAACTATAATGAATCAAAGGCAATAAGCATTAATTAAATGTAATTACTCACTGCCGTTAGCGCTGCCGGTCCTCTGACTTCCGTACGAAAAACCCAATGTAGGGAGCATAATGCAGCACGAGCGGCAGCGACATGTAGCAGGGAAGTGTAGTGATCACATTCTTGTGCTGCCCACCATATGTTGTCTATGCTGCCCACTTTCCTGCTCAATTCCCTGCTCCCTGCCATGGAAGTGAGCTGAGTGTAATCGAGGTGTTTGATGTGTCGAGCTGCCCGTAATACTCGATTCAAGTACTTTCGATTGCCTACCATACTACTTGAATTTAGCCACTCCCAATGATAGGAGAGAGATGACACTACATTATTGCAGTAGTGGACTGGATTCAGTCACGTAGCACGTGAATCTCTCGAATATACAACTGTTCAACTGGACGGGAAAATTCTCGTTCTGATGCATTGTATATCGTATTTTCCGATGTGAATTTCTAAACCTGTATAGAGATCGTATAATAAGTAGTTTTTTCATGCATGTTCATCCCTGGTTATTTATTTATTGAAATGAAATAATTATTATCGACTTATGATACTTTCTAGAAACTGCTATGGGGTTAGATCTGGTTGATGAAGGAATCCTTATAGATTATCGACGTAATCTTAGAAAAATGGGTAAAGTCATAATGGACCGTATAACAACTCTTATATACCGCTATGAATCCATCTATCGCTGGTCACCATTGGCACACGAGGAGAAAATCATTACTCAAAGTCTACATCGATTTTCTGATACTGTCATCAGAAGAAGAAAAATAATGAGACGGGGAAGTACCATAGAGAGAAAGAGACTAGCAATGTTAGATCTTCTATTGAAATACAGGGAAGAAGGAGCAGATATCGACGATGAAGGAATCAGGGAAGAAGTGGATACCTTTTTGTTCGAAGTATGTGTTTCTTCAGGGTGTCCGGCGAATAACTGTACATACTCTTACCAAAGATAGAGTTGCACTAGTTGACTACTGATTGACTATAAAAAATTAATTTCTGGGTTTCCCTAGAAATCTACAGGGTGTTTTTTCCAACTTCATGGAAATACTTAGACCATCATAAAATCCAAACTTATTGACGGATATTATTGAAACTTGAGGGGTTATTGGCACATGCTAAGGTCGAATCAGAAATACATCAATTATTTCATTATTCCAGGGCCGGACTCATTAATCTTCATTTAAAGTGTTCAGGGTAAAAAAAACACTTTGTATTTCGAATCACGAATAATTGATTCACTTTTTAGAAAGAAGCTAAATTATGCTTCAATTTGTGTTATCGCTTAAAGTTGTCACATCAACAATTATTTTTTTATGAATTTTTGAATTTGCAAAAAGTTCGAAAAATTGAATTTATTTACCTGAAAAGGACTTAGTCACCTTGTGGAGGTCGAAAATAAATAATAAATTTTCTTTAAAAAGGCACTGAAAGTGAGAAATGATAATAATAATTCGTTGATATACTGGGTGGCCACCCTAAGCGGATCTCATTGCGATGAAGTGAATGAAGGAATATTGCGAAAAAAAACATTATAGACATGTGTAGGGTATACATAAACATATTTCAAAATTATTCGTATGTATACCGGGTGTTCATTGGAAGAAATGTCACTTTGATCTATATCTTTGTTGTCGAACACCCGGTATACATACGAATAATTTTGAAATATGCTTATGTATACCCTATACATGTCGCCAATAATTTTTTTTCGGAATATACCGTTATTCACTTCATCGCAATGAGATCCGCGTCTAGGGTGGCCACCCAGTATATCAACAAATTATTATAGTCTTTCCCACTTTCAGTGACTTTTTAAAGAAAATTTATCATTTATTTTCGACCTCCACAAGGTGACTAAGTCATTTTCAGGTAAATAAATTCAATTTTTCGAACTTTTTCCAAATTCAAAAATTCATAAAAAAATAATTGTTGATGTGACAACTTTAAGCGATACCACAAATTGAAGCATAATTTAGCTTCTTTCTAAAAAGTGAATCAATTATTCGTAATTCGAAATACAAAGTGTTTTTTTTACCTTGAACACTTTAAATGAAGATTAATGAGTCCGGCCCTGGAATAATGAAATAATTGATGTATTTCTGATTTGACCTTAGCATGTGCCAATAACCCTTCAAGTTTCAATAATATCCGTCAATGAGTTTGGATTTTATGATGGTCTAAGTATTTCCATGAAGTTGGAAAAACACCCTGTAGTTTTCTAGGGAAACCCAGAAATTAATTTTTTATAGTCAATCAGTAGTCAGCTAGTGCAACTCTATCTCTGGTAAGAGTATGTACAGTTATTCCCCGGACACCCTGTATATCCTGACCTGTCTTATTCACCATATGAGATTAATTGAAACTAACATGTTGTTACAGGGACATGACACAACTTCAATAGCTTTATGTATGTTGATCCTTTTACTCGCAAATCACAAGGATGTACAGGTACTTATCACTTCACATTAACACTTTTACTATGCGTTTAGCAATAATATGGTCTGTTTTTCAAAGCTCCGCATAAATAACTAATTTGCAATATTAAACTGGAAATCCGTTTTCACTTGAAGTCAGAAACTTTTGCACTGTTGTCAATATTTGGAAAACGATAAATCAAATTTGAATATCGTCAGAACCAGAACCATTGGTTTTATTCTATTCAATCATGAATTCAAGATTTGAAAATTCATAAATGAGTAGAATTGAATCATAGGTCCCAATCTGAACGAGAAGGCAAAATGTGAGACTCCACATCATACATACATAATAAGAGCATAAAAAATATTTAAAAAAGCCCTGAGCAGGTTCATTGATGGGGTAATAAGACTAATATTATCAAAAGTTTGTATAGGACTTAAGATTGATACCGAATATACAGTGTCTTTGGTCATGACTTAGCGATAATTTAAGGTCATCAAATATACCTAATATTATCGACAAAAACACCCAAACTTGGAAGTTTACCCCCTTAGTTTTGGAGTAGCCCCCATTTTAAATTTACTTTTTTATTTTCGTTTACCCTTCCAAATAATATCGATTTCTTTTTACATAAAGGTTCTACAGATGTGAAAAAATTTTTTTAAAGATGGTACTGCCACCTTTCACTGAAGTATAACAATATAAAAACATTCAACTTGAAAACGCCATAAAAAAATTCTTCAAAAACGTTCATAGTGAAAATATGTACTGATTTTCTCAGTAAATCCGCAATAGTACAAGAACTAGCACATTACAGTTTAATTTTTTTCAATGATTTAACACGCAAGGATATAAGCTACAAAACAACACTCACATCATTTCTGTAAGTTACATGATTTGAGAGTTATTGCTGTTCGAACATGACCATTATGAAAATTAATAAAATAAAAAAAACCCAGTACTGTACTTTCAATAATTTTCAATGATAAAACAAACAAATTGATCATAAAAATTGCTCAAAATGGCCGCCTCTGCTCTGTAGACAGGCAGTGGCCTTCATGACGACCTGTCTTGTGTCTTGCTCGCGTAGTGATCATGTTCGAGCAGCAATAACTCTCAAATTATGTAACTTACAGATATGATGTGAGTGTTTTTTTGTAGCTGATATCCTTGCGTGTTAAATCATTGAAAAAAATATACTTCAATGTGCTAGTTCTTGTACTATTGGGGATTTACTGAGAAAATCAGTACATATTTTCACTATGAACTTTTTTAAAGAATTTTTTATGGCGTTTTCAAGTTGAATGTTTTTATATTCTTATACTTCAATGAAAGGTAGTAGTATAATATTTCAAAAAACATTTTTTTCATTTCTGTAGGACCTTTATGTCAAAAGAAATCGATATTATTTGGAAGGGTCAACTAAAATGAAAAAGTAAATTTAAAATGGGGGCTACTCCAAAACTAAGGGGTAAACTTCCAAGTTTGGGTGTTTTTGTCGAAAATATTAGGTATATTTGATGACCTTAAATTATCGCTAAGTCATGACCAAACACATAAACACATAATCGGAATTATATTCTGTAAATTATTCAAAAGAATGAAATTCTCAAAAAGTGAATAATAAAAATAAAAAAAATAATTTCTATGGTTCTGATGATGCAATCCTCTTGAAATCTTACATGAATATTCATATCAGTCTTAATTTACAAAATAAATTTCACTCGAATCGGATATCCTGTTATAAAAATATAAAGAGATTCTTCTCTTCAAAATTTCTAATTGAATTTTCTATGGTTCTATTAATACTACGGCCACAAAATTTTGCATGAAGATTCAGTATATCAATATTCATTATCATATAAATATATAATAATAATAATATATATCAGTCTTTATTCGCAAAATTAATTTCATTTGAATCGCTAATCATGTCATGAAAATATGAAGATTTGTTTTCAATATTCCAATTTTGAATAATATCAAGAATATAATTCCGATTGTGCTGAGATTTCGCATTCAAATACTTAGCATGAATCTCAAGTTCTATACAAAATTTTGAGGTAATAGCATTATTGCTCCAAAAGTGAAGGAGAGCTTAATTTCTTAATTTTTTCCATTTATAGGAAGTAAATACCGAAAAGCTCTCATGACAAATCATTTATGGCCAACCTGTATGAGTCTATACCTAAAACCATATTAGAGCTGAACACTACGTTGATGTTATTCCATGTTTTTATTCAATTCATTCAATAATATGTTCCCTAGGAAAAAGTGGCCAAGGAAATCGAGAAAGTTCTGGGAACCAAACCAAGGAACCCAACGTACGAAGATCTTCCAAAGTTGGAATACCTAGAATGCTGCATTAAAGAATCCTTAAGATTGTATCCCAGCGTCCCTTCAATAGGGAGGATAGCCGGTGAAGATTTCACAACGTCGACAGGATATCAAATTCCTAAAGGAACAATTATGTTAATGCATATATTCGATTTGCACAGGGACGCCACTGTATTTCCGAATCCAGATAAATTCGATCCCGATAGATTTAAACAGGAAAATACCATAAAGAGAAATTCTTTTGCTTATGTACCCTTCAGTGCAGGCCCGAGAAATTGTATAGGTAAGTATTGCATTATAAAGGGTGTTTCAGAATAAGGTGCCGTAAATTCGGGATCTTCATCTTGAGATTATTTCACGAACTATGGGCCTCTGACCCATAGTTTCTGAGATACAGGGTGTTGGAATTTGAAAAAAAAATTGAACTCTACTGGTGGAAATAAAAAAATTTTCGATTGAAAAATTCAAACAAAAATCTTGTAGGGTGTCAAAAATACACTGCCCAAAAAAATTAACGCACATTATGGAAATCTCAAATTTATTCTACAACTGAAGGTGTTCTCAATGATAATTATTTTTATCAGAATTATGCATGCATACTCGTATGTTATCCACTTTCAACGTTTTTCTTCAACACAGATGTTTTTTCCCAGCTGGAAAAAAAAATATGAGATTATCCGATTTTGATTGTATTGGCTCCATTCTGAAATCAGTTCTTCTCGATCAATTCTAGTGATCAATAGTTTTTCTTTCGTTTGATTTTCTACACTCGATCGCTATGCAACGCGGAACACGCAATTTGACCCAAGAGGAATGTGCCTAAGCGGTAGTTTTGCGAAAAGAATGGTGGACATACACAAGTGTGTCCAGAATGTTTCAGCGATTCAGGGAGACAGGTATGAATGTCCGAAGACCAGGTCAGGGTAGACCACGGGTAAAACTGCCATTCAAGAACGTTACTTGAGAGTTTCTTCGTTGAGACAACGGTTTGCAACCGCTCGCCTCCTTCAAAATCAGCTTGAGCAAGCTCATGGGTGCAAATTAGCACTCAGACAATAAGAAATCGCCTCAGAGAATATGATTTAAGGCCTCGTGTCGCGGCAAGAGGCCAAGCTCTTACCCCAGCCCATCGAATGGTGCGTTTAGATTTTGCGAGAGAGCATATCCATTGGGAAGAGGCTGATTGGGAAAGAGTTCTCTTCACAGATTAGTCTAGATTCTGCCTCTACCATTATGATCGACGTTCCCTTGTATACAGACGCCCACATGAAAGATATGCTCAGTGCGATTTCCTGAATACTACTGGTTTCGGGGGAAGATCGATTATGGTATGGGGTGGAATATTTTTGACTGCTCGCACAGACCCAGTGGTCGTTGATGATGGACCTATTAATGCTGATAGGTATATAAGGAAGATTCTTGAAGAGCATGTAGTTCCATTTGCTCCATACATTGGTGAAAATTTCATTTTTATGGACGATAATGCCAGACCCCATCGTGCGCGCACCGTTCAGGAGTATCGGGTGTCCCGAATTCGTTGTCTAGTGAGGGGATCTCAGAAACCCTTGGAGCTAGAAGGAAATGAATGGCACATTTTCGGGCTCGATTTTTGAGAGATTTAATTTGGTGAAAACAGTAACCTTGTAAGTTCAACCGTTTTCGAGATATTAGCGAAAATTGGAAAATGGCGTGAAATGAAAAGTTCTCATAACTTCTTCATTACTGGCGCTATGAACATGAAACGAAAACATTATACAGGCACTTTTTTTCGTAGAATTCTTTGATGTAATCAAATTTTTTTTTATTGCGTTTTTTTCGGAGTTATAATACAAACTTGTGTTTTTTAAATGTGAATCATAAGCATTTGAATAACAGATGGAACCGCCTTTTTTTTCCCTTTTCAAAATATATAACTTAATATATAAATTTCTTATTAAACTGTAAAAAACATTAAAAGTTTTATTTTCACACGAAAAATCAAATGGTTGTCGAAATATGATAATCTGTGAACATCAAATGATTAATAGATAAGAACAGATAACAAATTTTTCATAAATATTGTGCGAAGTGAAGTCCATTTTGGTCAATGCAAAGCTCCCACCTCACAATGTCAGAAAGAAGGTGTGAGCTTTGCATTGACCAAAATGGACTTTACTTCGCACAATATTTATGAAAATTTTTTTATCTGTTCTTATCTATTAATCATTTCACAGATTATCATATTTAGACAACCATTTGATTTTTCGTGTGAGAATAAAACTTTTGATGTTTTTTGCAGTTTAATAAGAAATTTATATATTAAGTTATATATTTTTGAAAAGGGAAAAAAAGACGGTTCAATCTGCTATTCAAATGCTTATGGTTCACATTTAAAAAAACACAAGTTTGTATTATAACTTCGAAAAAAAACGCAATAAAAAAATTTGATTACATCAAAGAATTCTACGAAAAAAAGTTCCTGTATAATGTTTTCGTTTCATGTTCATAGCGCCAGTAATGAAGAAGTTATGAGAACTTTTCATTTCACGCCATTTTTCAATTTTCGCTAATATCTCGAAAACGGTTGACCTTACAAGGTTACGGTTTTCACCAAATTAAATCTCTCAAAAATCGAGCCCGAAAATGTGCCATTCATTTCCTTCTAGCTCCGAGGGTTTCTGAGATCCCCTCACTAGACAACGAATTCGGGACACCCGATACATTGAAGAGGTTGAAGTCTCTCGAATGTAGTGGCCAGCAAGAAGTCCAGATCTCAATCCGATTGAACAGGTTTGGGACAACCTCAATAGAAGGCTGAAAAGTTAAGAAAATCATCCAGCTATTCTTAATCACTTAGGAATCCAACTCCGAGAAATCTGGGAAGGATTACATCAGAACATTTTAAGATCCCTCATTTTGAGTATGAACCGTCGTTGCCAAGCTGTAATTAACGCAAGGAGTGGAAATACCAAGTATTAAATCATTTATCAGCAATCCAGTATTTCGAAAATTGTTTAGGTATTTCTCTTCTTTCACATAAGATTCGGTAAAATCCTGAATTTTTCTTAAATTTAATGTGTCTTCTTTCGTTCAAAACCTTCCCGAGAGAACATAAAAAATAAGTTAAAAAGGCAAGGTAGAGTTTACTTTCATTAAAATTGAGATTTTCAGAATGTGCGTAAATTTTTTTTTTGCAATGTATTTCCGACCAACCATTTTTTTCTTTAAATTTTAACACCCTGCATCTTTGAGATGAACTTGCATTTAATTTTTTTGTCTCAGAAAGTGTTCGCCGCAGGTAGAAACCTCAAGATACCATTCTCTTTGTTAATGGTGTGGGGATTACGAAAATAATTTTAAATTTGAAAACAGCATTGGCATACCATTTTCAAACACCAAAGTCTGTACGTACGCCACTAGTGAAGATTGAGAATAATTTTAAATTGAGAAAATTGTGTTTTTGTACAACTGTCGAAAAAACTTGACTATTCTTCATCACTATGGATGTGTAAATGGTTACTTTTTTTCACCGTTAAAAAAAGTTTACTTTTTTTACCGTTAAAAAGGTACCTAAGTTTGTATAGTAACGACGCAGAAAGATTACTGGATCTGGATGCATAGAAATATTGTATCGGAAGCATTATCTTTAATAATTATATTTCACACAAAGTAAATTCACAGTTTTACAAAATGTTAAAAAATGTTTATATTTCGTGCGTATAAAATTCGTGTTTTCGTGGCACATTTGAGTGAATTTTTGAATTGACACTCTCATGTGCCATGAAGAAAACACTCATTTTACACTCTTATACAAAAATAACTATTTGATGCGTACTCATAACCTACAAAAAAGTGAACAAAATTTGGGGTGTGGAAAATATTTTCGGAAAACCAATTTTTCTTTCAAACTTCAACACGCTGTATCTCAGAAACAAGGCGTCAGAGACCCATAGTTCATAGGAATTTTATGTGAAGAAATCATCCAAGGATGTGTATTTCGAATTTACGGCACCTTTTTCTGAAATACTAATTCCAAAATAAATGAATTTTCTCTATCGCAGGACAAAAATTTGCAATGTGGGAAATCAAAGCTGTAATATGTGGACTGCTTCAGAATTTCCAGCTGGCACCGATTGATGCTCCAACGGATATAAAGTTTTATATGGATTTAATTTTACGAACAAATAGTCCCATCCGGGTGAAATTCATTAAAAAATAGTGTAGTTCTTTTATGTTGTCGACAATGTTTTCATAGAGTGTAAAATTATTTTCTAACCATATAATAAAGTATTTCTCATAAAACGGAATAAATTTGTTTAGGGTCACCAAATCAATGAACAATAAGAAATGTTTTCATCAATTTAAATTTAGATAAAGTTGGATTACATGATGCATTTTCTAGAATTTATGATTCGAAAATGTATTATTGTTGATAACAAGAAACCGGATTATATGCAACATAGAAACGTTGTTAAATGCATGAAAAATTATTGAAATATACACGAGCGAAATCCGATAACCGATAACATAAACAAACCCTGTTACCAAAGCAATAAAATCCTAAACTCGAAGTTTCTAATTTACTTGGCTCCGATTATTTACTCTTCACATCAAGTTTTATACCCAATGTAGAAACATATTTACCGATAAATGATTATAAAAATATGCCGAAGATTCTACTAGGTGCTGCCACATACGCATATTCAATAGCCGTAGTAGGGCGAGTGACCAACTATCTTCTCCTTAAACAATGGAACTACGGGGTCTAACACCGTGTTAGTAATTGTTTCTAAGTACATAAGTGAGGTTATGATCATAAAGTGTTCCAGAACCCCCCTAGTTACAACTACTGTAGATCATAATCGATACATAGAGCAATCAATATAACATAACATATAGCGACTCTGTACCCTTGGGTTTTATTTAGCCACCTAGCGCATAATTGTGGACTGGTGATCTGAGATTAATTGGGAAATCATTTAAAACTTGCATTATGCGCATATCTTAACCCCTCCCTGAAAAGTTCAATTTTCAAGGTAGGTTTTAAATTTTTCTCCTGATGCAAATTTTCAATCGCAATGATAAAAAGTAAATGAAATGTTTGAATTTAGACTTGAGTCAGATGATAACCAGTAGCCGCGCTATGTTTCATCTGCATAAATAATCTGGCCAAGTCCTCTTTTCTTCATGGAAATATAGAGATTCTGCTTTTCAATATTCCGATTGAATTTTCTATGGTTTGTTAACACTATGGCCACAAAATTTTGAATGAACATTCAGTATATCAATCTTCATTCGCAAAATGAATTCTACTCGAATCGGATTTTATTTTATGAAAATATGAAGTTTCTTCTTTTCAAAATTCCAATTGAATTTTCTATGGTTCTGTGTACAGTATGACCACAAAATCTTGCATGAGGCTATTGAGATATTGAGGAACAAAAACTTTGAATGGCCGGAATTTATGAAACACTAGGTACGATATGGCTGGTTAATGAACTTAACCGAGGCAATTGGGAACCGAACTCACCCTGAAAATCTCAAGTCTCTAGGACAATTCCTTCGAATGTTATCGTTCCAACAGACGGCCGGCCCCACGGACAGAATTGATTTTGACCACGGATTCGTCATCAGGGAGTCGAATCCTATCGTTTGATATCATTTTTGGCTTAACATTCGAAAATTACAGACATTTGGGCAAAACCATATAGCACTCGTTTGAGTAGTACGAATACGCATGAAAATAAACTTTACATAAAAACGATTAAATAAGATAAATACCGATTAAGACTAAACAAAACGGACATAGAAACATTTATATTCATGACTTTTATAACTCAGGAGTTTTTAAACTTAGGCAAAAGCTAAAAAGCCCCTTTTTGTATTGCTAAACCAAAAATGAATGTTCGAGCCCATAGTACTGAAAACTGAAGTTCAAGCTCTCAAGCTTTATTTTGGTAACTTGCAGAAACTTCAAGAAGCTGAATAATTTTTTTATTGAAGCAAGAGTCAGAACGAACATGTTAAAAAAGTGCAAAATAATCAGCACATAAGAAGCTGGCAAAATACATTTGAAAAACGCTCAAAAATCATAACTCGAGAACTACAAAATAATCACATAATATGGGGTATTTTTGTATAGCTACAGATCTGAGGAATCTAAAGGAAATTATTGACGTCAATCTACTGGACACCTTGGTACAGAGTTTATATGATATTGATTAGCTCAATATCTCAATTTCTATCCTTAGAGTAGAAATAATGAACAGATTTGCACAATACGAAAAACTTGGCGTTCGTTGATTGACATAAGACATTGGTGGTAATGAGTGGTAATTGTAATAATAGGTTCGTTATCATTGCTACTTAAGATAAAAATGTTATTTTCCAGTGTAATTTCGAAAGTTTTTCACAATATTATTCACCAATTCATTCTTATAAGCTGTTCGAAGATAAAAATGTATTTTTTATCAAGTGTGTCTGGATATCTTCCACAAATGCTTGCTGCTGGACTTGGTGAGTTGATTAAGGCCCTCTTTCCACACCTCATTCAGTATGTTTGTGATACCCGAAGAACTTAAATATGATCATCATTACCATGTTTATATTATGTTTTATTCAAATATGTATCTTCTTCGAACTGAATCAATAAACCTATTCGCTTTGATCCGTGAGTTGATAGGATTGTGAATATGAACAGCCTCGATGTAAAAAAAATCATATTATGGTAATTCTCGAAACGAATACTATGTGAGTACTACGGAGTCTAACACCATGTTAATTTGTTACTTGATATAACATTACCATAAAAGTATCTCAGGTCAAACTTAACCAGGTAATTAGCAACTACCATAGATGAAATAAGAGAAATGACCATTGAAAAACATAGTGAATTTGAGGGCATATACATTGATCAACAATTGCTAGGGATCACTTATGAACTTCTCTTTTTTTTCAAGTTCGTGAATATCTGTACAATATGTTCTCTAAGGAAAAAGTAAGATGTTTTGAGTTGATTATATCAAAGTCTTCCTCACTTCATCGGCTCTTGTTCACAAAATCGATTATTATCTATAGGCTGTTACAGGTGGAGTGAAAAGCAATGTGGTATTTGTTATTAAATATGTTTTTTTCTCTCGTTCAAACACATAAGATGACAATAATTGAAGAAATGAGAACAATATCAGCTTATCAGTCATGCCGAGAAGACGTTTGGCTCCTGTGCAACTGGACCAAATCATACGGTGGATACAGGAAGATTTGTCCCAGCGAGAAGTGTCCCGGCGGTTGAATGTTTCGCAAAGTGTCATGAGTCGGGCTTGGAATAGGTTCATCCAAAACGACTCAGTAGCTTATGTTCATGAGGAGGTCGGCAGCGCAGTACAACAGCTGCCCAAGATCGTCTTTTGATCCTCAATGCTAGGAGAAATCCCACTTACCCGGCGTCGCGGCTCAATAAGATCACTGAGAGTTGCAACAGGAGTTATAATTCCGAACCAGACTGTAAGACGACGACTACATGTTCATAGTTTGAGAGCACGTAGGAGGGTACAACATCCCCGTTTGAATAGGGAACACCGGGTTCATCGACGGCAATGGACTGAGGAGCACCGCAATTGGACACTTGAAGATTGGAGCCGATGTTTATTTACGGATGAGTCTAGATTTCGTTTGATCAACTCCGATGGACGTATTCTTGCTTGGAGGGAAAGAGGTCGAAGGTATGCAGAACAGTTTATGGTACCCACAACAGCTTTTGGCGGAGGTTCTATATGTGTATGGGGAGGCATTTGTTTGAACCAACGCACAGAGTTGGTTGTTCAGCAGAACACCACCATGACCAGCCAGAGATATCACGATCTGATTATTGAAGCCATAATTGTTCCGTTTGCGGCTGCCGTGGGCGAGAATTTCATTTTAATTGACGATAATGCCCGTCCACACCATAGTCGTCTGGTTAATGAAGCGCAAGAAACTCATGCTATTGATAGGATGAATTGGCCAGCTCGCTCTCCAGACATGAATTGCATCGAACATGTCTGGTCTGAGATGTCTAGACAATCGTCAACCTTAGAACAAACGATCAATAACCTGGAGGACCTTTCTAACGCTTTACGGGGTATTTGGACGAATTTGCTCCAGAATTTTATGAATCGTTTGATCGAAAGTATGCCTCGTAGGGTAGAATGCTTGAGACGAGCTCGTGGGGGACCAACTAGGTACTAGCTTAACCGAAACTTCGCCTTGTGGTTTCATCATAAAATTTGAGTCGAATTTTGGCGAGCTGTGGTTACATGTAACTATCTAACTATCACGTGATCATTTGAGAGAAAATACGTGTATTAACTGTCAACTATGTAACTATGGTAAGCTGTGGAAAGCTGTAGTTACATCGCCAAAATTCGACTTTGTATGTTATTCAAACACAGAATTTTGAGTGTTCCTTATAAAGTCTTTTTTTCCCTCCAACTTTTCATTTTTTCATTCTTTTCTCAAGTGAACCATATTATCAACTGAAAATAGACTGATATCTGACTAAATTTATAATCTTGGAGCGAATATTTCAGAAATAAATTTAGAACAAGTTAGTGATCCCTATCATTGTTGAGCAGTGTATTATTATTATTAAACATTTGAAAGAGAACTAACTTCGCTATTTCAGTTCTGATATTAGTATAATCAGTTATTTTTCAGGCACTCTGGATGTCATCACCGATGGCATGCAGTTCGGTTGGACTTCGCCAATGGTGCCTAGATTTCAAACAGCAGATGCTCCTTTTCAGATAACCAAAACCGATGAGACATGGTTGGAGATGATATTTATGCTCGCACCTGACTTAAGCATGGCGTTACCTATCTATCTTGCCGATAAGCTAGGCAGAAAATCTTCCGTACTTGTTGCATCAGCCTGTTGCTTAGTCAGTTGGATTCTGGTTGGAATAGCAGACAGAATCTTATTTTTGTACGTAGGACGTTTCCTCAATGGAGTTGGTGCCAGTATTACTTTCATTTGTTCTCCAATGTACACGGCTGAATTAGCTCATGAAAAAATCCGTGGATTTCTTTCTGGTCTGCTCTATACCATGCATCTTACTGGACAACTACTAATTTATTCTATCGGACCTTTCGTACCGATATACGTCCCCTCCATAGTCGCCTCCTGTATTCTCTTGTTTCAACTGTTTACCTTGCCGTTCATGCCTGAATCTCCCTATTTTCTCATATACAGAGATCGTCTGGATGATGCTAAAAAATCACTCATACGTTTAAGGAACTCAACCGAAACTGAAATCGAACAGGAATTTAAAGAAATATCTGCCGCTATAGAAAGGCAGAAGACAGAAACGGGCAGACTGTTGGATCTTCTAGTGGTGAAGAGTTGCAGAAAAGCTCTAATTATAATAACCTTTCTAAGTGTTAGTCAACATATGGCAGGTCTGGCAGTGATCAGCATGAACGTTCATACGATCTTGCAAGCATCAGAATCGATATATTTGTCCGCTGAAACATCAGCCATTTGTTCGGAGGGTTTATGTTGATATCCACAATAATCAGTGCGCTTTTAAGCGATACGTTTGGCAGGAAGATACTACTCATTACATCTTCGGTTCTCACAGGTTTGATTTTGTTTATCTTAGCTGGATTTCTCCACCTAAAACATAATCAAATGGAGGTTTCTAGTTTAAGCTGGATACCTATTATGTGCATAATGTTGTACGCAATCTTTTTCAGGTTAGGTTTAGGCTCTATTCCCATTGTTATAAGTGCTGAACTTTTTCCAGCTAGGATGAAAGCTTTTGGAATGGCATATACAGATGTGGTATACACCACATTTGCGGCTATTTGTATTTATCTATATCAATACTTAGTGGAAGTTGTCGGTATATACTTTCCCTTCTACATATTTTCCATCTGTTGCTTTTTTTGTGCAATTTTCACTTTCTGTTTCATACCAGAAACAAAAGGAAAAACACTAGAAGAAATTCAAATGATTCTGAAGAGATGAATCGAAACAAATTAGAAAACGCGAACGTTCAAATACATCTTCAATGAAGATACTTTTATCAAATGCTCATCTCGCATTTTGAATCGTGAATAATAATGATAATAAAAATATTGAATATGAAGCCCATCCCTACTAATATTATAAATGCGAAAGTAACTCTGTCTGTCTGTCTGTTACTCTTTCACGCCTAAACGGCTGAACGGGTTTTGATGAAATTTGGTATGGTGACAGATGATAACCTAAAAATGGTCATAGGCTATAAATAATCACGCCATCGTTCTTAGGGGGTGAGCAGTAGGCAGATAACTAATTGAATTAGTGATTTTTAGTCGTTTTTGTTGGAATTTGTGCTCTTTCACGTCTAAACGGCTGAACAGATTTTGATGAATGAAATTTAGTAAGGTAATAGATGGTTACCTAAAAACGGATATAAGATCAAAATGATCACGTCATCATACTTAGGGGGTAGGAAGTAGGCAGAAAACTGAATTGAGTTAGTGATTTTTTTTATGGTTTTTGCTGGGAGTTTTGCTCTATCATGCCTAAACGGCTGAACGGATTTTGATGAAATTTTGACTAGAATTCAAAATTTTAACAATTCTGACAAAGGAGGACCATTTTAATGTTTTTAAACAGTTTTTGTTCATTTTAATTCAAGACACTAAGTGCATACTCTCACCTAAATAAATACATGTTCTACATTTGTATACTTTCAGCTGGCCTGATGATGGAATAATTCCGAAATCGATAGCTGAAGATTTTAATAAACAGTAATAGTGTGTTTTATTTTATTTTACATTTCTTAATCTCTTCATAATCCTTTGACTGACATTTTATCAGAATTGATCCAATTGCTTTTACTCCATCAGCTATTCAACGACCAACATATTATATTACTTATCAGTTTGGATGTCATTGTAGAATTCTACAATTATCAATAATTTAAGCATTCATATTTTTCATTAGTAGTATAAACTTTCTTATGTTTATCGAGGTGAATAGAATAAAATCTGTCGATTTATTTTGTCTTTAGTATCTATATTTCTATATCACAAAAATAATTCTAATTCTCACTGGATCTGAAATATTATAACAAACTCTTAAAACAATATAAAAAAGAGCAGTTTTCAAGGACCTGAACACATTAGATAAACACTAACCAGTTTCTACCGAAAATAAATTATCATTATGACTATTATATGTTGAAAATAAACAAATTAGTATAAGGCTTTGAAGACCATTGATTTTGATATTTCGCCTATTGTACACATTCAAAAAAATGTTAATAATTCACAATACCACATAAAAATTACACAGAACTTTAAAAATTTAAGTTTTGTTTAAAATTGAGTCATGAAAAAACTGTGGTATCTTTGTAATCAAACCAAATATAAAATTAAGATGTATATAAAATGGAAAGTTCATAAAATTATATAATATCAACAACACTATAATTTTCATAACCGTTTCAGGGCACGTTTTTTATCCTTAAGAACCTTTTTTTTCTCTGCTGTCATACCTGGTTTACTTTTATCGGCGGCTAGTTTCTTGGCAACTGGAGCATCACTTCCAATGTCTTTATTCACTTTGAAGACCTGTTGATCAAAAAAATATATTACAATAAGAATTATCTTTAAGACAGAACGCATATGGAAAATGTTTTAAAACTGGATCAGTCCTGCCGAGGTATGTTCAGTGGAGCTAATATCCTTACTTTGCCTGACCTGTATATACAGTGTGTTTGGTTATGACTTAGCGATACTTTAAGGGCATACGATCAGTTTCTGCCAAATTTCACCATTTTTATAGTTATAATATACATATATGTATAACTTTAATAATTTCAATGCGTTCTTGAAGCATGTATCGTTCCATTTTTATTGATGGCGTAGTCCCTTTATGAGTTATGTTAATGTTTAGAAACAGCAACGTATGTAGAGCTAGAGGAAGCCATTTGGCATTATTTTTCGTACATAATGTCACAACTGATATTTCAATTAACAAAAAAAAGTTTTTGAAAATGAATGCAAATTAGGTTTTATATACATATTCCCAAAAAAGACACGTAATTTCAAACATTCTTTATGTTATTCATCGATCTTAGCAGAGTGTTCGCTTACAGGTCGATTTTAGGAAATGAAACCTCCCGGTTGGCCAAACAATTGAACTCTTTTTGCACCCGACTTCTCCGTAGCTCGTAACTTTTTGTATTCTTTACGAAATGAGTCTCGGAGGCTTTTTATTTTTTTATTTACGAAACCAATATCGCATTCATCGTTATATTGTTTACATAAAACTTACAATTCTTCGTAGGTTTTATTCTTTAGTGTTCTGTTCGAATATTCTTTGCTCTTAATCATTCACAAACACTTATTCTTTTTAAAAAGTTCTATAAAATTTGTGAGGAATTCTTCTGAATGTGGAAATCTTGCATGATTCTTTGCCATTCTAGTCGCTCTCACACACACACACACACACACACAAGCGTTTTTGATGCGTTTCGCCGGCTATCTTGACGCTAAAATCAAACACGTTTGAACTTGGCGTCCGGCGTTGCGTCCAGCTCGGCGACTCGCCAGCGTGGCAGCGGATAGACATACACAGGCGTTTTTCGGGCTACTTTTGGGAGTTTGGTCGCTTGCGGTGACGCTAGAAGCCAGAACGCCGAAAAAAGTAGCTGGTGAATGAGCCGCATTACACCCAATAGAAAAAAACCTTCTGGATACTCTTAATATTAGATATATTACCTGTGCATGTATTTCTGTCATCATTTTCGCCCTTTGACAATAGTCTTCATATTGTTCTAATAATAGTTTACCAGCTTCCTCATTTAAGGCAGATTCAGCATTTGGTACAATCAGTAAGCATTTGATAGTAAGTAAGATATGCTTGATACCAAGATCCGATTTCCAATCTTTTTTAAGAGTATTCACGCAAATTTCCCCATTAACTGCTACATTTGGATGGAAAATTTTAGTTAGGAAATAAGCTTTCGGAGGTTCCTGAGGGAAAGCCTTTCCAAGTGTCAACTTCACTTTGAATACTCCATTAGCATACGGTGTACCTGCAAAAAATTTAATGATAATAAATTCCACGAAACGAACTATAGATTTTTTACATATTGACGAGATATTCAATTACAAAAACATACAATAATTGAACTAACTCATAAAAGAAAAATCTTCAATTCATAGCAATAGATGAGTACCACAAAAGTAGCCAACTGCCATAGATCTAGAGTAATGATAGAAAAATCAGCAACTAAAAAATTCTCAAAATTTCACCACTTTTTTTTCTTGTCTACGAGCGTGGAAATTTTATTTTTGCATAATCGTTATAATGATGGGATACTTTGTTAATTCAGCTTTAAATTATTTTTTTATTGACCTCAATACGTCCACTTCTCGCCGAGATATCGGTCTTCAAATGGAAAAGGATTCATTTTTTATCTGTTTTTAAATTAATAAAAATTTTATTTGTTAGTTTATTTTATTTTATTTTTTGGAATTAATGTACTATCTGCAATTAAAATGTGGAAAAGCTCGAGAAAATTCTTTTTTGCCTTTTTTGAAGATTATGAGCTTCTCAGAGCAAAAAACGTGATCCTTATTTTTTTTCAAAAATTCAATCGAGTCAAACAAAAAAACGGCTCGCTGGATTGAGTTGGCTCTTCGTAAGGTTTTCATCAACATATTGAACTGTGAAAGTCACACTTAACATTATTGGTTTCCTCAACATTTTCGATCCAGCGGTAGATTTTCCAAGAAACCACCAAAAGCCCTTTTTTTTTGTTAAATTTTATATTGATGCGACATGAAGAAAAAAAAATTTCTATGAAAAGCAATGGTTGTTCATTAATGGGAGTTCATTTAAGGTCTTGAAACCCTCCTTCAATTTTCTGTGCGATCATTGGTTGCTGAGAAATCGATAATCAAAGTCAAATGGATCCTTTTCCATTTGAAGACGGATATCTCGGCGAGAAGTGGGCGTATTGAGGTCAATAAAGAAATAAATCAATGCTGAATTAACAAAGTATCCCATCATTATCACGATTATACAAAAATAAAATTTCCACCCTCGTAGACAAGAAAACAAAAGGTAAAATTATGAGAATTTTTTTGTTGCTGATTTTTCTATCATTACTCGAGAACCACTAAAACTTAAAATTTTTAAGTTCTAATCCAAAACTAGACACTTGGAGCTACAATTTCCTTTTTTTTAAATTCCTTGTACGACCATTCCTCTCAAAGTTACGGCATGTTGAAAATTGCCGAAAAATTTGGAATTTTTTTTTTATCCTTTAATTTTTTCCAGTAGTGTACTTTCAATATTTCTCTATAAAAGTTAACTGAACTTCTAATACTGTATCATCCTATTGCATCAAAATACAGATGCTGCACTATAGGATTTCATATAAAAATTATTATAATTATTATATGCAGTAATTCCACTAAATACAGGATTAGATTAGATAGTGGTTGATCGGCACGTTGTTACCCTTCTGCACTGCGACCAATAAGGTCTTTTGTGCGTTACCATACTAAACTACGTATTTACAAGGAATCTAAACTCCTTAGCAAAACTGGTTACTTCCTTAGGAGACTTCGCTCTTATGTCGGCTGGCATTAATAACGCGCCACCAGGTAGAGTAAGTCTGGTTTGCGCCAGCGCAGTGCATTGGCATAGTATGTGCTCGGTGGTTTCAGTGGCCGATTCACGTATCCTACAAATGTCGGAGTTTTCTTTACCAATCTTATGTAGGTGATATCTCACGGGACAATGCTCTGTGAGAAGGCCGATTTACAGCCTTAACTCGTTTTTTTGACAGCGATACAGAATTCCCATTCCAAAATTCAATGACAAATTGAGTTGAAAAAGGAGTGGCAGTAGTAGGCAGAATTATTGTAGTTAATATGCTAATTAGATAACTCTTACAAACTGACTAATATTCAAGGGCTATAAGCCTACTTTGAGTATGATGGATTAACCAAACCTTGGTTAACTCATGAAATCGTTGATAAGTGCTTAAAGCAATGCTTTATGTCAATAATGCAGTAAAATTCAAAGAGCTTAGCTTTAAACTAGTTTTCACTAAACTCTGGTTATGTTGATTCATCTATTTCATTACTGTCCAATATCACTTAATTAATCCATAGGTGTAGTATCACATCAATGAATTGTTTAAAGAAGAAAGTCCTGTGAAATGAATCTTGTATCAGGTACGTTATATCAACTGACACCCCTAAATGCCTCAAAAACTAGTGTAAATAAGTAAAAGCCTGTGGAAGTGAGAAAATTCGTCTCATTCGAATCTAAACTAGAATATCTGAAAATCAAGAATGTTAATTACCTGATGGACCGTCTATGAAAGCTTGTATATCCGCCACATTTTCTTCGTTTATCTGAACTTTGATGCCTTCTGGTGGAGTAGACACTAGCTCCTGCATTTCTCGGATAACGCCTCGAATAACTTGAGGTGATAAATTCTCCAAGTTATTCGACATCTAAATGGTAAAAGTATTATAACTTTTGAAAGATCATAATCTGAAACGATTTTTTTTACTTACGTTATCGGATAAATATATAAATATTTCAAAATTCAATAAGACAATGAAGCCGAATTAGTTAACGTATTTATTTTGGCCAGTAAACAAAAATTAATAGAAACTCGAAAGTCGAAATGTCAACAGAAAAACAATCATAGACAAGAATTTGTCCACAGATTACAGAATGATGAAAAACGAAAACTACAGCACAAAAGAAGAATCAACTTATCTTTTCCGTATTTCTGTGGCATAAATAAATTTTCAAAGTTTCTGTGGATGTAGATATCAATAAAAAAATTCCAAAAATTTCTGTTAAATTTTCCTGTGTCATAAGACATAAATATAATATATCAGATTTTCAAAACTATATCAATATGTCTACAAAAGATAAGTATACGAATGCTGACTTTCTTCATTTGCCTTTTTTTGTTTGGAAAACTTTCCAGGTTATTCAAGCTGATACAAATGAAAAAGTTTCGTTACATTTGAGACGCACCTGCCCTGATTCCTTGGTACCTTTTTAATTTCCCAATTTAATATTACTATTTCCTGTTGTTTCATTAATAATTTTGTTTCAGGATATGAAACTTCAAGATCTTAGGAATAGGTTGGAAAATTGGAAGGAAATTCTAGTGCCTCTTTATAAGATTCTAATTTGGGAAAAACAATGGCATCCTTTCGCCATTTCTGGAGGTATCTTTCAGTGTTAAACTTGTGAAATTTATTCAAACTTTAAAATCTTACGATGTCATATTTGTCATCAGAATTAATAATTTATATTTTACCGTATCATGCCGAACAATAATATCACCCCATATTTCGCCATAAATTTGACTTCTTCAAGAGCCGATAAACTATTGAAATCAAATGATATAACATAGTCTTTTGTGGAAGTAACCATGTAATAAACAGAAAAGAATCTACTGCTTTTCTTCGATGACACTTAATTAGTGGTTACAGAAAATCAGTATAGACTACAGGCCCGCGTTGAAAAAATTATGGGTCATTTGAACCACCAGGTGACGTATCTAGAACGATATTAGGGCATAAAATAATAAGATTCAGCACTATGCCCTCACTTGTGAGCTGTCCAACTGAGCGCAGGTGAGAATTCGAAAGTACAGGTAGAGTGGGTACATTTTGGTCACATATTTTTGTACGGCATTCTTACCATCGATAGATCCGTGGAAAATAATAAGAAAACTTGTAGCGCCGTAAAAAATGTGGAGCCACAGAGTCAAATTTTTTTTTATTTTCCGATAATTACCGGGATAAATTTGGTCATTTGATATTGTACGGCATCTGTGTCATACTATTTCAATACTGCTTCTAATCCATTATTCCGCAACGCCGTACAAAAATCATGCGACAAGGGGAAAAAATCTAGGGTTGCAATCCCCTCTCGTTGGTCAAAAGGGGAAAAAAGAAAAAATCCATTCATTTGTCCTAATTTTCAAAGTCTTTTCGTGATTCTACGTTCCTAGTTAGAAACTATGTGGAATATGGGTGTGTATTCTATCCATTTATACCAAATATAGACATGTTGTCACTGATAATTCCAAAATACAACATATTTTTGAGAAGTACTCATGACAGCATGACACTGAAGTTTGCAGTACAAAATCATGCGACAAGACGGTCTGCTAACTGCAGTGTCATGAATACTTCTCAAAAATATGTTGTATTTTGGAATTATCAGTGACAATATATCTATATTTTGGTATAAATGGATAGAATACAAACCCATATTCAACATAGTTTCTAACTAGGAACCTAGAATCACGAAAGGACTATGAATATTAGGACAAATAAAAGGATTTTTCTTTTTTTTCCCTTTGAACCAACGAAAATTTACGGCATATGAAAAAATATTATCTTTGCATAAAATACTCTCAAAATAAATTTATTTCATGTTGTGTCAAATCACCCCCTGGACTACGGAAAGAGAGGGGATGGCTACCCTAGATTTTTTCCCCTTGTCGCATGATTTTTGTACGGCGTTGCGGAATAATGGATTAGAAGCAGTATTGAAATAGTATGACACAGATGGCGTACAAAATCAAATGACCAAATTTATCCTGGTAATTATTGGAAAATAAAAAAAAAATTCGACTTTGTGGCTCCACATTTTTTTATGGCGCTACGCGTTTTCTTATTATTTTTCACGGATCAATCGATGGTAAGAATGCCGTACAAAAATATGTGACCAAAATGTACCCACTCTACCTGTACTTTCGAATTCTCACCTGCCCTGAGTTGGATAGCTTACAAGTGACGGCATAGTGCTGAATCTTATTATTTTATGCCCTAATATCGTTTCTAGATAGGTCAGGTTTGGCACGCAGCGCTTCTCAACAAACTTCCATCTTACGGCCTTCCCCAGGACTTTGTGGGTGGATCAGCAGCTTCCTCTCTAATAGAGCCATATCCGTCGTAATTGACGGGCATGCGTCAAATTTTTATTCCATTAATGCAGGCGTGCCCCAGGGATCCGTTCTGGCACCCACTCTGTTTCTACTGCACATCAATGACCTGCTCTCTTCCACAGTCAACCCCATTCATAGCTACGCCGACGACAGCACTCTCCATGCTAGTGTCCACTTCTCCAGGGCTGTACACGAGACCGAGCTGAACAGCAGGCGTCAGGCCATGCACGAATCCCTTTCCTGTGACCTCAAAACAATTCTTGATTGGGGCGCCAAGAACCTGGTGCAATTCAACTCTTCCAAAACTCAATCATGCCAGTTATCACGTAAAAAGGTTGCCAACGCCCACCGCATTCAGATGAGCGGAAACATTTTGGGAAACATGGAGACTTTCGATCTCGTTTGAGCGGGACCTCAGCTGGCACAAGCAGGTTTCTTCTGTGGCCTCATCGGCTGCTAAAAAGTTGGGATTCCTATTTCGAGCACGCTGCTATTCTCTCAGATTAGACGTGCATGGAGTACTGCTCGCAACATTGGGAGCGGCAGCCAAATCAACGCTTAAAATCCTCGACTCCATCCAGAGGAAGGCAATCCGACTCATTGGTGATCCCAATCTAACAAGGAATCTCCCTTCCTTAGCCCATCGACGTGCCGTGGGTGACCTTTCGCTATTCTACCGATATTATCACGGCTGTGTTCCGAGGAATTAGCATCGATAGTCCCTCCCGTACCTTCATCCCAAGGGTCTCTAGAGTGTGGAACCAACTTCCTGCCCACGCCTTTCCTCAGAATGTTAACCTCCAGTCTTTTAAATCAAGTGTCAATAGACTGAATCTGTCACTCCTCCTCCGACACCCACGGTACACTGGTACTTAGGCCTGAGCCTTCGTGGTCTGTCTCAGATATAAAAAAAAAAAAAAAAAAACCTGGTGGTTCAAATGACCCATAATTTTTTCAACACGGGCCTGTAGTCTAGTAGATTCAGACCATTAGTTACAGGTTACTCCAGGAACAAGAGGACCCATGCTACTGTCTACATTCTCACAACAATTTGTTGAATCTGTTTAGATGGTGTTAAACCATTGTATGAGATTTCAATGCTAATACTGATTTGATTATGCAGCCAAGATCTGTGATACAAGTAACTTCATTTGAGGTTTGAAAATTCGTTTGATTACATTCATTTTATTAACATGGGAGTACAGTTATCAGTACCAATATCAATTTCTTTAAAAAAATGCATAGATTCCATTAACCTTCGAATAGTCGCGTCAAAATTTTAAACACGCTGGTCTCACGGACCGTGCATACTCATTGAGCTCTGAATGCTAAGTGGAAAGGGATTTTGCCTAAAAAATTCAAATGGATGTCTTTCAAAACATAACTGAGTGACAAGAAAAAGTAAGATTGGTACATATTCGAATTGATGCAAATATATTGGGGAAATTAAAAAAAAATCAATTTCATATACCTTACTTTATTCAGCATAAAAAATGAAACTCTAAGGATTTGAAGACTAGAAATAACAAAAAGTTACACCTTCTATCAAATAAAAATGATTCGTCAAACATATTTTTACTGAAGGCCATTTTCTGAGCAGTTTGTTTGTTTGTGGGGGGAAATGTTTCCAACGCGTCACTTTATCTTTGCCAAAAAACGACAGTGTATTACTTTGATATTTCTTCCTCATCATCATCAGAAATATTCTGCTTTGAGTCATCACCGCAAGTTGTTGTTCTAGATATTCAAATTTTTCTTCAGACTGATCAATATCTGAATGTTCGTCATTTGCTACTTGATCCTCTTCCTCTTCTAAACTCTAGTAATTTCTGCAGTCGAGCTTGCTCTTTTTCGTAAGACCACATGGCTAAAAAACAATGAATTTACACCGTTATAAGTTGTACAGAACAAACACACCTGAACTCACCGCACAATCGATCTGTAAAAAAATGGGGTACGAGAGTAGTCGCGCCGGTCTCCCACACCGTGACGATATATTTTTTCTTCTAGCACGTTTCACCATGAGATTCGCAATGACTTTCTGTTGCATACTTACGAAAGATAGACGGAGCCGAGATGCCATGCCCCCTGAATTTCTGAAAATTAGGATAAAA
>CM024243.1:81155779-81328826 GCA_013421045.1 Propylea japonica
GTAAGATTAGGTGAGGGATCAACTTCAATACCAGACTTCGTCTCGTTTTATACCAATTCAGCAGGTTGGTATATGGCTTTTCGAAAAATGGGCTGGTCTCGTTTGGGGTTTGTCTGCTTTGATTTATTTCGAAATTCCAGAAATGGTTGGTCATCGCTAGAACCGAAATGATTTTATCTTTCGTTTTATATCCATGGGTTGACTTGACAGGAAGAATTCAAACCATTCAAATTCATACGAAGTTCGATTTTCAGTTCATTACGCTATTTCTAGGATGTTCAATATCGACACGAGAGAAAACATTTTCGTTCACGGGGGAAAG
Source organism: Propylea japonica (assembly GCA_013421045.1). Classification (NCBI taxonomy): domain Eukaryota; kingdom Metazoa; phylum Arthropoda; class Insecta; order Coleoptera; family Coccinellidae; genus Propylea; species Propylea japonica. The sequence continues at coordinate 81,156,102 of CM024243.1, forward strand.
TTGTTAGAAACGATTGTAGTTGACATAGAAGTACCTGATAGTTTTTGTCAAATTTTAGAGAAGTTGGGTATATTAGAAGTGGGGTTTGTAACATTTTTGGTTGTTTGCTTCCATTTACTTCGGAATTTTTTTTTGTTGTCCACTATTTTATAATCGAAAACGTCACTGACTTCACTTATTTCTTTCGACAAGTACCTGAATGAATATTACCCTAACCCTGCATATTGTAAGAGAAAGTAAGTATTAGGTGAGGGATCAACTTCAATACCAATTCAACAGGTAGGTATATGGATTTTCGAAAAATGGGTTCGTCATATTTGGGTTTGTTTGCTTTGATGTATTTCGAAATTCTAGAAATTGGTTGGTCATCGCTAGAACCGAAATGATTTTATCTTTCGTTTTATTATCCATGGGTCGACTTGACCTGAATGAATTCCCAAACCACTCAAATTCAACTTTTGATTATTCCCTTGATTTATGAGGGTGAAAAGCAACTACATTACACGAATCCTCTGCAAAGTTTGTACGAATTCATCTGGTATATTTTTTAGACTCCATCTAAAATTCTTGAAATTGGTTAGTCATAGGTAAAACTCAGTTTATTCTAACTTTTAGCCTGATATTTCACTATCCATGACTTTTGTCATGTTTTTGAACTTGTAAGCAGAATAAGCAGACCATTCATTTCAAATTCAACCTGTGGTGATATTTCCACGAGAGAGTGAAAATCAACTATACATTACACATAATTCTCTCTCTCACTTTATTAACAATATTTTTGAGATTAGGGTTTGTTTGATTTATATTAAAAATTTCGAATCTGGTTAATTATAACTATATCCAAATTCTTCCTCTTATGATGACGTATCTCATTTTGTTTAACTTGTACTGAATTGAATTTAGTTGTTATCATAAAAGAATAAAAATTACATAAAGTGAATAAAATTTATTGACCAAAAAATTAATTTTGTTCTCTAGCTTTCATGCCTCTTGGTATTCTTGCATCTATTAATTCCGGGAGAATACATTTCATATAGAAATCTGTGAGTTTCGGCACCATCTTCTCGTTCCATAATGAATCATCCCTTTCAATTCTCTCAATATGGAAATCGTTATCTGCGTATAAAACGAAATCACAATAATTTCTTCTACATATGTTCAGCTGTCCCTGAATTTGGTAGAAATAGTTGTGATTTCGTTTCAACCTGAAAAAAAGATGTTAATTTTGTCGAACAACTACAATAAAAGTTTCTTACGATATTTCGTTTTCTGTGATACTGAAGCAATTCGGTTTATCGTGATCTCGCAGTTTTCCCTTTACGGATTGGAGGCATTTTACTTCGATCAAACCATCATTTCCAATTAAACCGTCAGGAGAGGCTGCCAAAAAGGGTGTTCTGGGTCAATTAATAAGCCGCATCGAATTATGTGTACTCCTTTCGTCCTCTCATATAATTCGATGGCCTTATTTTCATGAACCCTTCCGTATACTACAGCGGAAGTATTCAATTCTTTTTTATAGAGGATAGATTTCACCAAATTGTGACAAGGTGTTATGGCCCTTCTCCTCATTACGGAACCAAAATTAGAGGCAGTAAGGTAATTCTGTCTCAATTCCCGCCATACCTGATTATCGTGTTGCCCCCTAGTAATTTTTTCAATTTCTCTCAATTTTTCATCAGAGGCAACCTTTGCTTTCAGGTCATCCAAAAATCTATTTTTTTTTGTAGCCATCTCCTCCTCTGTGATATCAGGTTGAGCAGCATTTGGTCCGTAGTTGAAATCAGCCCTGCCACTGTGAGATATCCTATTTTTCACCCTTCTTATTGGCAGTCCTTTCCTGCGGTCATGAGCCTTTTTTCTCCTCAAGAGAACACGACTCGTGTTTCTTCCCAAATTTCCTTTCCAAGCACTCAGATGCCAAGAAGGACCATTATGGTGAGATAAGGCTGCGCCATAAGCACGTACTGTGTAGGAAATTGATTTTGAAAAGTTCACCCGTTTTCCACCAGTACATTTGGCAACTAGAGCCATATATCTGAAAAAAATATTTCATTCAAATTCAATTAAGTTTCTTGTTTACGTGTACATTAGTTGACTTCATAGATTTGAAATATGGTACTTCTGAAATTCGGTTTGATTTTAACATACCTTTCTGCTTGATTTGTAGTTTCATTGAATGCTAATCGATCCGCCTTATTAACCATAGGTTCCACAATTTTCAAGAGCTCAACAAGAAAAGCCTGACTCATTTTCTTTGTCAAATCTTCTTCATTCGAAGATTTTCTTGTGCAAGATGTATGTCTGAAATGAAAATCATCAATAATTACAAGAAATAAATGACCCCAGTAGTTGATGAATGTATAGTCAATTTTATCAATTTCAAACCTGCAGTTACTGTGGTTTCCAAACACATGATGAGGCGCATTAGCTAAATCTTTGCGCAACATAACAACGTCGTTCGCATTGTTTTTCACAATTGTTCTCACAGATTTGACCAGTCTTTCCAAATTGGTAATGCCTCCATCTTTTTTGGTTAATATTTTTCGATTTGTAATTTCGAAAGATGTATTTTTAGAAAGTCGATGGAGCTTGTCGCTCAAGCAACGTGTCATGTGATTAGCGCACTCTATCTTGATGACACTTCGACCATATGGTACACCCTCAATTATCCTAGCATAAACACTCGAATCTCCGTCACCTGAAAAAAATCACATTGTTAACAATTCGATTAAAAATGGTTAAACCCTATGAAATTCTTAAATGTAACCCACCGATTAAATATTTATACACCAATCCGTGATGCTCCAAGCTTTTACAAAATCCTTCTACTATTATTTCTTGTTCCATTCCTGTTGATGGTCCGCTGTAGTTCTTCGCACAATTATGTGGCTTTGCGGGTATTTGTTTTTGGGAATAAAAAGAACAGGCAGAGCAAGTTTTATTCTTTACTCCTAAGAAAAGCGGCTTTTTTTGTGTGAGCACCAATAATAATTCCCTGAAAAATCATTGTTTTACTGAAAATCTCGTGTAAAATCTGCTGAACTTACAACTCCTGAAGCAGCTTTGTAACCATGTCCATAACTTCGTTTGGACCACCCTCCATCTACAATAACTGTAATATAGGGTGTTCCATCAGGCATTATGTTTCCCCTTTCAATGGCATTTTTCGCCTCCTCTCTTCCTGCTGACTGCATGTTCATATACATTTGCTTTTCCCAAATCTGAAATATTAGATATTGAAAGGATAAAATGACAAGATATTTCTTTATAATCACACCTGCTTTACATGAGCCGTTTTACGGGTGTAAGTTTTTTGAGTCATAAAAGGAACGTCCATCAGTGCAAATAATTCCTCGAGTTGGCTCTTTCCAATGCCTATGGATAGACTTCCCCATACAACCGCATCAGACAAACTATTTTCCTTATGGTCCGGATCAGTGCATATTACTTTGGACTTTTCACAATTGTCGCAGTAAAAATGAAGATAAGAGTTCATTCCAAACCTAGTTTCTCTTACGAAAGCCATCCTTCCCATGGTACATTTATCACGATGTCTCACAATATGTTCATATTCTTCGAGAACGTAGCCTAAATTCACTATACGACGACCATCTAACAGTTGTCCAATTGACTTATATGTGCTATCTACTTCTATCTCCAGTTCAGGTAAGTTATCTGAATGTTCGCTAAAAAAATATCGTCAGTCTACAAATGGTTTTCCTTCGTATCGTTCAAAAACAAAATTACTTACTTTATCGGAATAGTGCTTGAAGGTGCAGGTCCACTTAGTTCCATGTTGTTCACCGCCAAACTGGCTACCCGCCTGAAATATAATATATCATACCGAATTTCAAAGTGATAATTATAATTCGTATGTACAATCTGAGGAAAATATTCATGAAAACAATTTTTCTATTACCTATAGTTATTCATATGATCAATAAATAACAAAAACTTATCCCACTTTCATTATATGGAAAACTAGGTAGGTACTTACTAGTTTTCTGGATGATCGAAACATAAATACAGACAACAAAATACGCATATTTTTTAAAATGGTATTACTGCTTATGAACCTCTTTTTCATACGTACCTTGCTTTGTTCAAATTTTTGATCATAATTGATCGGTTACTCCTTTTTTTCACCCTGGAGGGTGCCATTCGTGTTTTTTGGCATTTTCAATACAGTACGTAAACGCTTTTCGTATATGTACCAATACGACCAGTACGTACCTACTTGTCGAGAGAAATGAAGACGTCTATCTACAGAGATCCGAGAGGGCAAGAACGACCCCCCTACTCACCCCGTCTAGGAACCGAGGGCGTGTCCTGTGGGAGGCGTGTCACTTCACCTTTTATCATTTACCTGGCTGAAACACGCGGTTAAGAAAAAGGAATATTTTTTCAGAGTGTTATTGGAATGATTACCAATGCTTGACGAGTGTTCATTTTTATAAAATATTTATCGAATCAAGATATAGGAACAATAAGAAAATAACGATTTTTCAAATCGAATTTTCTTATTACATATTACTTTTTCGAGTACAATGACATTGGTGAATCATTGCTACGATGCTTCTGATTACTAACAAGAAAATTTATTCTGTTATTACGAGTAGTTTTTGAAATAAACGTGCATAAAAATTGCATTATATCGCATAGGGGAAAAGAAAGTACCGAACACCCTTAATACACTACTGGAAAAAATTAAAGGATCAAAAAAATTCCGAATTTTTCGGCAATTTTCAACATGCCGTAACTTTGAGAGGAATGGTCGTACAAGGTATTTTAAAAAGGAAATTGTAGCTCCAAGTGTCTAGTTTTTGGATTAGAACTTCAAAAATTTTAAGTTCCAGTGGTTTTTTCGAGTAATGATAGAAAAATCAGGAACAAAAAAATTATCAAAATTTTACCACTTTTTTTTTCTTGTCTACGAGCCTGGAAAATTTATTTTTACATAATCGTTATAATGATGGGATACTTTGTTAATTCAGCTTTAACTTATTTTTTTATTGACCCCAATACATCCACTTCTCGCCGAGATATCGGTCTTCAAATGGAAATGGAAACAGGGGTGGCAATACCCGTTATTAAATTAATAAAAAATTTTATTTGTTAGTTTATTTTATTTTTTTCTGAATTTATGTACTATCTGCAATTAAAATGTGTAAAAAGCTTGAGAAAGTTCTTTTTTGCCTTTTTTTAAAGATTATGAGCTTCTCAGGGCAAAAACGTGATCCTTATTTTTTTCAAAAATTCAATCGAGTCAAACAAAAAAAAACGGCTCGCTGAATTGAGTTGGCTCTTCGTAAGGTTTTCATCAACATATTGAACTGTGAAAGTCACACTTAACATTATTGGTTTCCTCACATTTCTGATCCAGCGGTAGATTTTCCAAGAAACCACCAAAAGCCCTTTTTTTGTTAAATTTTTATATTGATGCGACATGAAGAAAAAAATTTCTATGAATAACCAATGGTTGTTCATAAATGGGAGTTCATTTAAGGTCTTGAATCCCTTCTTCAATTTTCTGTGCGATCATTGGTTGCTGAGAAATCGATAATCAAAACAAATGTTTCCTTTTTCCTTCTGAATAAATGAAAGGTTTCGTATCTACTCCAAAAATTGGTTTAATCGAACTGTGCTACATGTTTCGACCCTCACAAACTTAGGGTCATCTTCAGGCTTGTGGGATTAACTTCACCTGTATTCCCAGATGTTGGTTTCCTTTTCCATTTGAAGACCGATATTTCGGCGAGAAGTGGATGTATTGAGGTCAATAAAAAAATTAATTAAAGCTGAATTAACAAAGTATCCCATCATTATAGAGATTATGCAAAAATAAATTTTCCACGTTCGTAGACAAGAAAAAAAAAGTGGTAAAATTTTGAGAATTTTTTTGTTGCTGATTTTTCTATCATTACTCAAAAACCACTGAAACTTTAAATTTTTGAAGTTCTAATCCAAAAACTAGACACTTGGAGCTACAATTTCCTTTTTTTAAATTTTTTGTACGACCATTCCTCTCAAAGTTACGGCATGTTGAAAATTGCCGAAAAATTTGGAATTTTTTTTTGATCCTTTAATTTTTTCCAGTAGTGTAGTTCTAAATCATTATTATTGTTTTCCAGGATGACAGTATGCGTGAATTCGTGACTAATTATCTTAAGAAAATTTTTTGAGATCAACAGAATGTTTGCAAAATACAACAAAAAATATGTTCAATATGTTCAGAGAGATTCTCCTCAAAAAAATAACCTATTTCAGATTTTGAACATCTTCAGCCATATTGAATGGTTCCGGGGACATCCACCTATTGCAATTCCAATTTGTGGTTTCAGGAACGAAAATTGTATCAGTAAGTGCTGAAAGATAACCAATTTTCATTTTTTATCACACGGAATATGGCACGAATTTGCAATTCAATATAATAAGTGCATTTCAATCTCAAAAAGATTAACCTGATAAAATGATAATTATGGCTGTAATAATTTTTGTGCCTTAATAAGAAATTCTAATTTTAATGAATTTTCTTCAATCCAAACAATTCTAAGGACGTAAAATATTAGTCCGGTCTATTTAGACCAAAAAATGAGAGTGAAGTTACATAAAGTCCCAACAAGCTGAATTGCAGTGAAATTGTTCAAAATACAATTATAAACAATGTCTAAAAGTTCCCCATCATTCCCCTGTAAGTAAAAAATTTAATTCAAGGTCAAAGGTCAGAAAAATGAGTTTTTCGCGATTTTCAGCAAAACGGTAAGTTTTATTATGAAAGTACCTCAAACAAAAATTGTAGATCATAAAATTATCTATAAAAAATGTATTAATACTTTTTTTCTTACGAGCCACCGTTTCTGAGATATAACGATTCAAAAAGTTATAACTACGCGGTAAGTACACTACCTCATAGGTGGCGTGGAAACGTGTGCATATTATAACGATAACGACTTTTATAACTTTTTGAATCGTTATATCTCAGAAACGGTGGCTCGTAAAAAAAAGTATTGATACATTTTTCATAGATAATTTTATGGTCTACAATTTTTGTCTGAGGTACTTTTATGATAAAACTTACCGTTTTGCTGAAAATCGCGAAAAACTCATTTTTTTGACCTTTGACCTTGAATTAAATTTTTTCCTTACAGGAGAATGATGGGGAACTTTTAGACATTATTTATAATTATGTTTTGAACAACTTCACAGAAATTCAGCTTGTTGGGACTTTATGTAACTTCGAATGTCTAAATAGACCGGACTATATTATGTACATTTGAAGTGATGATGTAAAGTATGATGTTCTCTTATAAAATAAAATGAATCACTCACGACTGAAATGAATAAGGAAAAAAACATACCTAGATTACATATTTCAGAGATAAGCAGATCGTTAGTTTCAGACTAATTATAATCGTTTTCAGTAGGCATAAATCGAAATTTTATTATCATTTTGCAGACTTTTGCTCAGTTGCAGGAACGTCCATTAACATTTAAAGGTCCATTAAACCCTTAATCCTCCATTAGTTCTTGTAATAATGGAGGATTAAGAGTTTAATGGACCTTTAATTTTAATAGACGTTCCTGCAACTGACACTAAATCACCCAATATTTTCATTTAATGAGCGATAAACGGTACGAAAATAATTTGACATGTATACCTAGTTGCAATGCCATAATTTTCGATATTACCAGATTAAGTATTGGTTGGTATCATAAATGGCCCACTTCTTGACCCTGAATAATGTTATTAAGTGTTTTATTACCACATTTCAGCACATACGAGAGAGATCGTTTACGGTGTCACTGGAGGCTGCCTCTTGGTCATCGTAATAATTATTCTTGCGTTTTATAGAAATTGGAGATATGAACAGGAACTGGATAGTTTGATATGGAAAATTGACTTTAGAGAAATACAACTCAATGATCAGAAATCAAACTCTAAATCCACAAGGGTAAGTTACTCAGTTTTATCGGCAAAAGTATTACTGATTTCCTAACCTCTGACCTTACCTTACCTAACAAGTGTGCAAAATGACACAGCTACCGCACGCTAATTAGACCAAGCAATAGAGCTATCGAAAGGTCGATTTCGTGACAAAAATACTACCTGAAATCTGACTGTGCAATCATGCAATAGGTAGTTTCTACATGTTTTACATGATAAATTCCACTCCTGAATCGTCTTAGGTTTTTTTTGAGAAGCGAAAAAAAGCCAAAAAAATCCAAAATTTTGCTTTTCCGCTTATAAAACGTGAAGTATTGATCTGATCGAAAAGCTGCTAGGGCTCTTTTGGTAGAGAATTCAAAAACAAAAAATGAGAGGTGACACGTCTCAAAGGGATAATTATTTTCCGAGAAAAGCCAAAAAAACTGGAAAAACATAAATTTTTCGAAAATTCATAACTTGGTCAATTTCTGAGATGAAGCGTAGTTGCTCTGAATTTAAGTAGTTATTAACATATAACAAATAAAATAAAGTATATGTTAATAACTACTTAAATTCAGAGCAACTACGCTTCATCATCTCAGAAATTGACCAAGTTATGAATTTTCGAAAAATTGATGTTTTTTCCAGTTTTTTGGCTTTTCTCGGAAAATAATTATCCCGTTGAGACGTGTCACCTCTCATTTTTTTGTTTTTGAATTCTCTACAAAAAGTGCCCTAACAGCTTTTCGATCAGATCAATATAATATAAGCGAAAAAGCAAATTTTGGATTTTTTTGTCTATTTTTCGCTTCTCAAAAAAACCTAAGACGATTCAGGAGTGGAATTTACATATCATGAAAAACATGACTTGCTCAAAAATGACGTTTGACACCCGTATCTCGCTTATGCTTCGAAACGGGATATATTGTATAAGGCAAAAATGATTCTCCCGATGTCCTCTACACGAAAATATATTTTGTCCAGTTTATGATGAAATACCCTTATAAAACATATTTGGATCTAATAAGCTATGAGAATTACCTTAGTTACTGTTAGTGATTGATGTCAAAACGAGAATAATTGAAATTTCAAATAGATTTTGGTTGAATTATTGAATTTGGCCTGTAAATAGTAAATATTGGTAGATAAACTTAAATTGTCGTTTCTCTATTTACAGAGCAACACTTGGAGTTTTCTTACCAAATCAATATTCAAAAATCATATTATAAAACGACAATTTCGTTTATTATTCTCAACTGGATACCACACTAATGGAAAAGTTGAAGGTTCAATTCACTATTAGTGCAGCAGATGATGGAAAAGCAAACGTTTTATGCATAAGCTCCATTACAACTGAAGATGGTATAAGCTACAAAGTTCCAAAAGAGTTTCAAAAAGCAGAGCTACATACATGTATTACATCCACATCGGTCTATACAAATATAAAAAATACATTGAAAAGAAGAAACCAAAAAGGAATGTATACATCAGGATAACTGAAGATATAAAGCAAGCCTATTGGGATACTGATGGAAATGTTATGATTGGAGGCCAATACCCAGAAGAAATCATAGGTGATCAGCATGATGAATCGAATATAACTGAAAAATCAATTACAGATCAGGTGGTAAAGGCATTGGAAAAACTACAGTGAGAGACCCAATTTGAGGACATCGTCTGTGAAATTCGTATTGGAAAAATTTAATGGAAAGGGCAACGTTCATGAATGGCTCAATTCTTTCGAAAAAGAATGCTCAAGATGGGAAATCATGAAGGATGAAGAGAAAATTGAAATTTTAAGAGATTTTCTTGAAAAATCCTGTCTGGATTGGTATAGTGCAATGATAATAAAACACAGTCTACAATCTAGTTGGGAAATCTGGAGAGATAGCTTCAAAGCATCATATGCAAACAAAGGATGGCAAAATAGCAGGTATGCATTGTCTTTTAAATATCAAGCTGGATCATTATTAGACTATGCAGTAAAAAAAGAAAGGTTATTGCTGGAGGCTAGAAATATAAAGGATCAAGGTATATTGATTGATATCATAGTAGCAGGTTTACCAGATTATATTGCTGAAAAAATCGATAGAGAGGAGATGCTGGAAACAAAATATCTATTTAACGAGCTTGGAAAATTAGAATACCTTGTTACAAAAAAAAATTTCAGGAAAGAAGGAAGTTTCAAAGAGAAAACTGATGAAAAAAAGCCTTGTAGTATCTGCAAAGATTTGAAAAATAAAAGTCTGTACCATTCAGAATCCAGTTGCTGGTTCAGATCCAAAAATGAACCGGTGCAAAGAAAAAATTATGGATTCAAGAATATTAATAATACAGTAATTGAAGCTGAAATACATTCCCATTCAAAAAACTAACAACTACACCACTAATAAAAATCAAACTGCTACTTGAAGATAAATTGGAAATAATTGGAGTATATGATTCAGGATCTAATGTTTCTATAATAAATTCCAAATTATTGAAGCTGAAAAGGACAGAAATCAATATTTTCAATAATCCAAATTTAGTAACCATTAGTGGTGTTAAGAAAACGAGCGGTTTGACAACTTTGAAAATAAAAATATTTGAAATTGAAAAGAAAGTCGATGTCTACATTGTGGAAGATGATAATTTTCACTATGATTTCTTAGTTGGATTGGATTTGATAAAAACATTCAAACTGAATCAAGATGAAAATTTAAGAATATCACAAAAAAAGGACACACTTTCAGAAGAAGAAAATGAAATAATAGAAAGAGATCATCAAAATAGTGATGAAATAGAATATACATTTACAGACAGAAGCATCAAAGATGACTGCTTGGTGAATTTTAATGAACATGTTGAAGAAAAAAATTTTGATATGAAAATGGATAATCTAACCTGCAATCAACAAGAAGAGATAGGAAAGTTGGTTGAAAAATACAAAACCATCTTTGCTAAAGATAAATATGACATAGGTACTGTAAAGGAATATGAAGCAAGAATTGACCTATTAACTGAGCAATACTGCAGTAAAAGACCATACAGATGTTCGATTGAAGATAAAATGGAAATTGAAGAACAAATCTCGAAACTACTAGATAGAAATTTAATAGAAGAATCCTATAGCCCTTTTGCAGCACCAGTCACCTTGGCCTTCAAAAAGAGAAGGAAAAAAATCGAGATTATGTATAGATTTTCGAGATCTGAACAAAATCGTTGTACCCCAGGCTCAACCGTTCCCGTTAATTGAAGACTTGATGATAAAAACAAGAAACTGTAAGTTTTTCACTACTCTAGATATTAACTCAGCATTTTGGTCTATTCCTCTGCGTGTGGAAGATAGAAAAAAAACCGGATTTGTGACACAAGAAGGACATTACCAATGGACATGCTTACCTTTCGGATTAAAAACATCGCCAGCAATATTCCAGAGGATATTGAGTAATATATTGAGAAAAAATGAACTTACGAAATTCGCAGTAAATTATATAGATGATATTTTAATATTTTCAAAATCGTTTGGTGAACATATTGACCATCTATCACAATTATTGGAGGCCATAAAGAGAGAAGGTTTCAGATTGAAATTTACGAAATGTTCATTCGCATCGAATAGGGTTAAATATCTGGGCCATATAATTGAAAATAATTCAATTCGACCACTGAATGATAATCTCATCTCAATAAAGAATTTTGCTACTCCAAAAACACAAAAAAATATTAGACAGTTCTTGGGAAAAGTGAACTTTTATCATGAATACATTCCGGGAATTGCAATGATACTGGAACCCTTGCATAACCTTTTGAGAAAGAACCAAAAATTTGTCTGGTCTGAAGATTGCCAAAATTCATTCGAAAAAATAAAAACCATTTTATGCTCACAACCAGTGTTAGAAATATTTGATAAGGATTTACCAATAAATATATACACGGATGCATCAATAAAAGGAATCGGAGCTATATTAAAACAAATTCAACTCAATGGAAAAGAAAAACCAGTGGCCTATTTCTCAAAAAACTGAATGAGTCGCAAAAGAGAAAAAAGGCGATATATTTAGAATGTCTTGCAATAAAAGAGGCAATAAAATACTGGCAATACTGGTTATTAGGCAGATCATTCACAGTTTATAGTGACCATAAACCACTTGAAAATTTAAATTTAAAATCAAGAACTGACGAAGAATTAGGCGACTTAACATTCTACTTATCTCAATATGATTTCAAAATTAAATATGCTCCTGGAAAAGACAATGTAGAAGCGGATTGCTTAAGTAGAAACCCAGTTTTAGAAATAAATGATAATGAAGAGGAACAATTGAAAATTGTAAATATTGTAAAACTAGAAGACATTCTTAAAGACCAAAATGGCAATGGAGAAATACAAAAGAAAATGAAGAACATAACTAAAAAACATGAAATATATTACAAAAAAATAGAAGGAAGGACAAAATTATTCTTAGCGAAAAGTTCAGTATAAAATTAATAAAAAAGATACATGAAGATTTATGTCATATTGGTATCGAACAAATGCAAAGAACAATCAGTACAATATATACCGCGAAAAATTTGACGCGAAACATAAAGGAAGTCTGCAGAAACTGTGAAATTTGTATTAAAAATAAATCAAGAGGCCAAGAAAAATTTGGTCTTATGTCGCACTTAGGTCCAGCCACAAAGCCTTTCGAAATAATATCGATAGATACGATTGGAGGTTTTGGAGGTTCACGATCAACAAAGAAATATCTACATCTTTTAGTAGACCACTTCACAAGATATGCATTTATTATAACATCAAAAACACAAAATGCTAAAGACTTTATTAAGCTAGTAAGCCAAGTATCAGAAACAGAAGATGTTGGATTATTGCTTACTGACCAATATGCAGGAATAAACTCAACAGAAGTCAAGGAATATTTGAATGAAAAAGGAATCACAATGATATTTACTGCAGTAAATGCACCATTCTCTAATGGATTGAACGAAAGGTTGAATCAAACATTAGTTAATAAAATAAGATGCAAAATAAACGAAAAAAATGAGAGAAGAGCTTGGACAACCGTTGCTCAGGAGTGTGTAAATAAATACAATGAGACTATACACTCAGTCACTGGTTTCACACCAAAATACTTATTGTATGGTGTAGATACTACAATTGTACCAAGGGAATTGAAAAATGAGATATCTGAAGATAATTGGATTAAAGATAAAGAGACGGCTTTGAAGAATACAATCAAGTCGCATAACTACAATAAAAGAATATTTGACAGAAATAGAAAACATATTGAACTTGAAGTAGGAAACTGGGTGTATGTTGAAAATAGCAACAAACTCAATAGAAAGAAATTGGAAGAGTTGAGAATTGGACCATACCAAATTACAGAAAAAATTTCGAATTCCATATATAGAGTGGATACAGGCCATAAAAAATCAGAGTCCAATTTGTTCCATATAACTAAACTTATTCCAGTAACTACAGATAAAGTGAGAGGAGAAAATGAAAAAAATTATTCATAAATGAAGGGAAAATTTGATGATCAATTTTCTCCCCAACCGAGGGGGATATAAAACATATTTGGATCTAATAAGCTATGAGAATTACCTTAGTTACTGTTAGTGATTGATGTCAAAACGAGAATAATTGAAATTTCAAATAGATTTTGGTTGAATTATTGAATTTGGCCTGTAAATAGTAAATATTGGTAGATAAACTTAAATTGTCGTTTCTCTATTTACAGAGCAACACTTGGAGTTTTCTTACCAAATCAATATTCAAAAATCATATATACCCTGTATTCGGAATATAAAATATTTTCAATGAAAGATTAATACAATATTTCAGAAATATTGAATATTATTATCATCTCAGCCGATGTAGTTCCAGATTGCGTACTCTAAAATGGTGGATGATTTCAACACATTCTTCAATTTTATGGATTGCATTTCTCACCCCATGAAAAAAATCACAAGAAATTTTTCACGTTATTTACTAACAACAGATTATGCTGTTTCAATATTTGTTTTAGCAGAACCATCCGTTGATAAGAACAAGTCAGGTCTCTCTGAGCTCTAATCCCGACGCCGATTTCAGATACTCTACAATTTTCACTCAAATAGGAATTTATAAGGGGAGAGTATTTGCTGTTAAAAACATCGACAAGAAGTCCATTGACATCACAAGAGAAATGAAGAAAGAATTAAAAATGGTAAAGTAGTAGTGCAGATCGAAGTGCAAACCAAATTTTAAGAATAATTTACCGACTTTCTTCATTTTTAGATGCGAGATCTACAGCATGATAATTTGAACTCCTTCATTGGAGCCTGCACTGAATCTCCGAACATTTGTATTATAACTGAATACTGCACTAGGGGAAGTTTGAAGGTGAGATAATAGTTTTATTTGTTTCTCATTTGTAAACGTCAGTTTCCAAAAACACAATATCAATCAAGGAAGTTTATCTTCTCAGTTCTCAAGTCACTAACTTGTAAAACTGACAGTTAATTAAATTTTTACAAGTTAGTAGTATTATTTACATTGACAGTTGCCAAGTTCTTTCTTCTAATAATTCCATTCAGCCTTCTAATTTCAGAGTTCCTGGAACAAATTTATTTCTCGATAAACGTTGTCAAACTATTCAAAAACGATATTCGTACGTTGTTTCATTCGTATCTATTCGTTTTCTTTCTCAAAATTGCAAATATCCTAGAGGTTTTTTGACCTGTAAACTCACTGACAGTCACGTACTTGCTTATAATTTCATTCATCTTTCTAATTTCATCGTTCCTGGAACAAATTTGTTTAGTAATAAACGTTATAAAAGTATTAAAAACAATATTCATACCTCGTTTCATTGGATCTGGCCTTTTTCGTCAGAAATGAGCAAATATTCTCGAAGGACTTCCTTTTCGTAAAGCCACTGACAGTTGTCATAATTTTCCGATGTCATAGGTAAATAATCATAAATAATACAATTTAAGAAATGTCAAAAAATTTAACGCCATATTATTGAGATTTTTTTGGAATTTATCTAACCTTTTTACAAATTAGAAACAAATAAAATATAAAACAATACACGCAAGGTAACGGGTTTTACTGGCTCAAGGAGGTAACTGACTCCCCTGCGGCTCGTCAATTATATCCTCCATTCGCCAGTAAAAACCCTCTTACCTTGCTAGTAATGTTATATATTATAGTTAGTTCAGTTCAGTTTAAAAGGGGTTACAATTCACTGCGACCTTAAGGTCTACTCTGCCTCCTTACGGAGCTGTTCAGGCCACAACCTTCACAGCTCGCCTTACAGTTCCACAGATCTAATATCTGTGAAGGCTTCAACGAGGCTAGTTCCTCACTCTTACAAGTTTCTCGCCCAAAGCATTCCGTGACTAGGTGAATGGGGGTTTCTTCCTCCTTCCCACAGAACCTACACTCGTCAGTGTCCGATAATCCCATCCTCAACCGGTGCTTCCTGAGGTGACAGTATCCTATAAGAAAGCCAGTGAGGAGGTGTAATTGCTCGTGAGATAATAAAACACTGTAAATTATTTTTGACATGAAATTCTTAACGGTGGAGAATTCACATTGTGTTTCAGAATGAAATGCTCAAAATTCGTGATCTTCATCCTTAGATGTTTTTATGACATAAAGTCTCTATGAACTATGGGTATATGACGCATTGTTGCTGAAAAACAAGGTGTTTAAATTAAAAAAGGGTCTTTGTGACACCCTACAATTTTTTTGTTTGCTTTTTAGTAGGTTATGAGTACGTTCAAAACACATTTTTTTCAATCTGAAATTACTTTCAATTTTCATCAGTGGCGTCCGTGCAGACTTTTGTCTGAATAAATTTGGTGAAGAAAATGGTGAATCTCAAAACATCTGAAGGAAAATCATTCGATGCTACAAGTAAATTAAATTGTTAATAGAATAAATTGAAATTTTTAACAATTTTATTTAGTTGTAGCATTCAGATGTTTTTGAGATTCACTTAAATGATTAGTTATAAAAATCTGTACCAAAAAATGTATTTGCATAAGTCATTAAAATCATGCCGTCTCACTCGCACCCACTCATAAATACTGTCTCGCGCTCGCACCTGCAGCTAAATTACAAGCTTGTCTGGCAAAGGGTCGGCACTATCAAAAATGTCTGGCTAATGAGGAAACATTATCTTATTATTGCCCAAGTATCATATATAAAAATCAGCTCTTATACTATAACGTAAGTAGAATTACATATAATTTTATGAACATTAAGGGTGTCTGGCAAGGGGTTGCCACTATAGTAAGTGTCTGGCAATTAATGACGTGATTTTTAATGATATTCTGAAGGTAATATGAAAAAATCACACTTTTTAATTTGACGAAATTAGATCAGTATTTTACACCCATTTAATACCTTTTACCTGCCAAAGCCAGGGTAACCCAAACATAATGGTCCATCGTTCTTACCTATGTTGGGAGCATGCGTAGACAAGTTTCCAGCTTTTATAAAATAACGAAGGTCTGGCGTTCACGGGCTCTTGCTCTAATTCAAAGACGTTCCTTTTCTTACCTTTGATTTTTCATGATGTGATGAAGAGTTTATCATTCGAGTCCATAATAATCTGCTCTGGAAATACAAAATAAACATTTGAGCTCAACAACGGCACCTCACGGCTCTGAGAACAACCGTGGAAAAATTAAAGAAAGGATAAAAAGGACCCACTCATATTGAGAAAAATTTTAGAATTGGTTTTCTATCTGAAATCCGACTGTCTCTTTCAGGATATCTTAGATAACGAGGACGTAAAATTGGACAACATGTTCGTTGCTTCTCTAGTCAGTGATATCATAAGGGTGAGTGAAATTCTTTCAACGTCGATTCCTTTGAATCCTCTTCTCGAAGCCACTTCCTATGTCAATATCTATATTAAGCGTAGATTAATTCAGCACAACCCACGTCCTAATTTTCAGGGAGTTATCTATTTGCACGAGTCACCGATTCGTTACCATGGTTCCCTCCATACGGGCAACTGCCTAGTGGACTCTCGTTGGGTGGTCAAATTGACGGACTTTGGATTGAAGGAATTCAAGAAGGGCATTTCCCAGGAGGATATTTCTAAGGATTCAACGAAACTGAAGGAGAAGTATCACAGTAAGTTACAGAGGTATTACGAAACGATAAGATGTGGCAATCAACTTTGACAGCTAGGCTTTCATGAATAAAATCACTATTTCGAAACGAATCTTATAAGGGTAATTGATAGCGCGCGCTACAACTAAGCAATTGAAGTGATTAAGCTTCGAACATTTGAATGTTCCCTACTTAAAATGATGGACTCAGATATACATAACGATTTCCGAAAGAAAAATTGTGATACTACCGAGTGTCCCACCACTGACGAGACGTCATTTTTATCTCTTTATGGGACTAGCTAATATGAATACTCAAAAAAACATTGTCGGTATCGTTTATGTAGATTAGATAGTGGTCGATCGGCACGTTGATTACCATTCTGCACTGCGACCAATAAGGTCTTTTAAGCGTTACCATGCTAAAACTACGTTTTTCCCAGGAATCTAACCTCCTTAGATCGTTTATGTAACTGGTTTCTTCATAAATTACTATTCAGAATGACTCCATATGTATTTTAAATTTTTTCCGATTTTCTTATGAATGTACAAAGTGATCTAAAGAAACTCATAATTATTTGAGCTTGCCTTCCTTTTTTTGAGGTCATGTAAAGGGGGTCACATTTGAAAATGCGTAACTTTTGCCTGTAACTTTGTATTGGAACACCCTGTATATACAGGGTGTCCCATTACTCGACGTCAACCCGGAACCGGGTGAAAAGGCAAGTAATGCTGGTTGTCAGAAAAATATAAAAAAAAATCTAGGTTGCGTGATTTTAAAATAATGCGCATTTGAAAAAACACGCAAAATTCCACACCCTGTGACAGTCTTTTCGCTCCTGTTGCCACAAATATCAACTTTTTCCAACTTTTTTCTTTGCTGTGTAACCTTGAATAATGCTTGTCTAAACTGTAATTCAAATTTTGATACCAGCTGATCTAGGTTTCATAAAAATAGGGCTTACTTCTCAGAAAAAAAATTCGAAATAAACAATTGCCTAGTTTCAACTGACTGTATTGAAAAAAAAATGTACTACGTAGGTTTGGCATGTTTTTTCAAAAGTTGGCGCATTTAGTGAGGATTCCAAAATGGTATAATACTTGTTTAATTGTAGCTGCCGTAGTTCAAATTTATTTTCGATTGCCTTTGAATAGACTTTTTCGTTAACTGCTTCCCAGTAATAGAGTCCAATGGATTCAAGTCCGGTGAACGGGCCGGCCACGAGATTGGACCAGAAAGTCCGATCCATCTTCCGGGAAAAAATGTTATCAGAAAAAAAAATTTCCAGAGAAAATAATTTTTCCAGAAAAAATTTTTCCGGAGAAATTTCTCTGAAATTTTTTTTTCTGGTAACATTTTTTCCCGGAAGATGGATCGGACGTTCTGGTCCAATCTCGTGGCCGGCCCGTTCACCGGACTTGAATCCATTGGACTTTATTACTGGGAAGCAGTTAACGAAAAAGTGTATTCAAAGGCAATCGAAAATAAATTTGAACTACGGCAGATACAATTAAACAAGTATTATACCATTATGGAATCCTTACTAAATGCGCCAACTTTTGAAAAAACATGCCAAACCTAGGTAGTACATTTTTTTTTCAATACAGTCAGTTGAAACTAGGCAATTGTTTCTTTCGAATTTTTTTTCTGAGAAGTAAGCCCTATTTTTATGAAACCTAGAGCAGCTGGTATCAAAATTTTGATTACAGTTTAGACAAGCATTATTCAAGGTTACACAGCAAAGAAAAAAAGTTGGAAAAAGTTGATATTTGTGGCAACAGGAGCGAAAAGACTGTCACAGGGTGTGGAATTTTGCGTGTTTTTTCAAATGCGCATTATTTTAAAATCATGCAACTAAGATTTTTTTTTATATTTTTCTGACAACCAGTATTACTTGACTTTTCACCCGGTTCCGGGTTGACGTCGAGTAATGGGACACCCTGTATGAAAATATTTTTAAATTGTAGGTACTTCTGGTTACCCTTCACTCACCACAAAAAAATATTTTCAAAACGATCATCGCGTCAGTGGTGGCCAATGGTATAAACTGTTATGTTTCCTATTGAATGAAGATAGTTTTTCAACTTTTAATTTGGATATTGAGGTCCACTTTTCGTCAACTGAAGAAAAAAATGCAAGAAACTCCAAGCCCTCACTCAACGAACCAAATTGTCTTATCAAGTGAAAAATAGCATCCGTCATATGTGATGAAATTGTTTCGATAATTCTGAATGATTTGACATGTTGCAGTTATTATTAAGACAATGTTATTGTTATAAAATATAATATTTGATAAATATAATGATTGAGAAATAGTTTGATACAAAGTTTCTTCGATTTTAGGAAACACAGTCATAATATCCATTCTGTCACAATACCGAAAAAATAAAAAGAATAGAATTGACATTAATCACGCTGCGGGTCGCTGACGGAAAGAAATGTAATATATTCAGAAGGAATGGTCAGATTTAAATAATCCTTCGAATTGCAAAATAAAAAGGTATCATCCACTACTTGAAATTAATAAACCATGACATCTAACATCATAGACAAACTAAAAAATTAGATGAGCCACTCGTATATTCCGCGCCATCTGTCGGAGGAGACTAATACACGAAAAAATTATTTTCAATTTGATAGTTAGATGTCGTTGCATTCATGGAAATCCTATCGAGAAAATAGTAAGTATGTAAAATCATTTTTATCAAAAAACCTTTGAATTGTCAACTGACACAAGGACTGGTTTGACACGTTCTTTTTGAAATATAATAAATTTCGGTATGCCTGCAAGAGTGAAGACGTGCTGTGTTATTGGATGTGAAAATCGAGATGCAAGAAGGTAATTATACAATATATATTACATATATTCTGTTACCTATAAGAATTAAGATAGTTTTCAAAAAAGTTTTTCATGTATTGAATAAATTTAGTCGGTAAATACTCATATTTTGTATTATTGAATTCATTATTGTTAGTTTTTGAAAATGTTTTCAATGCAATTATTTGTTTATTGATTAGATATTTATGAAATAAATCTGTATTTTCAATTGGTGATACCTATTTCAGTTAATAAATGTTTATTCTATCCAGAATTTGATTATTGATCCTCATTCTCGATTCCAAAAGAAAATCAGATGAAAGTTCGTTGCAGGTATTATTTTCATGAAAATAAATTTCCTCACTCATCGATAACTTGCACGAATCCATTTCTGATTTCCTTTTGGAAATTGAATTTCAAAAAACTTTTTGCCTCTTGTATATGGGTGCATCTACCTATTCAAAAGGTGCACTACAGAATTCTTTTTGAGGCAGCTTTACGATACAGATTCCTTTTTCAATTGAGCTTTTTTCACGAATTAGTAATGTTGTACAAAAACAGATGGCGTTGAAGCTTGTTCTACTAGTGTCTCATCTATTCTCCGTTTAGTCAGTCTATGTCTAACATCAAGAAAAATTTCACAGAATTGCTATATAGAGCACCAGAAGTATTGAGGATGCCAAACGGATTCAGCCTCAACTTTTCGGAAGGAAGCCAGAAAACTGATTCGTACGCCTTCGGTATCATTCTCTTCGAACTACACAATAGACATGGTCCCTTCGGAGATTGTAGCTTATCAATCATTGAAATATTGACCAGGATTAAAAATGGCACTACGCCATTCTTCAGGTGAACATTTTCGAAAAGCTTAGTTTGAGATATTTGTGAAAATTTCATATTTCAGACCTCCAATGGAAGCATTGGAAAACAGTTTTGACTTCGTTCGAGAATGTTTGAAGGAATGCTGGCAAGAGAATCCAGAGGACCGACCAGATTTCAAAAGCATTCGAACTAGATTAAGGCCTTTGCGGAAAGGAATGTGAGATATTTTATACACCTACAGGTTTTTTAATATTGAAGATACAGTAGACTCTCGATAATTTGACACTCGATAAATTGAATCTCTCGATAATTTGAAGTTCTTTTCAGTTCCCTTGAATAACACTTGATAATTTCAAAAAAATTAACGTGTTCTGACCCCCTCGATAATTTGAAGTTGTAGCTGTGGCATCTTGATCAATAACACTCTTTAATTTGAAGTCAAATCACCCAAACACTCTTGAAGTCTTTGAATTCTTTGAAGTCCCCACTCTTACACTTGTCTTGAGTTTGCGCAGTCTTCCTTAGAATTGCGTTGAACTAAAACCAGTTTTCGAATTTTCGAATTAAAAATGAGTGAAAGAAAGAATAAGGACCTTTCAATGAGAAAAGACTTGTTATCGAAGCGGTGGAAAATGGCACATTGGAAAAAGATGTTGCGAAATAGTTCGATATTCTACCATCTACATTGTCCATGATTTTAAAGAATAAGAAACGAATCACTGGAAGTGTCTCCAGTATAGGAAGAAAAGGCTTCGTCAAGCTGAAATCCTCGCCTGGAGGAAAAAGTCTTTCGCTCAGGCTCTCGGTTTCTGCCCCCAGGGCAGAAACAAACGATGAATTCTTCTCAGCTCTCAACTTATAGAAAACACCCTGGACAATGGTAGGCTAGATGGAAGTCACTAACTCAAATGAAAATTGCGTACTTCTTTTCGAAATGAAATACTCATGTTATCATATACACATAAAGATCATGTATGTAGAATATAATACATAATCGCATATACAATATCATTAGTACCTATGTACTTCTGATCAAACTCTTGTTTAATTGAATTTCATCCTTACTCCCTCTTGTTTATTTGAACTCTTTTTATTTTGAACTCTTTTTATTTTGAACTCTCGGTAATTTGAACTCTTTCGTTGGCCCCTTGAGTTTCAAATTATCGAGAGTTGACTGTACCTACCTCATTAACATCCCGTGAACTCGGGTTCACCTCTGATAATTTTATACAGGGTGTCCCGGGAAGAATGCGACAAACGAATAGTATGAATCAGCTGTCTCTCCTTGTTACTTCGCACAATACTCGTAGGCATTGTTTTTGTCTTATGAATGTGATTTCTGCTCCACTATATTATTTATTTGTCGTATGGCAACATCACAGGTAAATACTTAACAAGAATAATAAATTGCTTATGCCATCTATCTTCCGATGGCAGACTCGTGTGTACACTAGGTCCGAGTTTCCTTGTCAATTGATCAAGCTTTATGAAGTCTTTTGTTTTTTTTTTCTTAACATTCAACGAAAATTTCCTCAGATCAATATTTTTTCCAGGAAACCTAATATTTTCGACAATATGATGGCGATGATGGAGAAATACGCCAATAACCTAGAAGTCTTGGTGGACGAGCGAACTGATCAACTACAGGAAGAAAAAAAGAAAAAGACCGGTATATAATAAATTTCAGAATATCGAAAATTCTCTTCAATTCCATTACAATTCATTTTCAGAATCTCTTCTATATGAAATGCTTCCAAGAAGCGTGGCAGATCAACTGAAAAAAGGGAATAAAGTAGAAGCAGAATGTTTCGACTGTGTGACCATTTACTTCAGTGATATCGTGGGTTTACGTCGATGTCTGCTGAAAGTACACCACTTCAGGTGAATGTGAAGAGAAACATTATGTATTTATGAGAAAGCAATTGTTCATGTTGCAGGTAGTGGATTTCCTCAACGATCTTTATACATGTTTTGATTCGATATTGGAGAACTACGATGTTTATAAAGTTGAAACAATAGGAGATGCTTACATGGTGGTGAGTGATATAAGACCCACATTAATTGGTGAATGAGTGGAAGCTGAGGGTGGTTAGGTATTTATGGTCTACTAGCGACCCGCCCCGGCTTCGCACGTAATATCTTCGAAATATTCACTTAAATCATACGTCTGAATAGTCTGAATTTTGATACCTTCCTACCCTATAAGTTAAGTAGTGTGATGGAATGTCGCTAAGTTTCGATCCAAGTAAAACTGTTAAATAAAGACAGTTGCATCAAAATTTTATCATAAGTTCCCTAAATTATGGCGCCTACCGACCCTCTAAGTTAGAAAAGTGATCAAATACTAACTTGAAGTCTTAGTAACACTCAGTTAAAAAAAATATCAGAATCATTTCAGTAGGTATGGCGTCATGCGCTTCTTGACACGATCACGCTAGATTTCCGCGGGAATGAGGTATTTTCCCGCCGTAAAAAGTAGCCTGTGTCCGTGCCTAGGATCCCATCTTTATATTAACCAAGTCTTATAAAAATCCGTTCAGACGTTAAGGCGTGAATGAGGTGAACTTTTTAAAACAAACGATTAAAAATCACTAACTTAATTAGTTTTCTACCTACTGCCTACGCCTTAAGTATGATAGCATGAATATTAATAGCCCATATCCTTTTCTAGGTTACTATCTATCACATAACTAAATTTCATCAAAATCCGTTCAGCCGTTCAGGCATGATAGAGCAAAACTCCCAGCAAAAACCATAAAAAAATCACTAACTCAATTCAGTTTTCTGCCTACTTCCTACCCCCTAAGTACGATGACGTGATCATTTTGATCTTATATCCGTTTTAGGTAACCATCTATTACCTTACTAAATTTCATCAAAATCTGTTCAGCCGTTTAGACGTGAAAGAGCAAAAGTCCCAACAAAAACGACTAAAATTACTAACTCAAGTTAGTTATCTGCCTACTGCCTACCTCCTAAGAACGATGGCGTGATTTTTTATAGCCTATGACCATTTCTAGATTATCATCTATCATCATACCAAATTTCATCAAAATCCGTTCAGCCGTTTAGGCGTGAAAAAGTAACAGACAGACAGGCAGACAGAGTTACTTTCGTATTTATAATATTAGTATGGAATTGTATCGCCCTTGGCTTGAATTGAGGTCACCTATATGACTAGTATTCATAAGGGCGATACAAACTCTCATTAACCCTCAAGATCTTCTTGAGTACGATATCTGACGGAGCATCGACTATGAGTACGGACATAAGACTAATTGATAGTTTATTGCATTTAGCTTCTGATAATTATTCACCAGCTCTCTTCAGGAATTATTTCTTACACTCAATTCATTCTAGGTAAGCGGACTGCCTATCAGAAATGAGAATCAACATGCAGCAGAAGTAGCCACCATGTCGCTTCACCTACTTTCCGCAGTATCCAAGTTCACTATTCGACATAGACAGAAAGAAAAATTACTTTTACGTATTGGAATACATTCAGGTAATTTTCAATCCTTGTTTATATGAAAATAGCATGCTGTCGAAATACCAATGGGCAGATATTCTCGATATTTAAGACGAAAAAGGCCTCGAACAGCGAAGTTCATTAATGGGTAAAATGGTTCGTTATTTTAGTAGTTATTCAGTTAAAAAAAGTTACTTAAATTTCCTGGATAATTTGAGATTACGATGAGTGAGTTTTCTCCAAATTTTACTTGATCAGAAAATCCGGAGTGGCACTTATATAATAATTCGAACAGAAAAGCTTATAACAGGAACTATATCCTAACCTAACCTAACCCATCACCCTCTTTAGACTTCAGGAAGCTGTGTGTTACCTATCCCATATTCCCATGCTTATCTAACCAGCTCATCATAAAGAAATTCCTCCGACATAATTTCGTTAGTAAACAATCATTTTTGTCTTATTAATAGTTTCCATTTTCGAAGCATAAGCGAGTTGTTTAGTCAAATTTCAGTATTTTTGGGTCCTCTATTCAGAAAAGTTGACGAATTCCGAAAAAAAATTCACCAAATGGCGGAAAACCTGCAATTTTCCTGATTTTTTTACCGGTTCGAATTGAATTTATTTTCTGAATAAACAAAAAAAGTCAAACGACAGTTAAAAATTGACTTCATTGAAGAAATGTTAGATTTCGACTTCGATATGAAAAGTTGGAGGATATTCATGAAAAGTTCGATCATCTCATCTCAGTTTTGGAAAACTCTGATTCAGAGTCAGAAAAACAGATAAAGTCGGCATTCAATCTGAATTTTTTTTTCATAATTTTTCTAAATTTTCTGAGTTATTGTAAAATAGGCCCTCATTTCAATTTGAACAATTCAAATTGTAAAATATTCGATTCGTAAATTCCTAGTCCTATAAATATATTGAAAATGTATGAAAGGATCATTGAACTTATTATTAATATCATTATTACCATTCCTTAAACAATGTTATTATTGTTATGCCTAGCCTCAGGTCTGGTGGCAATAACCGAAATGAAAAAACTGAAAACAAAGAAAAAGAAAGGTCAGTTTCAATTTAAATTTGTATTTCAGGACCCGTATGTGCTGGCGTTGTAGGTCTGAAAATGCCAAGATATTGTCTATTTGGCGATACAGTCAACACAGCTAGTAGGATGGAATCTACTGGAATGCGTAAGTATGAGGAACATAGATTGCACGTATAAAAGTATATTGGAATAAAAGTCGAAGAATTTAATAGGGCACGCCTGATTAAATACCAATAAGGATCATGACGCTTGAGTGAATACACAGAGTGAAATTTATTAAAGCCATAGATTCCATGAGTCCAACGAATTGACCATCTTTCCAGATTCGGAATATGCGGTCTGCTGAACCAACAAAAAAAATTGCTATTTCAGTAAAAATGAGAATTTTTTTTTCAAAGAATATTTTGATGATGAATTAAAATATATCCTGGTTCTATAGTTTGATCCCTACCGCCATAATACACTACTGGAAAAAATTAAAGGATCAAAAAAATTTCAAATTTTTCGGCAATTTCAACATGCCGTAACTTTGAGAGGAATGGTCGTACAAGGAATTTAAAAAAAAGGGAATTGTAACCCTAAGCGTCTTGTTTTTGGATTAGAACTTCAAAAATTTTAAGTTTCAGTGGTTTTCGAGTATAATGATAAAAAAATCAGCAACAAAAGAATTCTCAAAATTTTACCACTTTTTTTCTTGTCTACGAGCGTGGAAATTTTATTTTTGCATAATCGTTATAATGATAGGATACTTTGTTAATTCAGCTTTAATTTATTTTTTTATTGACCTCAATACGTCCACTTCTCGCCGAGATATCGGTCTTCAAATGGAAAACAGGGGTGACAACACCCGTTATTAAATTAATACAAATTTTATTTATTAGTTTATTTTTTTTTCTTTTTTCGAAATTTATGTACTATCTGCATTAAAATGTGGAAAAGCTCGAGAAAATTCTTTTTTGACTTTTTTAAAGATTATGAGCTTCTTACAGCAAAAAACGTGATCCTTATTTTTTTTCAAAAATTCAATCGAGTCAAACAAAAAAACGACTCGCTAGATTGAGTTGGCACTTCGTAAGGTTTTTACCAACATCTTGAACTGTGAAAGTCACACTTAACATTATTGGTTTCCTCAACATTTTCGATCAAGTGGTAGATTTTCCAAGAAACCACCAAAAGCCCTTTTTTTGTTAAATTTTTATATTGATGCGACATGAAGAAAAAAAATTCTATGAATAAGCAATGGTTGTTCATTAATGGGAGTTTATTTAAGTTCTCGAAACCCTCCTTCAATTTTTGGTGCGATCATTGGTTGCTGAGAAATCGATAATCAAAGACAAATGGGTCCTTTTTCATTTGAAGACCGATATCTCGGCGATAAGTGGACGTATTGAGGTCAATAAAAGAATAAATTAAAGCTGAATTAACAAAGTATCCCATCATTTTAACGATTACGCAAAAATAAAATTTCCACGCTCGCAGACAAGAAAAAAAAAGTGGTAAAATTTGAGACTTTTTTGTTGCGGTTCTATCATTACTCGAAAACCTCTGAAACTTAAAATTTTTGAAGATTAAATCCAAAAACTAGACACTTGGAGCTACAATTTCTTTTTTTTAAATTCCTTGTACGATCATTCTATCACAAATACGGCATGTTGAAATTGCCGAAAAATTTGGAATTTTTTTTTGATCCTTTAATTTTTTCCAGTAGTGTATGACAATTTGAACTTCGTGAAATAATTGGGGATATCAGAGTAATGTTCAAGTTCATATTTGACCTTACCAGAGATGAACTCAATTGCTATGAATATGACAATTTGTATATCGAAAAAGTATATTCTAAAACAAACTTGATTTCTTTGTAGTTCATTATTCATTAATGAACTTTGATCTATATTTTCAGCCTTGAAGATCCACTGCAGCGAGCAATGCAGACACTTACTGAACATCGTAGGCGGATACCATTTAGTAGAAAGGGGACTAGTCAATCTCAAAGGAAAAGGCGAACAAAAAACCTATTGGCTCTTAGGAGAAGATCCGTACTCCAGGCAAAAAAGAACCGAACAACGAAAAATAAGGAGAGGTATCAACGTTGACAGATCCTCAAGAAATGGTCTCGCCGACAGTAACGGACACGTTATTACAAGAAGTTCATTGAAAACTAAGAACAATTCAATAAGAAGCCCCATTCCGAGATGCTCATCATTCGAGAGTCCCAAACGATTGCGATTCGCCAACCCTGATCATTCAGAGAAACGCATTCCGGCTCAATTCTTAGAGGTCATCGCCGACAACCCGAACCAGTCGAACTCTTGCTTGGCCAAGCATGGTCATGACTGCAGGAACAGTTGGAAGGGATGGCAGTTCTTCTTGTCCATGCATAGAAGAACTGAGCAATGCGGCTGATATTCCTGTGCGGTCCCCGTTTCCAAGAGAAACAAGTCCTGATAACTATTCGAAAACGTCATGCTTCAGCGTTCCAACTCTGTATCCCCACTTGTCTGTTCCTCATCAACCTTCCATACATACGCTATCCGCTCCATCTAGCCCTAGGAAGCCAGAAAATCATATAGATAACATGCTCATCAAGTTTCCGGAATGTGAAGAAGTGATTCCATGGGCTGACTCAACTCCGCTGCTGAGAATTACTGAACCACAGACCTACGAAGCTACAACATGATGATCATTGCTTGTCACTCGTTATGATGAAAAAGTGTTTGGGCAGACTTCGAATGAATGGACAAATTTAGTTAATTCAATTGCAGAGAGAAGAAAAACAAACTCCCATTGTCGAAATTTAATGGAAAAGTGACATTCGTGAATCTTGAATTGGGTTTTATAAAAGTTCGATCATGTTTATTTACCCATGTAATGTCATGAATTCTTCATCTAACTAAGATTGATCATGATCATGTAGATGTGAATCGACTATGCATGCGATGTTATTTACAACTTAGTTAGCCCAGTTCGTTATACCACAATTTGTTCAATTGAAATACAAAAGCATAAATGGACAAAAATCAAATTGAGTTTTTCTATATATTCAACTAGCAGACCCAACAGACGTTGTTCTGTATACACAAAAATTAATTCAATTCGATCGAGCCGTTTAGTTGCAGAGTAGATGAATAACCTGACCAACGACTTCAACGCCATCTGTTGATCTGATTTGTGGTCATAAACATACAAAATACATTCATAAAACATCCTTCACACTTCGGTACCTTCTCCTACCCGCCTAGTGCATACCTCGGAGACATTTTGGTGCGATTTCATCTTCAACCTGCCATTTCTTTTGATGTATTCATCATAATTGAATGATGTAAGAGGCAATTTCGTTCTAAATTAAATACTGGTTATGAACGACCTATTTAATTGGATAAGGATAAATAACGTATTCATAAAAAAATACTCCCAAATAATGCATAATTTTGAGAAACATTCGGATACCTTTAAAAGGTAATACCGAGTAAACCTTGAAAGATAGATATATGCTATCGCGGACTTTTTTGTAGAACTATTGAAGAGGTACATTTCCGTCATACATTGTTCCATGTACGTCTTACGGTTTTTGCAGCGCACCTGAAAATGCTAGTTAGTGCATTTTCAATGAAACTTGCGATTAATTGCATTATTCCAATCATTCCCTCGAGTTCTAACACTTCCATCCCGCAAATGCAATGGAAATTTTCCGCAGTGACGTCACATCTCGATGCGCGTCGGCATACCGGTGTTTGTGTATAGTGCTCGGAGACGCACTTCGATTTTGGTGCGATTTCATCTTCAACCTGCCATATCTTTTGATGTATTCATCATAATTGAATGATGTAAAAGGCAATTTCGTTCTATATTAAATACTGAGTATGAATGACGTATTTAATTAGATAAAGATCAATAGCGTATTCATAAAAAAACTACTCCCAAATAAGGCATAATTTTGAGAAACTTTCGGAAAACTTTAAAAGGTGATACCGTGTAAACCTTGAAAGATAGATATATGCTATCGCGGACTTTTTTGTAGAACTATTAAAGAGGTACATTTCCATCATACATTGTATGTACGTCTTACGATTTTCGCAGCGCACCTGAAAATAGCTGATTTTGGTACTCATAATTATTATCATTGAAGTTATAGTAGGTTTCCTCAATTTTCTCGGGTGAAAAGTATAGCCTATGTTACTCAAGGATAATGTAGCATTCTAAGGGTAAAGAATTATTGAAATCGGTCCAGTAGCTTATGAGTTATCTCATATCAACGCCACAAACCCACAAACATACAAATCTTTCCTCTTCATAACATTAGTCAGAGCCGGACCGTGGGCGTGGCGAGGGAGGCATTTGCCACGGGCGCAAACGACCTAGGGGCGCAAAATGTGAAATATAATATACTCCATTTTGAATGAAGATTGACTACAAGCTCTATAGTTCAAGGTGGCGTATTTACCAGTTTACAAAATTGAGAAACACGTAGTTGACGAACGCTACCAAAACGGAACAAAATCCTAGAAAATTATACATGGCGCGAAACAAGACTCGGTGCATTGTTCCTCACCTTTTAAGAAATATGGAAGATAATTGTGAATAAAGAGTTCTTCAAAATGAAGGGTTTTCCAAAAAGATGTGTTATTTTGAATAGCCCGCTATTTCGGTAGATATCACGTTGGAAGCTGTCATTTTGTTTCGAGTAGAAACTACGCCATTAATAAAAATGGAACGATACACGCTTCAAAAACGCATGAAGTTATTAAAATTCACAATGAAAATGGTGAAATGTAGCAGAGACGGTTCGTAAAACTTGAACATTTTTGGATCGTCGAGAAGCACCTTGTCGGACCACAATGAAGAAATTGGTGGAAAAATGCGAGCTCTTGGGACAAGTTAGTGATGTGAAGAAAAAACCCGTGCACGTCGCTCGAGTACAACCGAAAATATTGCTGCTGCCGCCGAAAATGTTGAAGAAAACCCAGGTTTGTCCATTCCTAGTTCTTTGAAATTAGGCATTCCACAAACGTCATTACACCGTATTTTGCATAAAGATTTGGGTCTTAAGGCTTATAAATTTCAGTTAACACAAGAACTCTAGCCGGCCAATCATCAACAATGTCGTGTCTTTGCTGATTGGGTCGTTGAAATGCATGAAAATGATCCGGAATTCCATCGAAAATCATCTTGAGTGATGAGGCCCATTTCCACCTCGTGGCTTCGTCAACAAGCAAAATTGTCGCATCTGGGGCTCGGAAAACCCAAAAGTTATTGTTGAAAAGCCTCTCTATCCTCAACGTGTGACTGTTTGGTGCGGTTTATGGTCCGGCGGAGTCATTGGACCTTACTTTTCGGAAAATGAGGCTGGAGCAACAGTTACGGTGAATGGATTGCGCTATCGAGAGATGATCAATGATTTTTTAGGGCCGAAATTGGATAGTACTGATCTGGACAACGTTTACTTTCAACCAGACGGCGCTACGTGCCGCACAAGCAACGAACCATCGATCTTTTGCAGGAAAAGTTTCCGGACCGTGTTATCTCTCCAAGAGGTGATCACAATTGGCCACCGAGATTGTGATTTAACACTTTGCGACTTCGTGAGAGAGCCCAGCGTCGATTCAAGACCTCAAAGAAGGAATTCGTGAGGCTATCGAGGACATAGGGCAGTCACTTTGCGATTTGGTTATAGAAAATTTCATTAAAAGGATATGGTCCTGTAAGCGTGGTCGTGGTGGTCATTTTCTTGATGTTATTTGCCACTATTAACGGCGTAGCTTCTTCTTCATAATGAAATAAACATTCGATCATTTATATTGAAAAATGGCATTTTTCATTGAATATCAAAATAAAACCTCTTATTGGAAAACCCTTTATAATCAATAAATGTCAATTATAAAAAACATGTATTTATTGAAAATGAATTTCTTCAAGGGCGCAATTTGAAAGTTTGCCACAGGCGCTAGAATCCTAGTTCCGGCTCTGACATTAGTATAGATATAGACTAGTATAGATATATCAATAATAGATTTAGTCAGTCCAGAAATTCTCGTGTTTCCTAAAACACATTAACAATTTGAAGTTACTGGTGATATCGATAAAGATAGATAATTTCAATAGTTTATACCAGAGATCAGAACATCCATGGGCTATTTATTCTGAGAATATAGATTTTTACAAAGTGTGTATTCCTTTTTCCTTTTTTTAGTTCAGCCGTAAATAGTTGAAGGGTGTACAGAGTGGCAAGAATTGGTGATCCCTGAACTACAACTTTTCAACTACAGAGTGCAACTTTTCGTGTTTCATTGGTACAAAGAACAATGAAATACTCATGAAAATTGCACTCAGATCTCACTGAGCAATTCTGGTGCGCACCAGTTTTCCCAAAAGAAAACGCTATAACTCATTTCACTGAAATATAAGAATCAACTTTGCACGTCATCGACCATCGTCACTTTGTACATTCTTAACTACCTACTTAGAGAGCTTCCGATTCCGCCGCTAGGTGGCTTGGAGATGAACTTGAATCGTCAATAGAGGGCGCAGCGAATTCCATAGAATTAATAAACTTAGTTCAATGGCGAATTCGAATTTATAATCAATTTCAGCGGCTAACCGGTTATTACTTCGGTTAACCAATTGCATTCAAGTTAAATGGAATTGGTTAGCCGAAATGATAATCGGTTAGCCGCTTGAAATTGAATCAATCACAGAACATATAATAAAAAAAATCTTATATTCTATGATTTCCTTTGGGGAGCTGTATCTGTGACAATTTAATTTAACCTCAATTTAAATAACTAAACGGGATGAATGAAAGTTGAAGAACTCCTGGGGAACTTACAAAAACGTCAAAATGGTTATAAAGAGTCCCATAAAGCCTAATGTTAGAATATTATTGTTGGGGGACCGCGGAGTTGGAAAAACTTCAATTATTTTGTCGCTTGTCAGCGAAGAGTTCCCTGAAAACGTTCCCACTAGAGCTGAAGAAATAACAATTCCTGCTGATGTTACACCTGAACAAGTCCCTACTAATATAGTGGATTATTCAGCTCTGGATCAAACTGAAGATATTTTGAGTAATTTGATAAAAGGAGCAAGCGTTATTTGTGTTGTTTATGCTGTAGATAATGAGGAGTCCATTGATAGGATAAGTTCATATTGGCTACCGTTAATCAGAGAGAATACTTTAGACAAATGTTGTCCTGTGGTTTTAGTTGGAAACAAAATTGATCTAGTAGACTTTTCTACCATAGAGGTAAGTTATCATTATAGATTATTAATTCCTGTCTTTTACTATTCTTTGATGTTTCGTTACTAATTTTAGGGCGTCCTCCCTGTAATGGAAGATTTCCTGAGATTGAAACTTGCATAGAATGTTCTGCGAAAACTCTTAAAAATATATCGGAATTATTTTACTATGCTCAAAAGGCTGTTCTTCATCCTACCTCTCCAATATATTCAGTAGAAGACACCGATGTAAGGCTTTTATCTATTAGTAATATGAAATGCATTTAACGATTGTAATTTTCAGCTGACAGATTCTTGTAAACAAGCCCTCTCAAGAATTTTCAAAATTTGTGACATGGATTGTGATGGACTATTGAATGATACTGAATTGAATAATTTCCAAAGTCGTTGCTTTAATGCTCCTCTACAGCCTCAAGTATTAGATGATGTCAAAGCAGTACTGAGAAAAAATTGGATGATGGGGTGCAAAATAATTGTGTTTCGTTCAAGGGATTTCTATACTTACACACTCTGTTTGTTCAAAGGGGTAGAAATGAAACGACCTGGGCAGTTTTGAGAAAGTTTGGTTATAATGAGCAGTTACAAATATCAAGGGAATATTTACATCCAACGTGAGTATTTGTTGTTTAATATGTACTCTTATTTCAAACATGGGTTTCCTGAGAAATCTGCCATGGATTTGTATTGATTTTTTAATGAGGAAATGTTGAGAGAATTTAAAGACAAGGTTAGGTTTACTGAAAAATAATTTGCAGTTGCAATTGCTGGTCATAATTATTGCCATTCTCAGAATGAATTTGCAAGAGACTCAAAATTTTGTTATGGCATATGAATACCTACCATGAAACTAAATTTAACAATTTAGACCATGTCGCTCTTAACCCAAATGGACCTACCGTTCCGTATAAAGAACACCTATCTAAAAGTTCCCTATTCACACTTATACAAAGCGGCAAAATGAGAATAATCCAAGGTCAACTGCGCTGTTACAATCAATTATAGAGACCTTGTATCATTATTCCACATCAAAAATTTAAATAAAAATTATATATATATATATATATTATCAAGAAAAACCCAATTACCATATAATGGTGTATTTCATTTCTATGTACAAATTTGGTCCACAGTTTCTTGTCCAGTGCCATATTCCTTGCTATATTCCATGTTTGTCCTCTTCTATTGATTATTTCGGTGATTGTTCCGTTCCATGTCAGCTCTGGTCTTCCTCTTTTTCCTCTTTTGAATTTTGGCTTCCCATATCTGTTTAACAGGTCTCTCCACATATGCTCTGTTCAGATGTCCCCACCAGCTAAGTTGTCTTCTTTCTACGAAATCATGTATTGGTTCAATCTCTAGTTCTTCACGTATTCTTTCGTTCCTTATCTTATTCATTCTGGTTACGCCCTTTACTCTTCTTAGGTATTTCATTTCTACTGCTGGATTTTACTTTTCTGTTTATTGTTCAAGGACCATGATTCGCATGAAAATGTCAGGGTAGGTCTATATATTGCTCTATACACGTTCATCTTTGTCCTTTGGGAAATTTCCTTCTTACCTATAAAACTCTTATTCATAGTATGGTACAACTTAACTGTGTTCTCTATTCTTTTATTAATTTCCACATCTTGTTTTCCCTCTTCATCTATTTCAACACCCAAGTATCTGAAATTTTTCACCTGTTCTATTGTTGTTTCGTCTAGCTTTATATTAAGTTCTTCTGAGTTTCCTATCACCATAACTTTTGTCTTGTCTTTATTTATTTCCATTCCATACTTTTTGACAACTTCATCCCATATCTTCATATTTCCTTATAAATCGTCTCTTCGTCCAGTAATCACGATAATGTCATCTACAAAAGCACATTCTGATATTTCCACCCGCTGCATATTTTTGTTTCCTACGTGAAATTTGTTTGTTCTTCTTGTGTATTCCTTTAAAATCTCGTCCATGAAGATAATGAACAGTACCGGACTTAAACTTCCTCCTTGCCTTAGTCCTGTTTTGTGTGGAATGTTTTTGATGTTTTATTGTGGCTTACAATTCGGTTTTTATTCAATCTATATATATTCTTTATAATGCAGATCAATCTTTTATCTATTCCTTGTTTCTTCAGTATTGTCCACAGTTTTTCCCTGTCCACTTTGTCAAAAGCTTTCACCAGATCAATAAAGCCCAAGTACAATTTTCTATTCTCTTGTTTTGCATTCTCGCACAATATCTTCATAGTGAATATATGATCTTGAATACTCCTTCCTCTCCTGAATCCACTCTGTGTTTCTTCCATTGTTATCTCTATTTTCTGTCTTATCTTTTTGTCTAATATTTTCTCGTAGAGTTTCATAACTGTACTCAATAAAGTTATACCTCTGTAGTTATTACCATTATGTTTGTCTCCTTTCTTATATATTGGAACTATTAAGGCTGTTTGCCAATCCTCTGGTATCATTTCATCTTTCCATGCTTTTTCAAATATCTCCAGCAATGTGTTCAATCCTATTCATCCCAAGTTCTTAAGCATCTCTGACTATATAATAAAATAAAAATTATAATGACCTAATCTAATTTTCACGGGATTTAATATTTCAGGTTGAGAATTCCTTCTGGTTGTACCACTGAATTGTCCCATAGAGGTCAGCACTTTTTGACTCACCTCTTTGAAAGATTCGATAAAGACAAAGATATGTCTTATCACCAACAGAGTTGGAGGAGATGTTTTCAACATGTCCTACACCAGCGTGGCCGCCAGATGTCAGTAGTTTGGTTCCAACCAATGATAAAGGTTGGATTACTTTCCAAGGTTATATGTGTCAATGGGCTTTGATGACACTTTTGGATGTTCCGAAAACTTTCGAGTATTTAGCTTATCTGGGCTACAATATATATGAAAACGACAGCCAAATCACAGCGGTTCAAGGTCAGTTAATAAATTTCAATCTTTCATTTGTTGCTCATAGTCATATTAGAAAATGTTTCTAGCCTAAATGTTATTTTCGAATTTTGAACAGGAAGTAGTCTAAAACTACTCAGTTGGACTCACTGATGAAAAATCCGAGGTCAAAAATGATTCTATACATGCGTTTTTTCGTCAGATAGTCCGGTCTATTTAGACCAAAAAATGAGAGTGAAGTTACATAAAGTCCCAACAAGCTGAATTTCTATGAAGTTGTTCGAAACATAATTATAAACAATGTCTAAAAGTTCCTCATCATTCCCCTGTGAGGAAAAAATTTTATTCGTGGTCAAAAAAATGAGTTTTTCGCGATTTTCAGCCAAACGGTAAGTTTTATCATGAAAGTACCTCAGACAAAAATTGTAGATCATAAAATTATCTATGAACAATGTATCAATACTTTTTTTCTTACGAGCCACCGTTTCTGAGATATAACGATTCAAAAAGTTATAACTACGCGCTAAGTACACTACCTGGTGGTGTGGAAACGTGTGCATATTATGACGATAACGACTTTTATAACTTTTTGAATCGTTATATCTCAGAAACGGTGTCTCGTAAGAAAAAAAAGTATTGATACATTTTTTATAGATAATTTCATGATCTACAATTTTTGTCTGATGTACTTTTTTGATAAAACTTACCGTTTTGCTGAAAATCGCGTAAAAACTCATTTTTTTGACCTTTGACCTTGAATTAAATTTTTTCCTTACGGGTTGAATGATGGGGAACTTTTAGACATTGTTTAAATTATGTTTTGAACAACTTCACAGAAATTCAGCTTGTTGGGACTTTATGTAACTTCGAATGTCTAAATAGACCGGACTAAGATTCGAATCATCATATATTTCCAAAAAAAAATTAGATTCTGGTCATACTGCTGTTCAGGATCCAAATACTCATAACCTTTGAACGCCAAAAGCTAAAAACTGACGCAGTGGCACTGACGACGTCTTGAATTTGGAGTCTGGAGTCCTATGTCGACAGTAACACGTCAGCTGTTTAGTACTTAGTAGTTATTAAATTTAATACCTAGAACTGCAGAAAATGATGAAAAATCTGCTAAAATTATTAATGAATGTAAGGCGATAGGAACATGATCTTTACTCAGATCTTATTTGAGTTTATTTGAGTATCACTTATCTTAGTTTATTTGTGTCGAAATGCGATACAGCGAGTGCTATACAGGGTGTTTCATTGGGAAAGGGAAATACTTCACAGGTGCATAGGTGGCACCAAGACGGTTCTAGGGATACCCCATTTATTGGGTCTCACTGTCTTTGTAGCCGAGATACAGGGTGTTTTATGAATTTTGCCCGTTTCTTCCTGAGGCCGTACCAGACGAACCACCTGGTATATTTTCTTCATATTTGGCCAATATGTTCCTATTGAGAGCCCAAACATATCATGCAATAACCGCCTCGAAAATCCAGGTCCGGTTTAACAAAAAATTATGAATCGTTTGAATACTCGAAACAACACCCTGTACATCGGAATTTTGAAAATCTGTTTTAAAATTCGAAAAATACCACTAAAAAACTAAACTGAGACGTATACTTTAAATTTTCGCGCAGAAAATTTTACTGTGGTTTGAAGTGACTTTAACAATGAATTATCAACAATATTGAATCCATAATTATTTCAACATTACTTTGTTATTCATTTCCACATTGGTTTTCCTTTTTATAGCCGTATACTTGAAAATCCAGGTCCGGGTTAACGAAAATTATGAATCGTTTGAATCCTCGAAACAACACCCTGTACATCGGAATTTTGAAAATCTGTTTAAAATTCGAAAATACCACTAAAAACTGAACTGAGACGTACACTTCAAATTTTCGCGCAGATAGTTTCAATGCACAAATTTTCAACGTAAAAGTGAAGTTTTTAAGAACTAAGATACCTGAAAGTGGTTTGAAGTGACTTTTAACAATGAATTATCAACAAAATTGAATCCATAATTATTTCCACATTACTTTGTAATTCATTTCCACATTAGTTTTCATTTATTGAGAAGTGAGTTGCATGATTACGTATAATAATTATGGATTTCAATATTTTGATAATTCATTGTTAAAAGTTACTTCAAACCACTTTCAGGTGTCCAAGTTCTTAAAAACTTCACTTTTACGTTGAAAATTTGTGCATTGAAACTATCTGCGCGAAAATTGAAGTGTACGTCTCAATTCAGTTTTTAGTGGTATTTTCGAATTTTAAAACAGATTTTCAAAATTCCGATGTACAGGGTGTTGTTTCGAGGATTCAAACGATTCATAATTTTTTGTTAACCCGGACCTGGATTTTCGAGGGGGTTATTGCATGATATGTTTGGGCTCTCAATTAGGAACATATCTGTCAAATATGAAGAAAATATACCAGGTGGTTCGTCTGGTACGGCCTCAGGAAGAAACGGGCAAAATTCATAAAACACCCTGTATCTCGGCTACGAAGACAGTGAGACCCAATAAATGGGGTATCTCTAGAACCGTCTTGGTGCCACCTATGCATTTGTGAAGTATTTCCCAATGAAACACCCTGTATCGTTTGCCCAAATGTCTGCAATTTTCGAATTTTTGAGCCGAATATGGTCTCAAACAATAGGTTTCGACTCCCTGATGACGAATCCGTGATAAAATTGAATTCTGTGGCCGTAGGGCCGCCCGGCCGTTCGTGAGCACGATAACTTTCGAAAGGATTGTCAAAGAGACTTGAGATTTACAGGGTGAATTCGGTTCCCAAATGCCGCGGTTAAGTTCGTAAACCAACCAAATCGTACAGGGTGTTCCATAATATATGGACATTCAAAATTTCTGTTCCTCAATATCTCAGACAAAACGAACCTGATCGAAATGAAATTTTGCGGTCATATGTAAGATGCTCATATTAAGCCTCGTGCAAAATTTTGTGACCATAGTGTTAACAGAACCATAGAAAATTCTGTATTTATATAATATTTAATATCAATCTCAAGATCTATACTAAATTGCTCCTGCTCAGGGCTTCTTTCAAATTTTTTTTCTGAGGTTTTCACGTGTGTGCTCTTGATGTATTCTAGGTGGAAATGTATCGCACTACTTCAATATTTTCGAAAGCTATGTTCTTGCAAAATTTAAGAAGTTCGCGTCATCAGAAACAAAAAATTTAATTGGAATTGTAAAAAAAAGAATCTTTATAATTCCATAACAAAATATCCGATTCTGAATATTCATGCAAAATTTCAAGAGAATCGCATCATCAGAACCATAGAATTGAATTTTTTTGATTGTCATAATTGTTCCATAGTTTTTGAATAATATCCAGAATATTTTTTCGATCGTGCTGAAATTTTGAATTTATATATTTAGTATCAATCTCAAGTCCTATACAATATTTTGAGGTATTAGCCTCATTGCTCCACCAATGAACGTGCGCTCAAAAGCACTTGCTCCGTGCTTTCTTAAATTTTAATTGTTCTTATCGACATTTAGGCAAGCATTTGCCATCTGTCTTCAGGAATCTTCAGAAACTTGTGTTATTTTGAACACAATAGTTCTATTGACTTCTGCTGACCAGCGATACGCACGCTGGTGGTTGAAATCGAAATAGAGCTAAGATAGTAGTGAACAAAGCGTTGAACGTATTTCAGTGTAATAATTTCGTGATTGTTCATAAACTTTTGTTTAGAAGAAGTATTCAAGGGAAAATTGAAATTGTTATCCTCTTAAACGTGTACGTTTGTGTGTACACGTTTTAAAGATATAATTTGGTGCCAAACTTTATCCCAACCCTGTATTATCATATGCTGGCTGATTTTAAGTGTTCAGCTGTAAAAGTCGCAGTTTATTCGATAACAGCTAAACTGCTGAGTTTAAAGACATAAATGTTTGGTACACAAAAATTAATTCAATTTAATGTCTTTAAATTCAGTAGTTCAGCAGTTTCGAAGAAAAGCGACTCTTATGGCTGAATGAATGAAGCACTTAAAAGAATCACCCGGTATACATAGTTGATAGTTTACAGAGAGGTCACCCGGTATACATACATATACAGGGTTTTCCTTTCAAGTTGGCCTATTAGACGTTTCAGGAGAACTAGTGAATATTTCGTTCTCAAATTTTAAGCTGTACTGTATAAGCTACTAAAAAACATTTCATTACCATGCACTGTTGCCAAGTTATACACAAATTCTTGAAATTTTTGACATCTGCATTGCCAGTTTAGAAATGCAATATCTCGATAATTTTCTTTGCGAACAGAACCAAACTCAGCAGTCTCATAGTAGAGAATCCATGCATTCATGTGGTACATTCAGTATTTTGATACATCGTAAGGTTCTTCGAAAATTTTGACCCGAAAATGTGGAAGTTGAAATTGAAATATTTCGAGATTTTCAAATGGCAACCCCATATTTATTTTAGAGCATTCCATTCGAAATAAAAAATTAATGGCAGTTTCCTTTCACACTAATTATTTACTTTGGATAGCCATTTAAAATCTCGAAATATTTCAATTTTGAGTTCCACATTTTCAGGTCGAAATTTTCGAAGAACCTCACGATGTATCAAAATACTGAATGCACCACATGAATGCATGGATTCTCTATTATGAGACTGCTGAGTTTGGTTTCCGTTCGCATAGAAATAATCGAGCAATTGTATTTCTAAACTGGCAATGCAGATGTCAAAAAATTCAAGAATTTGTGCATAACTTGGCAACAGTGCATGACAGATAATTTTTTCAGTAGGTTATACAGCGAATTTGGAATTGAATCGATACATGAATAAAAATGTAGGTAGTTCCATTTGAAATAAGAAAGTAGATATGCGTTTGAGATAGACGTGGCAACACTGTCGACTTGAAAATATTTTAGGCGAAGAGTTCCTTCATCCTCAATGCTCCACCTAAAATTTCAGAAAGAAATTTTCACTAGTTCTCCAAAAACGTCTAATAGGAAAACACTCTATATGATAGACAGGAAACTTTGCAGAAGTTTGCCTGCTATTATTATCCTTCAATATACCAAATTTCGCAATGATCGAATGTGTAATTTCGGAAATATCGGGAAAATAATGAAAAATCTAAATGACATTAATTCCGAAATTACAGGACCGATTTGGCCCGTTTATGAACTTAATCCCTAACTTAATCCGTTGAAGAGTTACCGTGTTCACGGTGACAGAAACTTCAGTGAGTCCAACCATAAAAATCCGTCGATTAATAATAATAATGTTTGAAAATAGCGAACTACCTATGTCCGTTTCATTATTCCGCATTTTCTCTGACTAATATATTTCTATTTAATCCAGTCGAATTGTGCTTTTAGCAGGAAAGTTTTGGGGTAGTTTAGATTTCTTTAATTTTTTATGTTTTTTGGGGTGCTGAATTCGAATTTGAAGCTTGCTAACAAAATTTATAGACGGAACATAGAAAAAAAATACAAAAAAGAATGAAAAATCTCATTCTTGGTCAGTTTTTTGCATATAACTCTAACACTATCAACTTTTCTTAAAACACCTTTCCATACAAAATGAATAAACATAAAATTTTCTAAAAATTGTACTACACAGCTCATTTTGCGACAACCCGTTCTGGTTTAAATAATAGTTGAAAATGAGGTATTTTCTATGACTCAATAAATGAAAAAAAAAATTAATTCTATGGTTCCGATGATGCGATCCTCTTGAAATTGTGCATGAACATTCAGTATATCAGTCGCGATTCACAAAAAAAGATTTAATCGAATCGGACATTTTGTTATGGAAATATAAAGATTCTTCTTTTCAATATTCCAATTGAATTTCTATGGTTCTGTTCACACTATGGTCACACAATTTTGCATAAGGCTTATTATGAGCATCTTGCATTTGGCCGCAACATTCATTTCGATTGGTTTCGTTTTCTCTGAGATATTGAGGAACAAAAATTTTGAATGGCCTTGTTTTATGAAACAAAATACGGCCATTCCAAATGTTTGTTTCTCAATATCTCAGACAAAATGAAACCAGTCGAAATGAATGTTGCGGCAATATGCAAGATGGTCATAATAAGCTTCATGCAAAATTGTGTGACCGTAGTGTGAGCAGAACCATAGAAAATTCAATTGGAATATTGAAAAGAAGAATCTTTATATTTCCATAACAAGATATCTGATTCAAGTGAATTTTTTTTATGAATCGAGACTGATATGCTGAATTTTCATGCAAATTTCAAGAGAATCGCATCATCGGAACCATAGAATTTAAGTTTTTTCATTTATTCAGTCTTAGAAAATACCTCATTTAAAACTATAATTTGAGCCAGAACAGGTGGTCGCAGTACAAGCTGTGGTAGTACAATTTGTAGGAAATTTTATGTACTTTCATTTTGTATGGAAAGGTTTTTCACGAAAAGTTGATAGTTTCCGAGTTATAAGCAGAAAACTGCCAAAGAATGAGATTTTTTTTCTTTTTTTGTATTTTTTTCAATGTTCCCTCACGAAATTTTGTTAGCAAACCTCAGATTCGAATTCAGCACCCCAAAAAACATGAAAAATCGAAGAAATCAAAACTACCCCAGAACTTTCCTGCTAGGGGTTTCTTTCGAGCACAAATTGACTGGAGTAATTTCGAATATCATAGATAGGATATGTATTAAAGGTTTTCTACTAGACACATGAAATAAGAATGTGCATTATATGCATCAATACTCTACTTGACGGAGTTTATTTTCGAACGCATATTTATTTATTAACTATCCTCATATGTAACATAATTTTGTTTGTGGACGTAATCGATTTCCTTCGATATGAATTTTTTTCAGCAAATTTATATTTACATGTGTTTAACAGTCATTCGTTTTATAAAATGGTTCAGAAGAATTAATAAAGCATGTAAATTGACGGAGTGAATTGTACATAACGTTATTTATTCTTCTATCATAATTTTAACAATTGGCAATTTTACGATAGATTTTTTATATTTTTGATGGTTATTTTTTACATAAAGTGAGTGTTTGAAATGAATGTTCCAGTAACCAGAGAAAAAAAATTGGATCTAGCCAAGAAACAATCCAGTAGAAATGTGTATCGATGTAATGTTATTGGAGCAAATGGATCTGGAAATCTACGTTTTTTGCAGAAATTTCATAAGGTCAAGTCGAGAGGTGAATATACAAGTTTTCAGTTATAAAGTTAACAATTTTTTTATTATGGCGCTAATTGTATTCATAACAACATTTACTTCATGATGAAATTGAGAGATACGAAACGAATTTATCTTCAGAGATATTAAAAAACATGGGGTAGTTTTGTTATTTGACTCTTTGAATGAGTAATGTACAGAGTGGGCCAATTTCCCCATTTTTATATGGAAATTCCTATTTATAATAAAGATGGACAAAAACTGATGTCGGTGTCTGGGGTCCAATTGTGAAGAACAACTCAATAATGACAACTGCACGTGAATATCTATGACCATTTCATAGTTTTACTGTATGTTTCTGGAAAATGTTCATTTTCGAAATACTGCCGTTACTTTCTCCTGTAGAATTTTTTCTATTTAATTGAAAATATTATGTCGGTAACTTCTCAGGAAATTCTGTAATTTCTGTAAATCGACAAATTATCAGATTTTCGTAAGCAATTTTTTATTCAAATGGAAGACCCTATTCTTTATGCAAATTTCGATCGGACTCGAAATAAAAATTCTACACCTTTTACAGTTGTAATTCAAAAAATCAAAGTTCAATTTCAGAAAAAGGAACTATTTCAGAATAGGAATATGTAATTCAGAAAACAGAAATTGAAATTCAGAATAGTAAATTTGATTTCAGAAAAACAAAGTTGAAATTCAAAAACGGTAAATTGAAT
This sequence comes from Propylea japonica, assembly GCA_013421045.1. Lineage (NCBI taxonomy): Eukaryota > Metazoa > Arthropoda > Insecta > Coleoptera > Coccinellidae > Propylea > Propylea japonica. The sequence goes on from CM024243.1 coordinate 81,199,294, forward strand.
TTTCAGAAAAGGGAAATAGTAATTCAGAACTTATCAATTTCAGAAAATGTACTACAAGGGTAGTAAGCACGGGACAAATCTATGAATCCTATTTTAGCCCAGTCAAATAAGGTGAAATTAGGCAAGAATCTCGGAATTCGAGATACCCAGCTGTATGTCTGTAAATACTTTTATATTGAACACCTAAAGTTGTCTCAAAACCTTCATATGGTAAGGGTGTGAGCAACTATTAAATTTTGAGGTCGAAGGTCACAAAATTGGTTTTTGCGCTTTTGTTGTAAATATCTCATTTCCTGTGGGTATTTTCCTATTTGTAGTTATTATCAATATTGTAGAATACAAAATTCTCTACAAATTTTGTTTGAAAGATATTTCGATAAAGTGGACCGTTTTCGAAATAGAGGGCGGAGAGCGCGCGGTCACAGCATCACTTCAGGTCAACCGGCGCCTCCGGTCGGAAACGCACAATAGGGGCGTTCGCCATCGACATCGGACGTGTCGGATCGATCTAAACCGTTCGTTTATTACATCCGGATTGAGGGGAATACACATCTGTACCGTCATAAAAATCTGAGCAATCGGACGTCGATCTTTTCGCTCGGTCTATTTCGACGGAGCAAAGCGATTTTATCCATAGAGTTTTATGTTTTTAATATTTTTTTTTGTTTTATGTTGAGTTTCCTGATCCGGCAACCGATAGATTGAAAAATTCTAACAGTTTTATTCTTCTGTTTTCATTTATTCATTAAAAACTCAATTAATTCATTAAAATTTCTCAATATAGCTATCGTAGTTATAAATGGGCAATTAATCAATTAATTGATCAGGATCTTTCCGTACATATCGGTTATTACATATATGTTCTGTGGGTACAACTATCGCCGTATTGAACGACCAGAAGGGGATATTGCATTACTCGTTTCTTTTGCATTCAGTGCCTTTGCACCTAATTATTTAATTGAGATTTTATGGAAGAGCTACGCAAAGGGTGAAAGTATCGTTAAAGATGAGCATATTCCCAAAATAGTGATCTTTGAAATCTCATAATCTATAAAAGTAGAACAGAGCAGTATGTTCTGTGGCAGATGCTCTGTACCGTTCGTTTATTTCCCAGATATTTCAGATTTATCTGTACGATCTGTGGTCACGTGACTAAAAAATCCGTCCGCTCGCGGAGGTCGATGCCGAACGCCCCTAATATACAGTCGATAGTTCATCAACTGTATATTGCGCGTTTCCACAGATTTACTGGGTATCTCGAATTTCAAGGCGAATTCCTAATTTGACTGGACTATTTTTGAATTACATATGTAGCCTTCTGAATAATATCACACTGTATTTTATAGGACTTTATTCACACTTATTCTTCAAATACATAATACTTGTGACATTCTCCTCTACTTCCACTTTTTATGTCCCCTTCCAGAACATTCTGCGAGGGAACTCGGGCATAGAATGATAACTAACTGAACTACTACATAGACTAACTACTAACAATAGAACTACTCTATGACTACTATAACTACTACACATATTACTATTCTGAAATTCAAATTCCCTATTCTTAATTTCAATTTTTTTTGAGGATCTTCTGGATTAGCCGGATTGTATAAACTAGACGATCATATTATCCCATTCACCAAAGTTTTTGAATTTCATGGTCAATCCGAAAGTAGAACGTTAATGAAAGGACGGAGCGTTTATTATTTCAATGAAAATTTCAAAACTGTTATAAACATTGTTTCGTCAGTATCATTCGTTATTCTTTTGTTGAACATCAGAATTTGAAAGCTGAAAATCCCGAGTATTGAAAATTTCACTTATGCTATGTACTTGAAATTATTTCAGACTTCATCCGAATGTGCAAGAATAAATAGCGTATCCCATTGAAAAAAAATTATACGATAATCTGTTGAAAAGTAGATTTACTGAAAACACCATTTTCCATGAAAATGGGTCCTCAGATACCGACATCGGTTTTTGTCTCTCTTTGTTTGAAATTTGCCGATGACTTTGTAAGTGCAGGGAATTGTGAGGATCCGTTTCTGTAGCAAGTATTTGTTGTTTTTTAAATAATTTGAAACATTTCGGGGAGGGGGGTTGTTTGAACCCCCAAAAACCTCCTCCCTGCATGATGCACTCGTTGTTTATGGAAATTAAAGAAAAAACTTTTTTGATAACGCTATGAATTATTCTTTCATCGTTGACTCGTTCATAGAATACGATGAAGAGGATTCATCACAATTGATTGATTGAAGTGACTGGTTGTTCATTATTCTAGAAATTGTCAAGTGCTCACATTAAATGTGCTTTAAAAAAGTACAAGACAATTTCTTAAAGTAATCAACAATGAACTGATTGTGACAGCTTGTACTAATCAAATTCAACGATCAAGTTAGCGATTGAAGAAAAATTCATTGCCTACATTAGTTTGGTTACCAAAAAAGCATTTTTTTAAATTTTCGGCAAACAATGAAATTTAGAGTACATATGTCATGTATGTATATATTTTTGAGATAGTCTCAAAGAAAAATTCTGATAATATCAATTCAATTCAATTTCAATTGATTATTATACATATATTTCATCATCATAAATCTTCGAATCTAAAAGTTTTACTTCATTTCGAATAATATCGTTGAAAAAATATACTAGATATTATGAGCGTTTGAAGAAAACGTTCAATCTGAGGTTTTCACATTTCTTCTTCTTTGAGATCGAGACTTACCTATTGATTTTCTGTCATTAGGTGGAAATTGTAGTACTACCATTCACATTGACAATACTCTTCTCCAGCTTCATAGACAAAGCTCCTCAATTTCGATAAAGCATATTTCAGTTAATGATACCATTGTTATAAAGTTATAATGAAATAATTTATTCCAGAAATATCGAAAATTCGACAAAATTGATACTCCTGAGTATGTTACAAACATGGTTCAAGTCTATGGCCAAGAAAAATTTCTGGTTTTGCGGGATATAACTGTTGCAAATATGTCAGATCCACTGCAACCTGATGAAGTTCGATGTGATGTTGCCTGCCTGGTCTATGATGTCAGTAATCCAAAGTCATTTGAATATATAGCCCGGATTTATATTGTGAGTATAACAACTGCTACAAGTGACAACTCTAACATTTGTTTCGAATTCTTTTTGTTTTGAGCGCTCGTTTTACTTAAACGAGTACTATATCGTTTTGTCCAAATGTCTGTAATTTTCGAATTTTGAACGAAAATGGTCTCAAACGAAAGGGTTGGACCATATAGCTATCAAACTCTATACTGCTATCTTGAATTAAAAGTCGAAGCAGTCTAGTTCCGATAGCCTCTTCAATCATCTGCGCATGTGCAAACTCGAAATTTGACAAGACGTGAAAATTGAGGTTATGAATTTCAGTTATTTTCATTTGACAAATCATAATTTAAACTATCCGATTTTATGTTCTGACGCCTGCGCTGTCAATTCATAGCCATTGTACGACGTGATCGGTGCTTCAATTTGTAATAGAGAAGTAGATTCATGTTAGCGGTATAGGAGTTTATAACAGTGGCGGCTTGTCCTATGAGGCAGGTGAGGCAGTGCCTCACCAATAAATTACGGAAATCACAAATAATATCAAGCGAATTAATCCAATATTTTATTAATCAATTTCATCATCCCATTATGTTCTTCAGTCTCAATTTTTTGTACGATACTGCACTCGTCTTCCATAATATCCGATCTCAATCTCAAGCCGGGTACAGCCACAGAACATAAAATATAAGAAGTGCTATCTGCCTACTAAACCCTTACAACACGCGTGACATTTGAAACGTCAAAAATAAATGGGGCGATTGGATTCTGAGGGGTGGTCGCTTTTTGTTAGAGAGAGGTTCTATGGTTTCGTCCCGAATTTTGACAATGCTCTGTGTTCCAGAAAGAGAGAGAAAGAAGATAATATATATTTTTTTATTTATTTTACTTGTTTTTCCTATTGTTTCGGAATTAAAAGGCAGATTTAAAAGAGAATATACATTATAAAAATAATTATTTTATTAGGCTCAATTGTACAGTACATAACTATTGAATGTTTTGAACTAACAAACATCAACCACAGGTCTTACAATTTCAGTACAGTTGAAAAACTTCCGAGCAATTGTTTACAAATTTTGAAGCATTTGTTCATATAATACGTATAGAAAATCAACACTTGTATTAAAAAAGTCGTGTTAAGTCACTATAGGTAGTCACTACACAGTACACAATAACACTGATTCATTCGTCAGGTAAAGATACATCCAAAAAGAGAATGATTACTATAAACTTATTGCATATCGAAGAAACAGAAGATATAACTTCAATCTCCTCACAAATACTTTCATATTGGCAATATATAAACAATTATTCCACTTGAAACTTAACTTTTTCACTTCCTTCTTCGACTCAAACAAAACAACACACAAACAATAAAAATGGCAGCATTGACAATCCCATCCCATCCCATTTAAATTTGACATAACTTGGATTTAGCTCAGACATACGTCACTGCTTGGCTCCGCCCCCAAAATAAATGGGGAGACGTATGTCCGTGTTGTAGGTTTTTGTTCTAGCGTTTCACCCCCCTGGGTACAGCTACAGACGTCTGTAACATTACACGTTACTGACGTTACGATGAATGCACAAAAATCGGACCGTAACGTTACATGTTACAGGCGTTAAGGTCCGATTTTTGTACATTCATCTCACTTCCTCTTCAAGGCGTAAACGCTTCCTTGTCTAGCGCGTTATTCACATCGACGTGACGAGATCATGAACCTCCCTTTCGTTGTTATCTATTGCGGCTTCTAAGGTGAATTTGAGGCTAGCCTCAGTAACAACTTTTATGCGGCCCATACACAAGCTACTTTTTCGGCGTTCTGGCAGCTAGCGTTTTGCGAGCGTCCTAGACGCTCGTGCAATTTTGACCACACACAAGCGTCTCAGTAGCTCACCGATCGCTGACGAGAGATCGAGTTATACGATCAGTCTCTGCCAAATTTTCACCATTTTTATAGTGAACTAGCTGACCCGACAGACTTCGTCCTGTCAAAAAGATTTGTACATATATAAGGATTTAAAAGTAAGTAAGCGCTTTATTGTTAATCATGTGAATCATAATTATTATTATTATCATTGTAGTGCTTTGTGGTATACATAGATCTATAATTACTATAATAATATTACTATAATAATATATAATTCTTATTAGGTCTATGGTGGTATACGATGTTTTTTGTTTGATGACCTGGCGCATAGATAAACAAATCTGATGGTTTTCCAACACGGGAACAGGCAACATACAATTGAACATGTGAGAAACATGGGTTTTCTAGATTAATACCACAAACACTTAATGATTGCCCCTGGGACTTGTTTATAGTCATAGCAAAAGCAAGCCGCACTGGAAACTGAATGATATTCATACCTTGTTTCATTTGGATCTGCCCCATTTGGTTCACAATGAACCAATATTCTCGAGCACTTCCTTCACGTTAATAGATCTGACAGTTGTCTAATTTTCCGATGTGAATGACATCGGAAAAAAATCGATTTTGAGAAACGTCAAAACAATTCCAATTTTCTTTCGTTCTTTTCGATATTTTGCAGACGGTCTAGAGAAACGATTTCTTGAGTGGGCACCCCCTACGTTATTCGACATCGGGTCGACAGCGACAGCGACCTTCGAGAGGCAATTCCTTCGGACTTCATTAGAGTCTACGGGAACGCTTTTTCGAAAAATCGACGAAATTGACCGTTTTCGGGAATTTTTTTAAAAATGTTCCCGACGCCGCGAGGCGGCGTCGGACGTCTCTAAAGAAGCTTCCGTCCTTCCTCTTCAAGCCTCGCCCTTCGGGCTCGGTCAAATCTTTTCGTAAAACCCACCATAAATCAACAAAAACACCCCTAAAACAACCCAACATTTCTATGAACATACTCTGTGATGGGAAAAAGAAGGGCTATTTTTAGGTTTTTTCTAGCAATAATTCTAATTTTTCTCGCCGTAAAAACCATCCTTGAACTTCAACGAACATTTTAAAAAAAGATTTGGCCAAATTGGTCTAGGCGTTGTTGAGTTATGCGCTTACCAACACATTTTGCGATTCTTTTTTATATTATAGATTTAATAATTTCAATGCGTTCTTGAAGCATGTATCGTTCCATTTTTATTGATGGCGTAGTCCCTTTATGAGTTATGTTGATGTTTAGAAACAGCAACGTATGTAGAGCTAGAAGAAGCCATTTGGCATTATTTTTCGTACATAAATGTCACAACTGATATTTCAATTAACAATAAAAAGTTTTTGAAAATGAATGCAAATTAGGTGTAATTTCAAACATTCTTTATGTTATTCATCGGTCTTAGCAGAGTGTTCGCTTACAGGTCGATTTTAGGAAATGAAACCTCCCGGTTGGCCAAACGATTGAACTCTTTTTGCACCCGACTTTACCGTAGCTCGTAACTTTTGTATTCTTTACGGAATGAGTCTCGGAGGCTTTTCATTATTTTCTTTACTAAACCAATATCGCATTCATCGTTATATTGTTTACATAAAGCTTACAATTCTTCGTAGGCTTTATTCTTTAGTGTTCTGTTCGAATATTCTTTGCTCTTAATCATCCAGAAATACTTATTCTTTTTAAATATTTCTATAAAATTTGTAAAGAATTCTTCTGAATGTGGAAATCTTGCATGATTCTCTGCCATTCTAGACGCTCACACACACACACACACACACACACACACAAGCGTTTTTCATGCGTTTCGCCGGCTATCTTGACGCTAAAATCAAACACGTTTGATCTTGGCGTCCTGCGTTGCGTCCAGCTCGGCGACTCGCCAGCGTGGCAGCGGATAGACATACACGGGCGTTTTTTCGGGCTACTTTTGGGCGTTTTGGTCGCTTGCGGTGACGCTAGCTGCCAGAACGCCGAAAAAGTAGCTTGTGTATGGGCCGCATTAGAACATTTGAAGCGTTTTAGCTCTGAAACGGTGCCTCGTAGGAAAAAAAGTATTGATACATTTTTTGAAGATAATTTTAACATCTACATTTTTGTCTGAATTACTTTTTTGATAAAACTCACCGTTTTGCTGAAAATCGCGAAAAACTCATTTTTCGACCTTTGAACTTGAATAAATTTTTGTCCTTCCACGGGAATGATTGGGAACTTTTATATATTATTTATTATTATGTTTTGAACAATTTTACCGATTTTCAGCTTGTTGGGATTTTATGTAACTTCACCCTAATTTTTTGGTCTGGATTGACCGGACTATCTACCCTTGATCCGTGATCGTTTCGTTTCGTTTCGTTTCATCGGCAAACTGCACATATTCGGGTTAATCGTGAAGCGGAAGATAGTGAAATTTCACTCTGGTTTGGGTTTATTGGGTTTGTGCAGTACTAGTGATATTGCAGAGTTTTCAATAAAACAGAAGCAGTTTTTGTGTCATTCCTATGAGTATAAAATGTGTACAATTGAAGAAGTTATACAACCTATTCCAAATCTTGACTATCGGTGCGGTAGGAAAATCGAATCGGAGGTTTCAAAATGAGAGTACTACTGGCCTGCTGGCAGTGTAACTCTAATCAAATTATTTTTTGGCAGTGTTAATAATACATATTCCGATAGGGTTTAGTGAAAAACTGGTTGAAGCGAGTTGAAAAACTTATCTCAGGGCAATTACCACCCAATAAAACGCTATAGAATCATTGGAGCATAATACCGAAGGATTTTTTCATAATGATAAGTATGCAGCGGACAAAAAAGAGTTTAAAAGATTAATATTTTTTTTGATGTGCCTCATCACTTTATTCTGTCACAAGCCGCCACTGGTTTATAAGTATATGGGCTAGACTTCCTGGTGACTAATCCGTGGTCAAATTCAATTCTGTCCTTGGGGCAGACCGTCCGTTAGCACGATAACTTTCTAAGGGATTGTTCTAGAGACTTCAGATTTTCAGGGCAGTTTGGTTACCCAATGCTTCGGTACGTTAACCAGCCAAATCGTACAGAGTGTTCCATAACATATGGTCATTCAAAATTTTGTTCTTCAATATTTCAGAGAAAACGAAATCAATCGTAATTAAATTTTGGCGCCACAATGCTCATAAGAAGCCCCATGCAAAATTTTGTGGCCATAGTGTCAACAGAAAAGAAGAATCTTTATATTTCCATAACAAGATATCCAATTCGAGTGGAATTTATCTGTGAATGAAGATTGATATACCGATTCGGAAATTCACATCGAAAACATACGATATACAAGGCATCAGATAGAGAATTCTTCCCTCTAGTTGCACAGATGAATAGGTGAAATAATCAAGTGCGATAACTGAATGAATTCAACTGTCTTACTGCTATAATCTAGTCTTGTCTCTCTCTTATCGCAGTATGGTAGAGAACCCGAACTACACGTATAGAATTTTTAATTTGTCAGGCTGCCCGTAATACTCGATTCAAGTATTTACTGTTGCCTACCATACTAAAGAATTACGCTCCTCTAAACGATAAGAGAGAGACAAGACTATAATATGGAAGTAAGACAACTGAATTCAGTGTGTTACAGCAAGTGATTGTCTCGACTATTCATCTGTGCAACTGGAGGAAAAAATTCTCTGTCTGATGCATCGTTTATCGTATATTTCAGATGTGAATTTCCAAACCTGTTTAGTAAAAAAGTCCAATAAATTCAAGTCCAGTGAACGGGCCGGCCACGAGATTGGACCAGAACGTCCGATCCATCTTCCGGGAAAAAATGTTACCAGAAAAAAAAAATTTCCAGAAAACAATTTTCCGGAGAAATTTCTCTGGAAATTTGTTTTTCTGGTAACATTTTTCCCCGGAAGATGGATCGGACGTTCTGGTCCAATCTCTCAATTCACCGGACTTGAATCCATTGGACTTTTTTACTGGGAAAACGTTCAGTTTGTTCCAATTTACGTACGAAAAACAGAAATTTCGTAGGCATGAAAAAGTACCATAATTCAGATGCGACTATGTGTCGAGGTTTCTGTACTCAGTACGATGAATATAATTTTGATGAACTAAAAATATCCGAATTAAAATGATCGTTATTCTGGTGTAGGTTTGAGTAAAAATCGTGTTTTCCTTCCAGAAATACTTCGCGGAAAGTAAAATTCCTGTGTTGGTCGTAGGATGTAAGAGCGACTTGGAAGCGATAAAACAGGAATATATGTTGCAGCCACCATCTTTCTGCGAAAAGTATAAAATATTACCACCTCAAACATTCAACTACAAAACATACAATAAAGATATTTATGTAAAGTTGGCTACTATGGCTTGTTTCCCGTAAGTATACTTTTTATATATTTTCAGTCAAAAGATTTTTATAAATTATTCGAAAAGTTTTTCATTTTTGTAGTTAATATTACGTGACATCTTTTCAATAATATACCTAATATTAATGTTTTTCAAAAATTTATTATTGATGAAAATCTGCTATATCATCGTTAATTATAATTTATTTGGGTTATTAGTGATCATAATCACTCATCAGAATTATGAATAATGCTATTAAGGATTTTAGTTAATCTGAACTTTTCTGAATTTATTTCAGTTGGATCTTTTTCACTTCTAACTATTTTATTTCCATCTAGAAGAATAAGAAGAAGAAAAATAAAAAAGGTGTGAAATTTTACAAATACATGGGAATTTTAAACTTGAAAATGATAGTATGCACTTAAGAGTGAATAAATGACATGGTTATCATAGAAATCTTTACACCAGCTTTACTGTATTGTCAATTGTGGAATCTACTTTTGGGTTTCATGTAGCCATCCGAATTCTTGTTTATTTTCATACTTGAGGTTGAACTTGAAATCTTAATCTTGAATATTACTTTTTTCAACAATAATGATCTCTGAAATTTATTTTACAATTATTTTTAAGGCAAAGCAAAATTATTCAGTATAATTTCCACTTTTAATTCTGGGTTTTGAATTAATATACAAGTTTCAGCCATACTGAAATATTCGAAGAAGAACTTTTTTCATTCGAAATTGCCATCTGTCACAGTTTGACCGACTATAAAGATATCTGGCAATAATAGACACATGTATCTAAAAGTTCAATAGAAATGATGGAAACGAAAGAAACCTTCCTCGAAATTATTCGAAAAATTCATATTTCACCTATACAGGTGAAATGCATACTGATTAGTGAGAGTGATAGCACATCTTAAAACTCACCTACCTTGCTTGCTGACCCTACAAAAAGAGAAAACTGAAAGAAGCTGGTTTCATTACTATAGTAAATATAACTTAAGTCCGCCTTGAGTCTGATGACCTCAAGAACTTTTATCTTACAAAAAATAATGAGATTACATTTGAAGCTGACTAACTAAAATCATTGGTAGTTTTTCTAAGAATTTCTATTTTAATGTTGCAAAAAAGATATTTTCATTTTACGATTAGTTTCGAAAATATCGTCAAGAGAGTACAGTAGTCAAAACATTCATGAGTTCATTTACTTTTATATGAATAGAAAAGCATCATAATGGGGGATATTTTTCCAAATATGCATCGGCTTTTGAAGTTAAGTGTTGAATATTTACGCTAATTCGCATTTTTTCATCACGTTATTGTAATGAAAAAATAGTCCAGCTGTTGAACTCTGGTAATAAATGACCTTGTCGCAATATTTATATTCACAAATTTTATTGAAATTCTCAAAAACTGTTCATTAATATGCATGGTGATAACAGATTTCAACAAAAATTTACTGAACTTTTTCAAATATATTTTCTTCAGTCGGTTTCAAGCTGCTTGGATTCTATTCTACAGAAACAGGTTTGGATATTTAGAATTCACTTTCCCAAAATTTATGATTTCTAATTGGCAACAAGTAAAATTGAAAAAAATGAAAAATGACCAAATTATGAGTACTCTTTTTCTGGCTGAATAATTGAATATGTTATTCGTTTTTTTTTCTGAGGTGATATTTTTATTTTCCAGTCCTTTACGTCGTATGGTGCATATGCTATTGTTGAGGCAACAGCCAACAGAGTGGTTAAATCAATTTTGCAGGTTGCTGTTTCCATATTTTTTTCTTTATTGCTTTCTTTAAACCTTCACTTGCTTATTATGAGTATTAGTGCCTTTTTACTCCTTGCATCACTGTTCAATCTTTAGTTAGTCCCAGACATAATTCACTAGAGATGTATTACTGCTTGCGCACAACCAGGTATTATTGATTATGGTATTTGTTGAATAGCCTTCAATAATTCCTTTTCAACCATGAATAAGTTTATTATGTCCGAACTTGTCAAAAATATTAAATTGAAATGGTATATAGAGTACTGCGAACTCGAGAACAAGTTGTTCTCATCATGTGTTCACTATATTCACATGTGAGAAGCGACAACCAACAATGGAACGAAAAGTATTTTATCGAAATTTTCTATTCATGGATGAAGTATGGTATAATAATCCTAAACATGAATCAGGCTACAACCAAAATAATGTACTAAAACGAGAGATCTTGTTTTTGGAAGACCAAGAACGTACGAATTGCCTCAAATGTTACGATATTACCTTTTTTGGACGTCATTTTGTGTTCATTAGACATCTTTGACAAGGATTCCTAAAATAATGATAAATTGTTGTGGAATAAATCTGTTGTTAATTGAAGTAATAGTATAGATTGAAAATAATGCTAAAGAACAATGGGTTGTTGTTAATTCTTGTTTATCCTCTATACTTGAATTCATCTTGGACTATCCCTTGAAGGTTTTCTAATTTTTCAACTAAACTAACTAAAGTGCTTCTGCTGATTAATTTCCTGATTGAACTGACACTTGATAGTTTTTTTTGTATCATTTCATTCGTAAAATTGTGTTTTTGAGGGATATTTCCACAAAATTAGAATTTTTTCCTAAGAGTAGTATTTGTTGGTATATCCCTAGTTAATACTTGCACCAAACATCCCTAACCAATTTATATTGTAGGGTTATCATTCTCTTTCCATTTCTTTTTATTGAAACAGCTTTCGATGCATGTGTGTTCAAGCAATGTTTTACTAATGAATGCATTGTATTATAACTAACAAATCAAAACATAAACAAGTAGAATAGATTGAGATGTACAATTCTTTTTTTATTCTAGGAATTTGCGCGAGTTTGGATCTATGCCCATTGAAATGCCAGTTTGGTGTAAGGCCGGTTTGAGCTTAGCAGCGATAACAGCCTTCAGTTTTATTGTTGTTAGGGTTATAAGTACACCAAAAATTAGCTAAGTTAATACTGAAGACTGTATTCACGTTCATATCCTAGTGTCCCATTGTAAATAGCTTTCAAATCCCATATATATTATATCTGTAGAAATAACCCCAATAAATTTTTATTATCAGTAATTCTGATTATTTTTTTTTTCAATAATTCTCATAGAAAAGTAGAGAACACAGAAACCAGAGTCTACTGGCCTTTAAAAAAATGTATCCTATATTATAACAGTACTAATAGAGACACATTATTAATAATATTATCATGATTGAACACATTATTATTTATAATGAGTAGGTCTGGCCTTCCTGCCACCCTATGAAACACCATGAATCTGATGGCGGCTCAGCCTGCAGCAACCTGTCATCTCAACTCCTCAGACACGAAGACAGAAATGTCGCGAGCCTGCCAGGAGTGGTCCCTCTCACCATAGGAATAGAAGGTGTTGGATTCCCTAGGTGTGTTGACCTTAACTCATTAAGGTTCCCACAGTTGAACAAAATATGCTCAACCGTTTCATCAGTACTCCTGCACCACCGGTATAGGGAGCAGCTCGTCAATCCCATTCTCTTCAAATGCTTGTTAAACAAGTGACAGTCAATGCACCAGTCACCAGACCGAGTTGTTTCCTCTCCAGCAACAGAAGCCTATTGACCTCAGATCGCGAGGACGGTCTCTCAATGAGAATCCTCGACCACCTCAGGCCCACTCCTGCGCTCCTTTCCGAGGAAAATTCCCTGTTCAGCCAGTTCCGGAAGAAACTTCTGACAGATGTGCGACAGATTGGCAGCGCAGGCTCTGGACCAACAAATGCTAATCCGGCTCCCCGCCTAGCCAGTTCATCTGCCTTAACGTTACCAGGTATATATCCGCGTGAGCCGGACACCAGATTACTTTCAAAAAGTTATCAGAGCCCAGCCCACGCAGAGCTTTCCTGCATTCTTCTACCAAAAGAGAATCAACTCTAACATCGGATAGAGATTTCAGAGTTCCCTGGCTGTCGCAACATATGTAAATGTGCTGGCCAGAGTATCCCCTGCGAATATTTTCTAGTTTCAAAAACCTTACGATGAGAGCTTCTGTATACAGAGTGGTCCAGATCGTAACCAAGAAATTTTAACCACGTATTCTACATCAGAAATAAGCCCTAGTTTGTCATATAAACATATGTAAAGAAATGTTTCCTCTCCGAGATATGGGGTGTTAAAATTATAAAAAAAAATGTTTTTTATTAATAACTTTCACACTGCTTGAAATATATTTATGGAATTTGAGGCAAGTGTCTTCAGAGTCAAGGAGCACTTTTTGCATAATATAATTTCTTTTCTATTCTACCAGTGGCGTCCGTACTGCAGTGAGTTTGAATATTTTCAGATGAAAAAATGATACGCCACTGGTTTTTCCGACAAGAAAAATTACTATTCAAATCCTTATTCAATTTTGAGCAAATTCGATTTCTTGACCTTTTGCTGTACGAGGCACCGTTTCCGGTTAAAAAAACAAATTCTCATGCATTCGCCAAAATTTGTTAAGGTAGGTATATAATAAGACTATTTTGTGAACGAAACGTGGCGATTTCTTCATGCATAATACGGCGTTCCCACGAGGCGTTATTCACGACAGTGAACCACGCTTTCGTGAAATACACTTCTGTGTGAACGCATTCCTCACGAAAGCAAGTTTAAAAAACTATGCGTTCACACAGAAGTGTATTTCACGAAAGCGTGGTTCACTGTCGTGAATAACGCCTCGTGGGAACGCCGTATGAGAATGTGTTTTATTTTTTTAACCGGAAACGGTGCCTCGTACAGCAAAAAGTCAAGACACCGATTTTGATCCAAATTGAATAAGGATTTGAATAGTAATTTTTATTGTCGAAAAAACCAATGGCATATCAATTTTTATCTGAAAATATTCAGTCTCGCTGCAGTACGGACGCCACTGGTAGAATAGAAAAGAAATGATAATATGCAAAAAGTGCTCCTTGATGCTCGAAACCTATCTCTCAAATTTCATAAATATATTTCAAGCAGTGTGATTTTTTTTCCATAAATTTAACACCCCTTACTCGGAGAGGAAACATTTCCCGACATATGTTTATATGACAAACAAGGGCTTATTTTTTATGCAGAATACGTGGTTAAAATTTCTTGGTTACGATCTGGACCACCCAGTATTTCAAGCAGGGATCTCTTAGCCAAAAGGATAGTTTGGCATGAATAGCGCGAGGGCTTTACCAGGGGAGTCGGTTCTCTGTTTGAGTTACAGACTCAGCATTTCCGCGGTAGATTTGAGGCATCCACATATCTATATATCTTCAGTTTATCTTTAGATCTCCTGGCAAAGGGATCACAGGCACAACAAATGATGACAAAATCTTCTAAGGACCAATTGACAAGGAAACTCGGACCAAGTATTCTCTACCAAGTGTACACACGAGTCTGCCACCTCAACATAGATGGCCAAAGCAGTTTATTATTCCTGTTATGTAATTACCTGTGATGTTGCCATACGCTAAATAAAATAAATAATCTATATGCCTCCATAAAAAAGCAAAATCGTTTGATTGGTTTCGAAGTTACCCTCATTTGAATTTCGCCACATTGATTTTTCAATATTGATGAAATTACAGTTCCGATCATAGACTATGTCTATGGTTCCGATCAATGCTCAACTTGATATTTAGAACTCGATGAACATGATAAAACATGACACAATATTTTTTCTGTAGAAGAATAAAACTCAGACCTTTCATTAAAGGTCAACATAATTATTGTTGACTTGAACTTTTCAATCTCTTATTCGTTAAACCATAGCGACAAAGTAAAATGCAAATCTTCCCATAGGAATTATTGAGTTTTATACTTTATGAATCATTACAAATAAGTCACACAGTGGAGATTTTTTAACGTTTGCTGGTTGCTTGCAACCCCAAAATTGGGTGTTTTGGATTTTGATAAACTTTAATCACAGGAGCTTGAGCCTCCGAGATTGTATTCCGTAGGGAAACAAGACATTCTTTCGGAAAAAAACATAATTCAGTAAATAAATATGTATATTTATCAAATGAAATTTTCTACAAATAATTATATACATTAAAGTGAATGCCTTTTGATATACATTTACTAAAATGAATGGCACAAATATTACCAGTGCTACAAGTATCTCATCCAATAATATCTACAATTATGTTAAATAGAATTGGGATCACAGTCACAGCCACCAGGGAAGCTTTTTCTGGCTATAAATGACCTCAAACAGCAACGGGATTCAAGAAATTGAAAATATAGGTCAGATACAAAAATATTACTACACCAATCACAATATTACATAAACAAATGCGATTAAGTATTCATAATATATTATTATATGCTTTGAGTTGGGGGATGAAAACGCTAATAAAATGATGTTCTCTTCAAGCTCAAATACTTACATTGTTCGGATGAGCGTTGTGCACTTGATAGAATTGGACAGGTAAAAATAGACAGTTAACAGAAAATTCATTCTTGAAGTGAGAAGAAATACTGGATCCGTGAGATACATTTACTTTGTTTTATTATCATTGCAATAAAACATTTTAATTTATTCCTGCCTTCACTTGGTTCAAAAAAATGAGTAAAAAGGCATAAATTCGCATAAGAACATTTTTTTAGTTACATTCAATCTTGGAACACTGTAAATTGATCATTATTAAGAGATATGAAGAACCATATTTTAATACCTTCTTCGAGTTACAGAACCTTTTTGACAAATATGGAAAATTGACACAGACACGTTACAGGAGACACTTTTTTTGGTATATTATATCAGAAAAATTATAAATGAAGAATTTTATGCCTTGCGCATACATATTCAACTGTTAAATGAAAGACTACAAATTAACAATATAAAAATAAAACACACGATAAGTTGTATCGAAGCGATCCAGAGAAGTTGAAAATTAGGGGGAGGTGAAATGAATAAGCTAATATGAAGATAACTGAATGGAATGATCCATCTGGAGATAATTAACTCCATTTGAAACTTGAAGATATTCATGAAAGTTATGAAATGTTCGGGTAGGTGCATTAATTAGTTTTTTTTAATCTTCAAGAATGAAGCTTATCAATTGATTTATGTGCATTTCAATGTTTATCAATGTGAGGAATTAAATTTCCAAACTGAAAATTTTGAACGTGAAATCAAAAACATTTTCTCATGGCAGATGTGAAATTAAAATAAGATTCTTTCGAGCATAATTAAAGTAATATAAACTTATCATTTAAATCGATGAACGTTTTTGAAAAACATACTTTTATTGATGAAGGAAGGTGAAATATGCCTAGAGATGATTCCTTGTACAAAATTAAGAATCCTCTGATGAAACACCCTTTCAATAGCTTCTCACTTATTTACACATTATACATAAATATTCTTTCTCTGAGAGAAAATGAAATGGTGAAATTCTTATTCATTTTCACTACTTTTCAATATTTAAAATATGATATGAATATTTTTAAAATATTATTTCTTGTTCCGATTTATAATCACATTTTATTCTGGATGTCTTTGGCTATTACTAAAAAATTAATTCCTCTATCGAAAAAGTTTAATCATGTGGAATATTCATTTCTTAAAACTCTTTCTACTCTTCAGGGAATCCTTCTCCATCTCTTTTCCTTTCCCGCTACATGAAGTAGAAAAATATTCCATAATTAACTGAGAAAATTTCCAATTTTTTCAGACCATCTTTGGACAGTTCTTAGAAGATTATGTTCAAATCACACTTTCCTTATCTCTCTCTATAGTGCGCGGAAAATCGGCAATGACTGCTTTTTTAAGAGAGGCGTTACTGGTCTTGAGAGTGTTGCCGTTGAATAGACCAACAAGCCAGTTCTTCAAAGAATGCCTCGGTATGAGTTTCTTGTTCCTCACCATGTCGGCCTGTGGAGGGTCACACGATACTTGTACTGATTCGAGGGATCGCCATCTGAAACCGATTGTGGAAAACCATAAAAAGATATTTTATCTAAAAGCTTTGCTATGAATTACAAGTTGATATTTTCAAACAATTATCAAAAGTGTAATGGTAAGTGTTCACCAGAGATAAAGTCTTGAGATTAATCTCAGGATGTTGTCCATTAGAGATCTCATCCACTCTAGAGACCAGCTTTGGAGACTTCATCATAGCTTTAGTCTTGAGACTTAGGTGTGTCGACTTGGTGTTGCGTATAAATGTTTTTATGCATTAAAATGGATTTGCGTCAGGTTCTCGCGTTTAAAGTTGAAAAAATGTCCGAAAATGTATGATGGAAAAAAAGTATTGGGTCAGGAAATCATCGAATAGATCTACGTGCGGGACTACTCTTGTAAATGAGCTGCGGTTGGAAGATGCAAAATATTTTGGATAGGGTGGTTGATGTCTTCATCAGGGAGACAGATCAATGCTGTCAAATGAGCAGAACTTCTTCACACAACTCAGTTGCTAAAATTAAATAAATCTCAATGTGTGTGGTTATGATCAGGTCGTCAAAATGAGCTCCGGAAATTCTAACGATTTAAAAATTTGTAAATACTGCAAAAAGAAAGTTGTAACGTCATACGATTGCATAAATTGTAGTGCTCCATTTCACTTAAGTTGTGCGGCCCAAGCTAAAGTTATTAATAATAAAGATCAAGTCATTTGTTGCGAACAGCGAGGAAAAAGTGAGGTTAAGACTGATAATGTGGAAAAAGTTATGGAAAAATTGCTTACACATCACCTGGAGCAACTCAGAAAGGAGCTGGAGAATACTTATCTTAAGGAAATAAAAGAAATCAAACAGTCTATGCAGTTTATATCCGACTGCTTCGAAGAACAGAAACAAGAACTTGCAAATGCACTTAAACTCGTGCAGATATGTGAAAGTGAGAATAAGTGCTTGAAAACTAAATTAAAGGAAATGGAAGTTAAGTTCTATAAGAATGAGCAGCACAAGAGACGCAACAATATTGTTATATCTGGGGTCGAAGAGCCAACGAAAACACCAGTTGAAATAGTGGATAACATAAAAGAATACATGAATATAACTGATATTAAGATAAAAGTAGCTAGAAAAATTAATCACAAAGTTAATTAACTCTCCAATATTGTTAGAGTTTCATAGTTACGAAGACAAGATGAAAATCTTGGAAAAACGTAAAGACATAGGCTCCATTACTACGAAAGATTGTCAGTTGGAAGGGAAAAAATTTTTATTTTTCAATGATGACTTGATAGCTGAATATCAGGTAATGTATAAGAAGGCTCGAGAATTGAAAATGGAAAATAAATTTGCGGCTGCTTACACATTGGATGGTTTTGTTTTTGTGAAAAAATTTGAAAATAGTAAACCCAAAAAAATCCTGCATGAAGATGATCTGAATGATCAATGAATATCGATCCACTAATAATAATAGTCTCAAAAAAAAAAAATAAAAAATAAAAATAAGGAAATCCAAACACTAACTATGGAACTGAATGTATTTTATATCAATATAAGAAGTATAAGGAATAAGTTACAGGAATTTGAGACTATAGTGGGGATGGGTGATTATCATATAATAGCAGTTACAGAGACTTGGTTATACACCAATGAGATTGAATATTTCAATATTCCTAACTATACTGCAGTCCATAGCTGTAGAGATAGTCGTGGAGGATCTGTAGCATTGTATATCAAACAGGGATTACATTATGAATACATGAGTTGCCCTGAACCACCTGTTGGATGTGATATAGCGGGAATTAGGATGAAAGGTAACAATTTGGTTATATATGTTGTTTATCGTTCACAAGTTTGTAATGTTGACAGTTTCTTGACCTACTATGACTCATTACTTGGCAGAAATAAAGCAGAGACACTGATTGTAGGTGATATGAATATAGATTTGTTAAATACGGGTGTAATTACTGAACAATATGTGGATGTAACAATCATGAATGGTTACAAAATTGAGAATATAATAGATGCAGAAAATGTAACTAGGTGTGGAATGGGTAAACAAAAAGACAGCATAATTGATCATGTTATTTCAAATAAAAAACTCACATGCAAAATAAAAACTGAAGTAACTTGTATCTCGGATCATAATACACTTGAGATAACGGTGGATAAAAGGGTCCATAGACGAGTTTCTGAGAGGATCTCAGTGAAGTGTCTTGATACTGATGAGTGGAGGCGTATTTTGCAGTCTGAGTTGGAGGAAAGTAGGGTAGACAAATTCGAAGACCTGATAGAGATTATACAGAGAACAAAAAACAAAGCTACAAATGAGAGTTAATCAAGGTAAGGAACAATAACTACTGGGTAACTGTGGAGTTCAAGAACAAGGTGAAAGAAAGAGATAAACTCTATAGTAAATGGAGAAAGACTGGAAGTCAGCTGTCTGAGAGTCTTTTCAAAAGAATGAAAACTGAAGTGAATAACCTTGCAAAAAAACTAAAGAAACTATGGGCTGAAAGGGAACTGAAAAAAGCAGGAAATGACAGTAGGAAAGGTTGGAGGGTAATAAATGGATTGATAAATAATACAAATATCAGGAAAGGACATGCTGTAAACCAGATTATAGATAAGGATGAAAATATTAGAGACAACAAGCAGATGGCAGAAGCCTTCAACAACTACTTCACTAATGTGGGTACGATTATTGGAGATACAATACCCAACGTCCACTCAGAATGCGAGGAAGAGAAATGTCAGCAGGTTATGAAGTTTGTACCAGTAAGTTCATCAGAAATATTAAAAAAGTTGGAGTCTATTAAGTCAAACACATGTGGCTATGATTGTATAACAAAAAACGATGTTCATAAAATCTATGACATAATACAGGAGAAATTGACTCAACTCATTAATAAAATATTGATCAGTGGACAATTCCCACAGGAATTAAAAACAACATACATAATTCCTATACATAAATCGGGGTCTAGAAATGACAAGGAAAATTACCGGCCCATTTCTATTACTAGTGTGTTCTCTAAAATAGTGGAAATGATTATGAAGGACCAAATAGTAGGGTATGTCAAACAGAACTTTGGTTTCGATGCCTCTCAGTTTGGGTTTCAGGAGGGCTCGAGTACACTTGGTGCTGCAACGGAGGTCCTGGAGTTTGTATATGATGAATTGAATAAGAATAATATAGTTGTACTGGTGTTTATTGACCTCAAAAAGGCATTTGATACAGTGGACATATCAATACTGCTGAGGAAGATGGAGCTAATGGGCTTTAGAGGAGAATCTTTCAACTTGATGAGTTCTTATTTGAGGGGGAGATGTCACTTTACGGTTGTGAATGATGTAGCTAGTGAGAGAACATATGTAAAAACAGGAGTTCCACAAGGGAGTGTTCTGGGTCCACTACTCTACCTCTTATATGTCCATAGTTTGAAATACCTAATACTGAACGCAAAGTATGTCACATTTGCTGATGACACAGTTCTGATGTTTAGCGGGCGGAGTTTGGAGGGTCTTGGTGTAAGAGTGTGCGAGAGCCTTGGAGTTTATGCTAAGTGGTTGCTCCAGAATAGATTATCCATCAATGTACACAAAACAGTATATTTAGTGATAAAAAACAAGAATAAACAAGTTGAAGACAACATCAATATACAAATAAATAAAACAGCTATAAAAAAAGTTAGTGAATACAAGTACCTTGGATTGACCATTGATGAGAAGTTGGCCTGGAGCGGCCATGTAATGTCAGTAAAAAATAAACTGGTGCCATTGATAGGAGCCATAAATAGGTGCACAAAATTTCTTAACTCTAAGACTAGAAGGAGTCTCTATCATGGACTCATTGAATCACGGTTGAGGTACATGATCCCATGCTGGGGGATTGGAGCTGCTACGTATATAAAACCACTACAGATCGTACAGAACAAAGCTGTTAAGACCATCTTTGGATATAGCAGACTCACTAGCACTGAATTGATCTATAGGGAAACTGGAATAATGGACATCGATAAAATTCACTATTTGGAAGAAGCTAAACTTGTACATGGCATCATGAATGGATATTTCAGGACAACACAAGAACTTCACTATGGCGGGGAAACACATGAACATGGAACTAGGTCGCGGGAACTAATTAGGAGACCACTGAGAAGAACCAGCAAGACACAAAGTTCACCAATATATGTTGGAAGTAGAATCTTTAATCAGTTACCAGAAGCAATCAAGAATGTGATAGAAAAGAGCAAATTCAGTAAGCTTGTTGTGGATCATTTGAAGCCCAGAAATGAATGTATGTGATAATAAGAGACTGTTTAATTAATGAAAATATGCACTGTGATAGTACAACTGTGATATATATATTTGTGTGTTTTTGGAGCCTGTGATTATCTGATCGATGTATCTGTGTTAATTGTAGGCCTTGTTACCAGTTTGTAAGAACTGTTTAAAGGTCAGCTGTAAATTGTTTAATAAATAAATAAATGTATACCAACGGTGTTTCGGATTAATGAAAAAGCATTCAATCATACGTTATTAGCCTGCTCATAACGATGATCAAATATTCAAATACCTTGTAAACCACAATTATCATGGCATCGATCCAGTCTTCCTGTGAATATGGTGAGATGTTGAAATTTTACACATTGAAATTTCAGGAAAAATCTTTTGTTATTTTCCGAAAACACATAGTAAAGAGATATGGGACGAACTTTAACGTCGTGCGCTATTAACGTTAGGTATTATTTACGCTACACCGCATGCATATTTTGATTTTCAGCTTAACGGGTGGTATTAACGTTACTGCATCACGTAATTTAGGGAGTGTTTACGTAGCACGTTATCCGTAATTAACGTTGATTTCTAACCAAAAATTTTTATGTTTAACGTTTCGTGAAATACTTTGTTCAGTAATTGGTTATAAGCGATTAATCCAAAAGTTGTATTCACCTGTTACTTTTTTCCTTTGTAAGTTCTAATTGTATCTGGCATTCTTAGTTCTTCTGAAAGCCTAAATAAATCTTCTTTTTCGAAGCGAAAGTTGAACTTGCAATCCTCATTTACAAAATTATCGATACCAAAAATTTCATCATTATAATTTTCATTGAAACTTCCTAAAATATTTCACTACCACTTGCAATTATAATACTTCCAATATCTTTTTCCATTCTTTCTTTGAATAAAATAAATGAAAGTTCTCCATAAAATAATTAAATTCTTAAAAATCTGCTTCACTGACCCAATATATCGCAAAAGTTTTGTGTTCATAAGATAACGTTACAGTGATTCCGTGAAAACCCATCTGCCATGAGTCTTATTTCTTCCACCATTAACGCGAAACGTTATTCATCTACCGCATTACGTTATTAGCGTAATTCGGCGTACAATGCTCCTTCCATATCTCCCTTGCTTAGTCTGAAAATATGATCTGCGGAACGTGAAAATAATAAAAGAACGCTCAGGCACAAAGGCTTGTCAAATTAATGAATTCGTAACCTCAAAATTATTATTTGCTGTCTTTCGCTCTGAAACGGTGTCTCTGCTTTCGCGATACCACATATTGTAACAACAAAATTAGTTTCATCTTTCGTTAAAACATCCAGAACATATATATCTAATCTAAACTGTCCTGAACTAACTCTTAGTGCTAAGTCTGAATATTCTGCTCGGCGTGCACTTCTTGCGCTCAGCTTGTCTTTTATTAAGCTCTCTTCGCTCACTTCACTCTGCATCGTGATCTTTTATTATCAGAGCGAGCAAGAAGATCAGATATATTCGCTCCCACTCAAAAGCGAGAGCTCTCCCAAATGTTATTGTATTTCTAACTTAAGAGTTAATTTAGGACAGTTTAGGTTAGTATGTTCTGGATGTTTTAACGAAAGATGAAACTAATTATGTTGTTACAATATGTGGTATAGCGAAAGAAGAGACACCGTTTCAGAGCGAAATACAGCAAATAATAATTTTGAGGTTACTAATTCTTTGACTTGACAAGCCTTTACCTTCATGTTTGCGCCTGAGCGTTCTTTTATTATTTTCACTCTACAACAAATGTCTTGACGTCACAGATAATCTTGCTCGCTCCGCAGATCATATTTTCAGACTAAGCAGAGCATAGGTTAGAAATAAAATGACATTTGGAAGAGCTCTCGCTTTTGAGCGGGAGCGAAGAGAGTTTAATAAAAGACCAGCTGAGCGCCGCAGAATATTCAGACAAGCAGACGTAAACGCCGATGCCTGCCAGAACTGTTTTGAAATATAGCATTTCAAAACGTGCTCAACAGTATAAAATTCTTACCTCTTGGATGTATCGTCATTATCGATATTGTCTTCAAATCCATTGCCTCCTCTTCTCTTCATAATGGTAGGATTAGCAGTTGTTGTGTTCAATAGTGGCATCTGTACATCTTCCATCAAACTATTATCTTCATTGGATCCTACCATTATATTTCCGTTGGCGTAATTGTTGTCAATGAAATTTTCGTCCGTAATTGCTATGATTTGTATTTTGCTATTTTTATCACAGTTATCCAGCGACCTGAAATTAAGGAAATAGTTAATAAAACGACAAGGTTTGAAAAGAGAAATTGATAGTCAGAGTCTGAGCTAATACAGGGTCTCTAAAAATGATTGTAACAGCGCAGTTGGCTTTGGATTATTCTCGTTTTGACGCTTCCTATGCTAACCACAGAATTCTGTGATCATGCTATGCTCGTCAGATACCTCTCCTATTATATCCCAACTCGGGATTGCAGACCTGAATGGTGAGTAGAGGGGCTAAATCAACCCCTACATTTTTGAAAATATTTTTTTTCTTCCCAAAAATATATTTGAGGCAATACGCAATTTATATATGTTGGTGTGTAATGCTTTATAAATACTAAAAAAAATAAGCCAAATAATTTAATCGGGGTTTTAACATTGCCAGACGAGTGCAAAAATATTTTGCAAAAAATTATAAAAAATGTTTTTGAGGCAGCTTGAAATTTTAATGGAGTGTTACTTATAACTAAAAATAAGATTCCCAAAAAGACAGATCATTTCGGTAGGGCTTTCTACCTGCCAGGCCATTAAAAATGTAGGTGTTGATTTAGCCCCGCTACCAGCCAGATCTGCAATCTCGAGTTGGGATATAATAGGAGAGGTATCTGACAAGTTTTCAGCTTGCCCCAAATACCTACCCTAAAATTCGTGCCAGCTCTCCTACTATCTGCCATTCCGTGCAGGACACTCCGTGGTTTATTCCCACCATGTCCTCAACACGAAAATGCCATTTTTTTTATTTGTTATTAACAAAAAACAACAAAAATTCCATTCTTTTTAGTTTTTTCGTTGCAAAATGGAAACTATTGATGCAGTGATAACGTTGCAATGGGATGAATTGTAGAGAATTACATTGTGAAGAGAATGATGGTTCAAACGATCCGATCGAATTATTAAAACTGGAGAAAAGCGGAAAAAACCGGAAAATTGCGTGTTTTTTCTTTTAACTCATTACTCTGCCATTTTGCAATATTAAGAACTGAAACTTAACACGAATAGTAGCTATTGACGTGCAAATCATGTGTGCCAAAATTGGATTCGGTCGGATAAATAGTTTCCACATAATTCCCATTTGAATTTTTTCTGGACATATTTTCGCGGAAAGCTGGATGCGTTTGAGATCGTCCGATTGAAATTAAAAAAAATTGATTTGGAAAGAAGACGTGATCAGTAACAAAATTTCTATTCTGATTTTTCAATAAAACGCGTTCAAGTGTGTTAAAAACTAGTGAGAACATGAGGGAAAACGGCCGACCGAGCGAGAGCAGTCGAGTGGAGAGGAAATAAGCGAATCGAGGGGAAACGTATATGTGTACAAAATTTGGTGCGCTCTCCGCGCAACAATTCTTAAGCCGGTCGCAGACAATGCGTGTATTTGACGAATGTTCGGCATTGGCGGTGCTTCGCATAGTGTGTGGGCCATAGTGTTCGGGCCGAAGTTGAGCTCCCACACACTACGCGAAGCACCGCCAATGCCGAACATTCGTCAAATACATACACGTATTGTCTGGGACCGGCTTTATACTCGGCGACCGTTGGCTTCCGCGGCGTTTCCCTCGATTCGCTCATTCCCTCACCACTCGACCACTCTCGCTTGGTCAGTCGTTTTCCCTCATGTTCTCACTAGTTTTTAACACCCTTAAACGCGTTTTATTGAAAAATCAGAATAGACGTTTTGTTACTGATCACGTCTTCTTTCCAAATCAATTTTTTTTAATTTCAATCGGACGACCTCAAACGCTTCAAGCTTTCCGCGAAAATATGTCCAAAAAAATTCAAATGGGAATTATGTGAAAACTATTTATCCGACCGGATCCAATTTTGGCTCACATGATTTGCACGTCAATAGCTACTATCGTGTGAAGTTTCAGTTCTTAATATTGCAAAATGGCAGAGTTATGAGTTAAAAGAAAAAACACGCAATTTTCCGGTTTTTTCCGCTTTTCTCCAGTTTCAATTATTCGATCGGATCGTTTGACCCACCATTCTCTTCACAATGTAATTCTCTACAATTCATCCCATTGCAACGTTATCACTGCATCAATAGTTTCCATTTTGCAACGAAAAAACTAAAAAGAACGGGAATTTTTGTTGTTTTTTGTTAATAACAAATAAAAAAATGGCATTTTCGTGTTGAGGACATGGTAGGAATAAACTACGGACTGTCCTGCACGGAATGACACAGGTGGTTTCCAGGTAGTATTTTTGTCAAAAAACTAATCATTTGTAGCTCTGTTGCTTGGCGTATGTACATAATTCTAAACCTCACCTTGTACTCCTGTTTGCTCCCAACAGCTTACTGACGGGATCCAAAATTTTATTCTTCAATGGTGGTAACGGGTCCAAGCTCCTAGACTCCCTAACTTTAATCATCTGACTCCTATTGGATTCATCGCAGCTAGATGCAATGCTGGACAGCACCCTCCGCGGTCTGAGACCTCGTTTATTTTCTTCACGTTCTTCGATGATGCCGCTACCGAAAGCGGTGTTGATGGTAAGTTTCGATCCAGCATGTTCTGGAACGACCAAGTTGTGTCTGTTTACCTTCAGATGTCTAGATGGTATCGGACTCGAGTTTTGTAGCGTAGAAATGCTTTCCACTTCTATGCTGGTGCCTGTGAACATTTTTGTTGGAGGAGGTTTTTGTGCCATGAAAGAGTCAAAGTATTATGGTGCGATGTTTCAATTTTTGGAATCATAGGGCCATTTTTTTTTTGAGAGACAGAAATGTTACACTAAATTCTGAACGTTACGTAACATGTAACGGATATTTTTACGGCCCGTACTGCCCGACTCGGACAAAATCATATATGGTTCTAACAAGATGGGGCTACCGCACATACGGCACGACAAACTCGAATTTTGTTGCAAAAAATGTTCCCTGGTGCATGATATCAAAATTTGGTGACATAGCATGGCCAGCTAATTCCTTTGATTTGACGGCTCCTGAATTTTTCTCTGGGAATATCTTAAGGGAAAGGTTTATGAAAGGCATCCCAATACCATTTAAGATCTCAAAATACGTATTTTTGAAGAAATAAATAATATTGGAGCAGAATTGTTGGAACGAGTTATGCAAAATTTAAGATAGAGATTGCAAAAATGTATAGAAAATCAAGGAAGCCATTTAAAGGATGTAGTTTTCAAACCATAAATTGCACATATTATTATTGTTATTTTTCATAATTTTGTTTCAATAAAATGATTTATGCTCTTATATCAAATGTTTGCAAATAGGTGACACCAAATGCCTAACCCAGTATTTTTTAACATTTAAATAAAGGCTCTATTATTATTATTATTGAGTAAAACTCCCAGCCCCTCCATAGAACACTCTTTCGTTGTAGTTCATATCCGCACGCTATGGGAATATGTCTGATGTTCATTGGCCTATAGTCCATTTCACGAGAGTATGAAGTGAAGGTAACCTCTTAGCCCCCCCTATCTCTATGACCTCTCTATCTATCCATCGGGAACGCGGCAGAGTAGGCATCTATCTCTCTACTATAGTCCAATCAATAGCCGGCACATTACGGGTGTCAATTCTCGAGATCACTCGTTCGACGAACGATACGTTCGTGAAATTTTGAGAGTAGATTTCTTGAAATTGTGATGATTTTATCCGTTCAAATGAACGTACACTTTCGTCCGAACGATAAGTTGACGATATGCTCAGGAATTAACTTGTTTCTAACTATTTCTTCGATTTTACTCACGAGTGATCCCGAGAATTGACACCCGGGGTGTCAATTCTCGAATATGAACGACAATTGTGGAATGTTCTAAGAAGAAGAAGGGGCTAAAGTTTCACTCACTTCATACTCTCGTTGAATAAGTATAGTGGTAGAAAGATAGATGCCTACTCTGCCGCGTTCACGACAGATAGGTCGTAGCGATAGGAGGGGACAAGAGGCTCCTTCACTTCATACTCTTTTGAAATGGACTATAGTCTGTTAGACCCTGTGTAGTATAAACTTCATTAGTGTTGATATGCATCACACTCCCATCCCTAGCGAGAGTAGCTATTAACTGCTTTATCACAATGATAACATTTTATGAACCGAATCAAATATCTCTCAAATAAAAACATACATTCTAGCCATAAACAGCCGAATGCATCAAACCGCTTCTGATGATTACCAGAGCTACGTTACGATAGCAATGAACCATTCGCAGCAGTAATTAAAACGGAAATTTCGATTAATGCTCATCTAATCATCCAAGCCGAAAGCACCGGAGTTCATTAAAATTTTCGAGAGATGGTACGAATAAACAGAAATTAGTCCAATAATCCGATAACACATTTCAGCAGCACTTTTCAACCCCCGCATGCTGCCGACTAGGTCGAGAGGTTACATCGTTGTTTGCCTTACAAACTGATTAAGTTTCGCGGATATGGAAACTCCCTGCTCCTTTCGTTTGGATGATATTTGTCATGTTGTCGTGTTAATCCCACAGCTTTTAATTACATCTTGTTTGAATGATGTTAATATAATTTTCTGCCTAAAAAACTTTAACAATCCCAAGGGAAGCCCTAGGTTTAGGGTGGGGCAGAGGAACTTACCAATCTGGTAATTCATTTGAACAAAAACCTATGCAAATATCGATTTATTAATTTCTCCCAAAGATATTCCACAACAAGATAGAGCTTAGTGAGAGAAAAATTTCAAGAAGGCCCTGAGCAGGTGCTCTTTCATTGGTGGAGCTTTTACCTCAAAATTTTGTATAGGACTTGAGATTGATACTAAAGATATATGAATGCTGGAAATTATTCAAGAACTGAAATATGTATGTAAAAACTCAAAAATAAAAAAATGAAATTCTACGGTTCTGATGATGCGATCCTCTTGAAATTTTGCATGAACATTCAGTATATCAATCTTCATTCACAAAATAAATTTCACTCAAATCGGATGTATTGTTATGGAAATAGAAAAATTCTTTTTTCATATTCCAATTGAATTCTCATGATGATGCGATCCTCTAGAAATTTTGCATGAACAGTCAGTATATCAATCTTCATTCTCATTCTTTCTTATGTTGATATTGAACGAATATGAAATAAGTTTGGAGCGCCACCTTGAGAACTACTCGTTAAATTCGAATTATTCATGAATTCATTTTCCCAAATTTTCAACCTATTTCGAAGATGGTTGTTCTTACGGAAGTTTTAGTGTTCATGATCCGCCGTAACACTAACAGCTAACGAACAGAGAATTATGACAATAGCTAATTATAATACGGTAAAAATAATTTTCAAACCTTTCTGTTGCATTGTTTTTCAACGAGAAATGTGAAGTGTTGGTAAATTGTTGTTGGTTGCAATTAATAGGCCACAAAATATATATTCATACTAAACATAACAGAAAGATAGTGAAGAAAAAAATGAGTAAACAAAGTGCCTAAAATAATAACATATATTACAACATGGCATGTTAAAAATTTATTCACGAGCACCACCACCACCACCAACAAAAATAAACAAGGAACAAAGAATTGGAAAGCAGACATTTAGGACAAAGCATTTGAAATTGAAAAATGAAAGTAAAATAGGATCATATAATGTATGAAATAAAATGAACATAATTTCATGAAGGAACCAATCTATTCTGATCGAAGCACGAAGAAAGGTTTTTTATCTAATAATTATTCACGAACGAAATTGTATTTCAATTGCGTTCATTCTGAATGTATCGATCTGTATCGTGGTTGCTATTCAAAATAATTCATTCGAAATCTAATAATAACAATACGAAGTGATTCCCTTGTTAATTTATTTATGCGATTTCATTTCAGGGTCAATTTACCGTATTGAAACAATTGAGATAAAACTAACCCAACATATCTAACCGACGAATTTTCTGAGTTGAACATGTTGGTAGAGTCGCGATATTTTTGACTGATAGAGCAAGAGCCCGTGAACCCCAGACCTTATTTTATAAAAGCTGAAAACTTGTCTACGCATGCTCCCAACACAGGTAAGAACGATGGACCAATATGGAGTTTGGGTTACCCTGGTTTTGGCAGGTAATCGGTATTAAAGGGGTGTAAAATACTGATCCAGTATACCGGGTTTAGTGTAAGATTCTTTAAAAACGAGGAATAACTTGCAATTACTTCTAGAATAGCTGAATTTTTTCACTGCAGCTTAATGAAAAACACGTTCTATTCAAAATGAAATCAAATGTTCGAAATGCCCGCGCCGTTCTCTTCCAGACCATTCTACAGGGTCTCTATAAATGATTGTAACAGCGCAGTTGGCTTTGGATTATGAAAACCACAGAATTCTGTGATCATACTTTGCTCTGATTGGTTAGAGATTGGTATTCTGTAATCCAAAGCCAACTGCGCTGTTACAATCATTTATAAAGACCCTGTATTAACAAATTTTTGAGTTACTCTTTCCAACCTCTCCATTTATTAGTTCACATTCATTCAATTCTAAGTCTCAATTCCTGCAAGTATTTACGTATTTTACAGTAATGCCAAAAAACTCAAAATATATTGATTAATGTGAGATAATTCCTCGAGTACACAGAAATTAATCCTAAACCCAATATGTTCGAATTCGATATCCCAAGCTCTTTCAACATCTCCAAATATTTATGTACAGGAGATCCCATAAAAATGTAAAAAGTTGAGGTATTCCGGTTCAACCGGCAGTATATCATCAATAGAAAATTGTGCACCAGATGCATTTTTGTGCCATTGCATTTACCTGCCAAATTTCATAAATACTGTCCTTTTCGTTCAAAATATATTATATACTTGGTTCCATACTTTATCCCAACCCTTTATGTATAGGGCCAATAAATCTTCAAATTCAAATAGATTGAAGATTATATCTTTGCTCTTCATAAGAGAGCAAATAGAAATGTGGAAAACGCAATTTCAAAAGCAAGAAAAATGGGACAGTTTCATTTCAAGGAAAAGTCAAAACAGCATCAATCAGTACCTTCATGAAATAACGTTCAGATCATGCTATATAACATAGACCACTCACCTCTAGGAACACTGGAATGTCTCCTACTGGTCATGCCACCAAATCCGCCACAGAAAGATGGCTGTCTCGAGTCATTATTCAACTTTGGACTCTTCCTCGGTCTGCAGAACAATGGAGGTAGCTCTTCCAGGTCGACCTCTCTCCTCTGTATTGCCCATTCAGTAGCTCCTACCAACCAGAACGTTTTCACATTCCCTTTGCCTTTCATGTTTACCAACCCCCTTTCCTCGATTACATAACCTCCCAATTTTTCCAAGGCCTCCTTGCACTGTGAGCTGATATGTATCCGAAGAGGTTCACCGTTACTCTCCATCCTGGAGGCGGTATTCACAGTGTCTCCGAAAAGACAATATCTGGGCATTGTGAGGCCCACCACACCCGCCACCACGGGACCTGAAATTATGTCGTTAAAATAAGAAGAGGTTTAACACGAAATATCGCCATGAATATCAAAATAGTGAAAGCAGAGAATAATATTAATCCATTGGAATCAACCAATATTAAACCCATACTTCGGAGCTAATCTCGTCCTCGTTCAAGACAATATGCAAGGAAGTGGTATCAAACAGAGCATCTATGGATGGCTATTTCCTGATTATTTGGACTCATAAGCACAGAGTAGCTCTGATACAAGGTATTTCTTGGAACTTACAGCGAATCGATTAATATTATTCTCCGCTTTCACTATTATTTCATTAAATTTTAGGTCCTATCTGAAACTGCTTTATCAGAACACTGCCAAACATTTTGCCACAATAAATGAAAGAAGTCTTTGTGACAATTATGATACCTACAGTGTAACTTCTTTAGTCCGAACAAAAGGAACTAGAGAAATTTCCGGATTACCGAACAGCATGTTAATAGTGCATCAATGTATTACATACATTATATATACAGGGTTGGGATAAAGTTCGGCACCAAACTAATATCTTTAAAACGAAACAGGCGATATTTTTGAAATTTGGCAGCTGAGTGTAATGGACCACAATGCATTTGATGAGCATATTCTCATTAATGAGATACTTCCGGTTTAACCGGAATGACCAATTTTTTTTATTTAAATGGGACACCTTGTATATTTCTGAAGATTCTGAAAGAGAACTTTGTTTCGGATCTGTCGGTACCAGGTTCCATGTAAAAATTATCTGTAAAAAGAAGAATTGAGACAACGGATTCTTGATGAATGTGCCTTAATACATGGAGAAGTCTTGAGAAAAGTTACTCAAGAATTTGTTAATAGACTGGCATATTGTCAGGAGGTGAATGACAAGCCCTTCGAACACTTAAAATGATTTTTTTAAAATTATTTTAATAATTTTTTTCTACTAGTAAAAGCTGTATTTCTTCTTTTTATAGATTTTCATAAAAAATGCTTCATGAAAAGCAGAAAGAGTTATCTACTCCAAATATTTCGTTTTATTTCTCACTATTGATACAAATAACAACGATTTATTTATTTGAATGGATTTTTCTCAAATGTACAAAAGGACTGAATTTCTTCTTTTAACAGAGAATTTTTACATGGAACCTGGTAGGACAGATCCGAAACAAAGTGCTCTTTCAGAATCTGCAGAAATATACAGGGTATCCCATTTAAATAAAAAAAAAATTGGTAATTTCCGGTTAAACCGGAAGTATCTCATTAATGCAAATATGCTCATCAGATGCATTGTGGTTCATTACACTCAGCTGCCAAATTTCAAAAATATCGCCCGTTTCGTTTTAAAGATATTAATTTGGTGCCGAACTTTATCCCAACCCTGTATGAATAAAGTGAAGCAGAGAATAATATTAATCGATTGAAATCAACCAATATTAAACTCATACTTCGGAGCCCTCGTTCAAGACAAAATGCAAGGATAATAATAATTTATATTATTATATGCTTTCACTATATTTATATTCATGGCGATGTTACGCGTTAAACTTCTTATTATTATTAACATATATGAGATACATTTGTATACCTACATGTATAGTACAATTATAATACTATTGAAATTATAGGATATAAGAGGCTTAGATATATCATTCAACACATCAATACCAACATTTCAATTGAAATTTGTATTCAGAAACGGTCATTGTTCTATTATCGCCTAGGCCAACAAAGGCCATGGTCTAAGGGCGGCAAATTTTCGGTGAATTAAAAAGAATTTCTTTAACGAAAATGTAGAAATAGCCATCTTCGAAAACTACAACTCGCTGGTCGGTGAGATATGAGCTTGCAACATCATGAACGAAAATTGGAAAGAAGTTGTCGAAGCTTTGAGTGAAGTTGATGAGCGGGACAGGTTCTGAGGCTAGGCGCAAAAATCAAAATGACTCGCAGTTTCGTGAGGTGGCGCAGCGTGAGTTGCGGCGAAATATTGAGAAGGTTAGCTGCGACTTCGGGAATCGCGCAAATGCGATCCCAGTAATAGCAGTGTGACGTGACGCAGGTCTGGCTTAACGTGATCCTGCGGAACGCAGTGTCGATCCCACAGTTTCTTATGCGGGATTGACATGCGTCACGTCACACTGCTATTACTGCGATCGCATTTGCGCGTTTCCCGAGTTCGCAGCTAACCTTCTCAATATTTCACCGCGACTCACGCTGCGTCACCTCACGAAACTGCGAGTCATTTTGCGCTTAGCGTAAGCCTGGGAGCGAATCAAAGGGACTGAAAATCAAGCTAACATCTCTTGAAACCGCAATATTGTTCGCTGTATGGAGTCCAATTGGGAGGAGGAAGAAACCCCCATTCACCTAGTCACGGAATGCCTTGGCATTACGAGCCTGAGGAGGAAATGCCTTGGACAAGAAACTTGAGAGAGTGAGGAACTAGCCTCGTTGAAGCCTTCACAGTTACTAGATTTCATTAGATCTCTGGAACTGGAAGGCGAGCTGTGAAGGTTTTTGGCCAGAACAGCTCTGTAAGGGGGCACAATAGACCTTAAGGTCGCAGTGAGCTGTAACCCCTCTGTAAACTATCAAACTATCAACTATGGAGTCCAATTTCGGAAAGATTTGATGAAGTGAGCGAAGCATACAGAAAGTTGACATTGGTATAAATGAAGTAGTTTTGTATTATGAGTCATTGGTTGATTATATCGTAGGATTAAGAGATCAATTTGATCGATTTGCGGAAAGACCGAAGATCAATTCTGTGAAGAAAGAAGAGCCACAACAAGAACTGTTCCTGCCGATGAAACTCGAGTGGGACTGTGGGACATACTGTTTTGTCCCATACTCACCTGTATGTATTCCGATTCTCAGCTTGAGTATATCATTAGGCCTATGGGCAATCCGATAGTTGCTGACTGCACCTAACATGTCCAGAGCCATTGAAGCGATCTCACCTGCATGACGATCGCCGTTTTTCAATGGTAGACCCGAAACCTATAAAATCATTATTTGATGAATTTTTCATCAGATATAACACAGACATAAAAATGTAATGAAAACTATTGGTAGAGCACTAGAAAGATAGGTATGCCAGACAGGCTGACTGGGTCCAACCATAGACTCGAAAATTACAGATGGTAATGTCAATTTCTCAGTTATTGTGCTCTATTGTTAGTTGCGTGCTTTTTTTGAAGAATAGTTAATAGAAAGTATTGAATTTTTATTCAAAACAATAAAGTTGGAAACTAGACAGGCAAGCATAAGCATTTATTCGATTACAGATTTCATTTCATTCGAATTGTTCTGTAATTTTCGAGTCTGTGGTTGGACCCAGCATGACTGTCTGGTATACTCCCCTTTTCAGAGCCTTACTATTAGTACATAAAGGGATTTTATCCACTCCTATAGAGTAATATGTCAATTATTACTAATTTCTATGTGTAATAGTAGCTATAACACAACCGTAGACATATCTATGAACCGAAAAGCGAGTGTTATAATAACACAATCCCATAACACCCGCTAATTAAAATACCTAGAAAAAATGATATTGCTTACAAAAAAATGAATAAAAAGCAGGATCGATCGGGAACTCTCTATTTCAGCCATCAAGGTAACGTTCTAGCGATTAATTCCAGATTTATTTTTGGAAAACGTAAATTTTTGAAGTTGTTATAGTCAGAAATAAATAACAAAGCAATGACAGTTCGTTGGACTGCCCTACTACAGAGGAATATTCAGTGAACACAGGAAATGTCGTCAACGCTTTTGACAACTGATGACAATTTTATAAATGCAGATCAATTCGAATTTTACTTAAGAAGTCGTGGATAAAGTATAGTATTCGATTCGCGGTAATGCTCAAAACACACTTGATGAATTATACCACTCGCCTGACGGCTCGTGGTGCAAAATACAACTGCGTGTGTTTTGACCTGCATTACCGCTCATCGAATAATATACTATTATATTCTGCAAATCCGCTTTACATCTTGAAGGGTACCATCAGGAGCTTTGTCTAAAAATAAACGGATTATGACCGATTGGTGATTGAAAATAACTTTTTATACGAGGATGGTACGTCAAGCTTGGCCATTAAATATGGAAGAGCTTCCATCAGAGTTTGCAACATAAAGCTCAATAAATGGTTCGTTCAATTCTCTTTATATTATTAAAAACCGGAAGCTGGATGCTACATACTTATTATCTGTATATTTTTAGACAAAGCTCCTGTTGATGACCAAACAGACGAAACATGTAGTGAAGTTATTGCAGAATAAAAAAAAACCATTTAAGTACTAATAGTGTTTATTACATATTATACCAAAAAAAGGATAATGGCCGATTGGTGAATAACTTGTGACAGTCATTATAAACAATGAACTATCCACTGCCTGGCTATCAAGAATACAATTATTTAAGATACAAGTTTTCTTAGAAAAATTAAGTTATTGTAATTATTGACTTATTCAACTTGGAATAATATTGTCGATGAGTTAAGGTGATATAAGGAGACATATTTCCACTCACCACAACATAAGCGTCTCCGATAGTTTCGACCTTATATACGTCATAACCCTTGGTGATCCTATCGAACACTGTATATAGGTCGTTTAGAAAGTTAACGACCTGTAAAGGCGTACTTTCGGCCGACATAGCCGTAAAACCGACGATATCACTGAAATACACCGTTACAGAATCGAACGATTCTGGCTCTACCCCGTATCCCCTCGTCAATCTCTCTGAAACGGGCCTGCAAAAAGACAGTTATTCAGAAATTAGGAATTCTATTGTTAGTCATAATTATCAGTTCGCTCAAGTATGGAAAAATATATTTCAAAGAGAACTTCTGGGATGAAGTCAATGAAACCAAAATATTCTTGGATTTGGTATGTACGATTTATTCACTTCCACGCGAATTGCATTCTTCAATTCGTCCAGAGTTCAGGCTTGAGTCCGTATACTCTAGCCTTGAGGTTTCCCCACAAGAAAAAATCTCATATGGATAAATCTGGGGACCGAGGAGGCCAATGAACATCGCCAAATCTGGAACTGAGGCGACCAGGGAACAGAGGGCGAATAACGTCCATTGTAGCTCTGGCTATGTGAGCGGTCGCAACATCCTGCTGGAACCACACACGTCGGGTTGGAACACGACGCCGTCTTAATTCATTCAAGATCATTTCGATGTAGCGCTCTGAGTTCACGGTAAAAGCACTGCAACAACGATTTCGGCCACCACATGCCTGAGGTTATTTTCCACACTTGACTGTCTCAAATTCTATTTTCTTGTGAACCTTTTTGCGTCAATAAATCCGTTTTTGAGTAAAAATCAACTGTTTTATGACTTTTTAAAAACCATCCGTCCTGTCTGCCGCACCCTGTATAATATACACAAAACAGTTAGTAGTTATATGTGTACTCCATTTGAGAGTGAATAAATTTCACTCTCAAATGGAGTACAATACAATCATGCAGGAAACTGAATTGCCTTTCCAACAAGGTGCAGCTCGACCCTTTTTCTCTATTCAAAAATTTAGCTGTTAGGTGTTGCGGATAGAGGGGTAGTGATATCAAACTCATTTGAACACCCTTATTTGTCCCCCTCTCAACAAAATTTGACCTGTCCGAGCGTTTTTTTCTCATTTCATCCCAAAGCCCAAAATTTGGGGTGGAATGTTTTGGATAGCCCACCCTGTATGAACCTTTTAATCAAAGAATAATAGTTATTTGTTCAACTGGTTCAATAATCACTAGAGTGTAGATAACGAAATTTTTCCGTTGAACACATTATGAATTAGGTATATATTCTTGATTGAAATACATTTTTATTGTGCATAAGAGGTACACCTGACATAATATTTTCTGTGTTTTATAGGCCAAGCAATAGAGATATTTCCTTGACAAAAATACTACCTGGAAGCCACCTGTGCCATTCCGAGCAGGACAGTCCGTAGTTTATTCCCACCATGTTTTCAACACGAAAATGCCATTTTTTTATTTGTTATTAACAAAAAACAACAAAAATACGCGTTCTTTTTTCGTTGCAAAATGGAAACTATTGATGCAGTGATAACGTTGCAATGGGATGAATTGTAGAGAATTACTTTGTGAAGAGAATGATGGGTCAAACGATCCGATCGAACTGGAGAAAAGCGGAAAAAACCGGAAAATTGCATGTTTTTTCTTTAAACTCATAACTCTGCCATTTTGCAGGGAATAAACTACGGACTGTCCTGCACGGAATGGCACAGCTGGCTTCCAG
This sequence comes from Propylea japonica, assembly GCA_013421045.1. Classification (NCBI taxonomy): domain Eukaryota; kingdom Metazoa; phylum Arthropoda; class Insecta; order Coleoptera; family Coccinellidae; genus Propylea; species Propylea japonica. The sequence goes on from CM024243.1 coordinate 81,236,701, forward strand.
GTAGTATTTTTGTCAAAAAACTAATCATTTGTAGCTCTGTTGCTTGGCGTATTAGTAAAGTTGTAACATGACTCGTATTGCTTCTGTATACTTTTTGTTTGGATTCCCACGACAATTGGACATTAAAATAGTAGGAATTGAGAAAAAAGTCCATTGCTAGTCAACTTCGTGTACGTTAAGCTAAGCTTCTATTTTGAGGTCGATCGCAAAGTATTACAAAAAGTCGAAATTTATTTGTGTTCTTCTGGCTCTGAGATTGAAACTGTTATGAATGAATGATAAAACTAATTTTTACTCCATTCAAATTACAGAAAAATACTAATATAAATTATTGTAGAATTCGAGTAGAATACCATTTGCTAGTACATTTTCTGTTAGTATTTTTCCACCAACCTGAATGTCTCAGAACAAAAATGACTGAATGGGTTATTACCAACTTGATTTCGTTTTTCAAAGCAGCCTGGGATGTCAATCATTCTTGAATGTACTATAAAACATTCGCTATGTAACCATAGACACAAGCCATAAAATAATATTACTATCAACTCACTTAGGTAACATTCTATTAAGTAGATCTTCAGTTTTCATTTTTTCTTCATAAAGAAGTCTGGTCCTTTCCATTACCACGTCTTCTAAATTCGTAGCGTAGGATTCCATCATGTCCATCATTTGGTCTATAATATTCTTTTTCCTGAAAAATGAGATTAACATATCTCCAAAGGACAAGATAAAGAAGTGCTTACTTTCCATCTTTCAATTTCTTTAACCTAGATCTAATAACTGCAAAATCGGGCCTGTGTTCCGGATTTTCAGCCCAGCAGTCGCGCATGCATTGCAATACGTCTTCTTCACAGCCTACTTCCGTATCTATTAGTAACTCCGTATTGGGACGAAATGGTTCTTCTCCTTCTTGTGGGATATTTTTCACAAGATTCACTATTTCTGAAATGAAAAAATTAGAATTACTGATTGACTATAAAAATTTAATTTCTGGATTTCCCTAGAAAGCTACAGGGCGATTTTCAAACTTCATGGAAATACTTAGATCATCATAAAATCCAAACTTATTGATTGAAACTTGGGAGATTATTGGCACATGCTGAGGAAAGATATCAATTATTCCAGGACCGGACTCATTAATCTTCATTTTTAGTGTTCAGGGTGAAAAAAAAACCTTGTATTTCGAATTACAAATAATTTATTCGCTATTTATAATTTATTTACCTGAATAGGACTTAGTCAGTCATCTTGTGGAGGTAGATAATAAATAATAAATTTTCTTGAAAAAGTCACTGAAGGTGAGGAAGACTTTAATATTTTGTTGATATACTGGGTGGCCACCCCAGACGCGGACCTTATTGCAAGAAATAGACCAAAGTGAAATTCTGAAAAATGTTTATGTATACCCTACACCTTTTTTCGAAATATACCTTCATTTACTCCATCGCTATGGAATATATTATCAAATTATTAGTCTTCCTCACCTTCAGTGACTTTTTTAAGGAAATTCATTATTTATTTTTGACCTTCACAAGATGATTAAGTCCTGTTCAGGTAAATAAATAAAATGAAGATTAATAAGTCCAGCATGTGCCAATAACCTCCCAAGTTTCAATAATATCCGTTAATAAGTTTGTATTTTATGACGGTCTAAGTATTTCCATAAAGTTGGAAAATCACCCTGTAGCTTTCTACGGAAATCCAGAAATTAATTTTCTATAGTCAATCAGTAATCAGCTAGTCCAACTCTATCTCTGGTAAAAGTATGTACAGTTATTCCCCGGACACCCTGTATATGGATATGAATGGAGCCATATTCACAATAGGAAAAAAAATCATTACCATTTCGCTTTCCGGCACTGTAGGTACATATCAATAAAGTATTCGATCCATAGATTTCATAATGAAATCGAAGAGTAAACGATTTTCAATAACAAGATATCAATCTAGATGATTATTAACTTACCCTTTGGTTCATAATCGGTGACGCCAAAAGGTCCTCTTCTGCCGAGAATCTCGTATAAGATGATGGCGAACGCATAAACGTCGCCCTTTTGTGATCCTCGAATGTATGCGTTAGGATCCCTAAGGATCTCAGGCGCCCTCCAGAACAGATCTACGAATAGACTTATACTTTCAGTAATCTAAAACATGAATTCATTTCCAGACCAGCCAAAATTCAGACCATGAAATTATCGAATGCTTGCAAAAAATCTCAGCATATTGCATTACAGTACGTACATAACAGGGTGTGTGAACAAAATCGTTTTTTTTTTTTGGGAGAGCATGTAGATGAAAGCAGGTGACCCTGTAGATTTTTTTAATGTCTGATTTAAATCCGAACAGAATAGAAATTATACAGGGTGTTACTGGTGTTAGTGAATAACTTCAGGATATAATGTACCTCGTCCAAAATTATAACTAATAACTTACCTTCTAAAATGCAGCCTTTATCGTTCAGAAAACAGCATTTTCTAATCATAATGAGCTGAGTTTTCGCGGAATTTTGACTTTTGGAGGTTTTGAACGGTTTGTGGATGTTTCTTACCACTTATCCGTCAATGGAGAAAGTAAGGTTTTTGAGAGGAGCATTTGTATTGCAAATGTAAAAAAAAGTACTCCTGGGGCCCATTGCATCAAAATACTTTGCAACTTTTCACTTTACACTTTGCATTCTGACAAATTTCAAAAGTGAAAATTGATTATGTTGCCCAATATTTCACCCAAAATTTAATTTCTGCCTAGTGCTTTTCACTTTGTACTTGACTCTTCACATTGTATTCTTCAATTATGATTGCGTTTCTTGCAGCGTAATTCATTTGAAAAGTGAAAAGTGCAAAGTTAAAAGTTGCAAAGTATTTGGTGCAATAGGCCCCAGGACTATCTAAAGTCGACCCGTTCAAGATAAATAAACTTTTATGTTGTGTAAATGTATAACATGGAAATATAAGAGAAAAAAAGTTTTTGTTTTTCAATTTGAAAAACCTGTACCACGAGAACGGTACATTTTAGAGGTTGAGATAGAAGAATCTTTTGTTCATATTTTTAGACGAGCTATAAGAACCTGAAGTTGGTCGCACTTATCCACTTACATCCTGCATAGGAGTTTCCCTCAAATATCGTTGATGCATAATGTCCAAGATGGTGTACGCTGTCTGGCACATAGCGCCATCTTGCTATAATCAGGACCATCACGCCCATTTCATATCATTTAATGAGTGAGATGCCGCAATAAACATACATTACTTATAATGTCCTTTTAAATAAAAAATATTTTCGGTAATACAGGGTCTCTATGAATGATTGTAACAGCGCAGGTGGCTTGGATTATTTTCATTTTGCTGCTTTCTATGCAGAGTCAACACATTTATCTGAAGTTGGCAATATTAACTGTCATAACGTAAAATAAAGTCAACGTTGCCGAATGTACCCGGCCTCGTTCGACGCGCTTGCGAGTTATCAGAGAACTCTATGCAATATTGACAACATTGCGTATCAATCTGCCAAGAAAATAAACAACATAACCTAAAATTTTATTATATACAGTGGAATATTCCAAATAGTTATGGTCAACCGACAGCTCAAACTATCGTGAACGGACTATATATTTTGAGGTGTGAAATAGTTTGGTACCCTTATTCTGTAGCGGCAAAGAATAATCCAAAGCCAATTGAGCAGTTACAATCGTTTATAAAGACCCTGTACCTCATACACGTCATTGTTTGTTTCATTGTGAAATCGATACGCTCTGATTGAAAACTCCTTTATTCTGAGTTATGATTGAAATCGAATGATTGACATTTTCATCAATGTGTGCATTTTGAATTTATTGTAGTATTCCAGTAGGCTATGGCACCACATTAGGAATAAATGAATTAATTCATCATTCCGTATTTCATAAGATGAAACGAAGAACCTTGTTGATTCATGGGCAAATACATTACATTGATACCTTATATGTATGCAGCATCTAATCACCATCGGAATAATATTCTGAGAATTATTCAGATAAAGAAATATATAAAAAATTTAAATGAGTAAAATTAAATTCTATGGTTCTGATGACGCGATCCTATTGAAATGTTGCATGAACATTCAGTATGTCAGTTTTCATTCACAAAATGAGTTTTACCTGAATCGGATATTTTGTTATGGAAATATTCCAATTGAATTTTCTATGTTTCTGTTAACATAACGGCCACAAAATTGATCATTGAAGAATGGCTAGTCAGGAATTTGTGCACTGTAATAGCTTCAAAGTTTTTCACCACTTCAGAATAAAAGGCTGTAATAGTTTTCTGCAATAATGCACATGCTACCTACATGATTCCAATTTAATTCTCACATTTTCAGCGAAAGTTCAATTTGTAAATGCAGAATGAGATATAAGTTCTCTATGTATTTCAATTTTATACATCATTTTTCCAGTATGAACTCATGAATTGATCGGAATTTTAGGTTTTTAAAATTAAAATTCAAGAAGAAATCTGTCAATTTGTAATCTATTTTCGGAATTTCTTCGTCAAAAACTCATTTCAGCGATGAAATGTATTTTAGAATATTTTTCATAAATAAAATATTTCAACCAAAATGCAAAAAATATGCAAAATCTGTTCAATATTATTATAAATAATTTGAAAAATATTTGGCGTAAAGAGTCTGAAAAATAGGGTTTTGTGGACGATTAAACAAAATTCTAGGACAAGCTATAGGCGAGTCCTGGAAGTCTGTGGGTCCACAAAAACTATTTTCGGGCGTGTTTCGTATAATAATTTTTCGACAACCGTGTAGAGCAGAGATTCCCAACTGAATTTTTCCAAGGACCCCTTCATCAAGGTATAGTACCTACAATGACCCCTTCATCAAGGTAGTACCTACAATGACGAGGACACCCACTATTTCCGGAGACTTGAACAAACCTAAAGTTACTTGAAAAGAGCTACTATATATGAAAAAAGCTGAAAAACTTGACAGTTTTTTTCAAATTAATACATATAGGTACCTACATAATTCATGCTGAAGAATCTGTTATTCATGAAATAGTCTTGTGTAAATACCATTCGGGCATTTAATAAATTCCTGTGAAAATAATCCATAAGGCACAATCCAAAGTAATAGTTTGTAACTAAAAGCATTGGTGCAGGTGCAAAAATCCTCTTTGTCGATCGAATTTTTGTTGCCACCAACACTAATGCTTCTGGTTAGAATATTACTCAGCAACGTGTTTTTTTTCCATTCCTTTCGGAAAAATTAGATTTCCCTATGATATTACTTACGAGAATGCAGAGTACCTATTCAAGAACATTTTTAGTTTTAATTTTCACATAATTATCATATAATTATGAGAAACGTTGAATTTAACCTCCCAGTACATTTTTCTGTACTGAAATGTTAGGTTCCAAACAACAGAATTTTGATAAGAATGACGATTTTTTGAGATTTTTTTCTCGAAATCGGTAACAGATACGACAAAACTACAAGATTTCATAAATTTTCGATAACAACGAAGTTTTTTATTTCAATTTTCCAAACTAATAGTGGCTCATAAAAAAAGATTCTGGAAGAAAACAGGGGACAACGTTCCTAAAAAAATATCACTCTGACCATTTGCAATCGTAATTGGCATATCAAGTTCTGAACTAAAATTGTTATATCTATGTCATGTCTTGTGAAGTGCACATACTACGGAAAAACAACTATGGAAGGTAAATCAAACTTAAACACCCAGTATATCGAAAACGAAACGTTTGCAGTCCCATTTTTTATGGTTCTTTTTTTATCTTCAAATAAATCAAGAAAGTTCCCTGCTCTACGTCACCGTTAACGGAAGGTTTTGTAGCACATATCCTTGAAGCAATTTTCTTTTTATGCTGGTTCAGGTGGATTGAGGTGGGGGACTACGTCGAGAGGGAAAGTTCGTGCGATCTTGCAGACGAAGATATTTTTCAATCCCGTGATTCAGAAAATTAACAATCTGGATGGTGGAAGCGATGTTTCCATTTCATGGAAAACCCTAAAGAATTGGGCAGCAATAAATCGAAATTTAATTGTTCCAGAAAAAATTATTATAAAAAAAAAATATTGAGTTGAAACTAGGCAATTGTTTATTTCGAATTTTTTTCTGAGAAGTAAGCCCTATTTTTATGAAACCTAGAGCAGCTGGTGTCAAAATTTTGATTGCAGTTTAGACAAGCATTATTCAAGGTTACACAGCAACAAAAAAAAGTTTGGAAAAAGTTGATATTCGTGGCAATAGGAGCGAAAAGACTGTCACAGGGTGTGGAATTTCGCGTGTTTTTTTAAATGCCCGTTATTTTAATATCATGCAACTTAGATGTTTTTTTATATTTTTCTGACAACCAGCATTACTTGCTACTTGCCTTTTCACCTGGTTTCGGGTTGACGTCGAGTTTTGGGACACCCTGTATTTGCGAGTAGAATAACCTTGGTAGATCTTAGCCTTCATATTTTCGAAGTGGCAACTAACTTTGATCTTTTGTATTATTTCTACAGAACAATTACCTACTTCTATAATATTGGTGCTCGCCAATGCTCTCATTCTCTGCCCAATGTCTCATCTCGTACAGACCGAAGTCGGTCACTTGAAGAACCCAACGACTCGTCACCACGCAATTCGACGATTTCAAGTTGCCGTGACATACCAACATCGAGTTGTGAAGATATAACATTCCCTGGAATGAACTTCAATATTATATTCGTGACAACTATGAATTTTCAACCTGCTCACCTTTATGAGATCATGAATTAGTGAAGCAATAAACATCTTATCCAATTTGATATCCTCATTTTCTATAATATCCTGAAAAGTATCGGTTTCAGTATTCTGCTTATATGCATGAAGCTAGGAAGATTCAACTATGAATCATGCGAATCAATTCGAAATAACAATCAAGAATCTTAAAAATTCAACAATCATTATACCTCAAATACCTAGAAATCAATTCGAATAGTTTCACTTTTGAATTGAAATCCAAACTAAAAAAATTTCATACAGGTCGGGCGAAAGTCCTTAGTAGAATTAAATTCTTTTGATTCAGCGACAGTGAATTTTTTGGAATTAAAAGCACTTTTCGGCAATAATAGTATATTATGCAACGAGTGTACAATGATAACTATTATTCGCGAGTTTAGGCTACGAGCGGTAGGCGAGTAGCCCAAATCACCAAGTGAATAATAGCCATTATGCGCAAGTAGCCTACTCTACTTCATCCACGACTACTGAATATATTTCTTGAAGATTTTAATACTCGGCGATCGTGACGAGACCCTTCTATTAAAAGTGTGAAAAAACTGGAGAACTTGTCTTAGTATATTTTGTAATAACTATTTCACTCATTCCATTTTTAGTGAGGAAGTTTCCAAAGCAACTCTCGTTTCACAGCGAAAAAACATACAAGCCGGCAAAACTTAGCAAGTTAGCATTTCAGCGATAATATGTTGACATTTTTCACATTTATACAGGGTGTTCTGATTTGTTTCCGACAAACTGAAGTGGGTGATAGATCACATTATTTCAAGCAAAAAAGTTCATATGAACATGGGTCCGGAAATGCTTCGTTTGCGAGATACAGGGCGTTAAAGTTGAAAAAATAATTATAGTTAACTAGGTTAATAGCTTATCAACAAATACAGGAAAATGCTATTGGTTACCAAAGGCCCGGACGAAGCATACAAAGAAAAAATCATCTACAGAGAAATTGGATTTCACAGACCTTCGAAGAAAATAAAAAATAAAAAGATTTGTAAAGCATCCCAACAACTCAATATTTCAGGAAACGAATATTCAGTATGGGAATAATTTTCGGAGAAGTTTTGGGACCCTTTGAATTTTTTTCTGAAACGATTGCTCCTAGCGACTTCGATGAAAGATACCATTTTCAAGTGAAAAGGATGAGAGAATCGATTTTTTGAGTCCAAACGGTTTACAGGATAGCACAAACAAGTTGCAACGGTTTACATTGGTTGAAATGGTTGCCGGTGCGCCCTCTAGAAATACAACTAAATCGACCACAAATTTGAATTTATCGCCCCAAAAAACCCCTGTACACGAAATTTCATGAAAGGATTTCGAAGCAGTCAAAACATATTAAAGGAAACGCGAATTATTTTTTCAACTTCAACACCCTGTATCTCGGGAACGAAGCATTTCCGGACCCATGTTCATTGGAACTTTTTTGCTTAAAATGATGTGATCTATCAACCATTTCAGTTTGTCGGAAACAAATCAGAACACCCTGTAGATAGCTCGGAAAATAAATACTTCACAAAGGTCACAAAATATGACTTTTTACGAAATTACTTTTTTTCCTGTCAAAAAGTGAGTGCCTATGTATCCGGGAACAAAGTACTCACTTTTTTCCGTGGGCAAAAAACTATTTTATAAACGGGAAAAATATTAGATTTTAGCTCTCGGTAACCGCGAGCTAAAATCTAATACTTTTTTTCCTTGTATAATAAATAACTAATTGTCAAATAACGCAATTCGTGTCAGAAAGTAGTTTGAAGAATTCCGAACCTTCTCAAATGTGACCATATAGCTGTTAAACATATTTTCTCGTGAAAGGGTCATGCCGAATACCACTCGAGATGAAATTTTAGCAGGTAAAATTTATCTCTTCTCATTCAAGTTTGTTGGTTATAGGCAATTTCGATCATGAATTTTTTTCCAAAATCGTTTTTTTAATACAAATGCCATTCGCGAAATTGCCTTAGCAACTAACTTTCATATCATCATCGAGAAATTTTGCCGGCAAAATTTCATCTCTAGTGGTATTATTTATGATAAAAACAATAATTTATCGAGGCAATAAACATTGCACAAGAAACCGTCATGTGTGAATACCTTCTTTTCATAATTATTATTTTGAAAATGTAAAGTGGAAACTTTCAGGATAAATAAGGTTTTTGTTCATCGAAGAGTTTTTTGTCTTATTTCCTAACAAACACATAAGGAAAATTAAAAAAAATGGTATAGTAAGACATCTGTCAGGACCCTTTCAACGTGCCTATACAGACATATTATGTTTCCATTAAAACAAGGTAGGGTGAAGTTCTGAGATGGAATAAAATTTAATTTCAAGTGTTTTTAATTAACTAACAAAAAATATTAATTTCATTAAGGACTTTCGCGCAACCCGGTAGTATGACACATCCGAAGTAGCTAATTCCGAGTTCTTTGATAATTAATTTCCAGACATCGGCATACCACATCAAAGAAATTCTAAAACTTCCTTAACTTACATATAAACTTCCTTTGGCACAGTAATCAGTGACTAGCAATAAAAAGTTGGGCTCCACGCAAGCCCCAATGAAGCTGTTCACGTTGTCGTGACGAAGCTCTCTCAACAACCTCATCTCCTTCATGACGTCTCGGGAAATATCTTTCTTACGAGAAAACGCCAGTTCCTTGATGCGCACCACCACCCCTCTGTACAGGGCTGTAGTCGCGAATACCTGCAGCCCTCCCTGGACTCGAAGGACGTTACGCTGTTGGTGGCTAAACTAATCTGCGAAGAGAACACCTGCAAAAGACGACGAGATCTGTTTTCCAAGTTCGTTCAAAGAACATTAGACGCTTCAACAGTTTGTACATAATGCAACAGAATTGAGGAAGTCCTGATGTGGGTCACAAGCTCTACTCGGGCGTTCAATATACAGGGCGTCAACTTTTAAAGTGGCCAAATTCAAGGGGGATTTGATTTGCAATAAAAATGTCATATAACACATGGTCGAACTGTTGACAGGTATTTTCAAATACACGTGTATTTCGAGTTTTTCCTCTAAAATGATAAATTTTTCAGTTTTCCTTGTCGTCTCATCAAATTTGACCAAATATTCGAAAAGGCAATAAATAAGAGAGCCTGTGTGCAGAAAAAACGCCTATTGTGGGCATGGTAAGGGGATGAATATCACGATTCTGATGTTAACAAAATCCAAATTGAAATTTCAATAGTTATGCACACGTTTTGTTTACAGTAAAAAACCATTAATAGTGAAAGAAATATAACCTTTTACGAAATTACTTGTTTGCCCACGGGAAAAAAGAGAGTACCTACTTTTTTCCCGGATACATAGATACTCACTTTTATGACAGGGAAAAAAGTAATTTCGTAAAATAGTATATTATATTATAAGGATTAAAAGTGCATATTTTTTTTACGAGCATATTTGCAGTTGCGAGCGCAGCCGAGCGAATGCAAAATTGCGAGTTAAAATAGGCACTTTTAGTCCGAATAATATATACTATTTTTCTCCAACCAAGTCAAAATTACAATAAAATTGGTTTTAGTGAAAAATCGTTCATAATTTGGTTATGAATTTGAACACAGAATCATGACAGTGATTGTCAAGTAGACGTCAAATGCCATTACTTTTAATCCGGAGGATTAAAAGTAGCGTTTTTAATCCTAGGATTAAAAGTGTTGCTAAGTAACGAGTGAATTTTTTGTACGGTAAGGAAATGTATGACTTTTGCACCTGAAAATAGTACAAAAATGTCAACATTTTTTTGATGGTTTGAGAAAAAAGTCTTATATTTTGTTACCTGTCAAGAGATAAAATGTCACTTTTTTGTCCCGTCACAGAAAAAAATACCTTATTCAGTCATGTACTTTCGAATGACACATCAACTTTTGTGTTAGCTGCTCATCCTCCGCCTAAATTTGCTCCATTTTGAAGCTCTTCGAATTTGGCATTGCTGGTCGAGGTTTCCTTTTATTTTTGTTATTATAAATTTGTCATCGTGAAGCATTTGGCTCAATTGTCCATTCAGAATAAATCTAGGAGATTTCCGGTATTTCAATTTTACTACTTATAGTCCGTTCACGAAAGGTTGAGCACATAGTAGGCGGTTTCTTTATTTATCTGAAGTTGGCAGTATTTACTGTCATAAAAGTAAAATGAATTCAACGTTGCCGATGTACTCGACCTCGTCCGACGAGCTTCGAGTTATCGGAGAAACATTGACAACATTACGTATCAATCTGACAAGAAAATAAAGAACATAACCTAAATTTTAATATACACAGTGGAATATGCCAAATTTCCATGGCCAACCGACGGCTCGACCTTTCGTAAATGGAGTATAAATTATATTTAGCGCTTCTCGTTTCTGCTTCAATTTTTTTTCTGAAAGACATAAACCTGAACAGCTTTACTTACAATTTTTTCTGAAAAATGTTACCACCAAACGCACGCTGAGAGGATTGAATAATATTCACGCTAATGAAAAGGGAAGAAACTAGAAAAGAAAAATCAAAACAGCAGCTGATCTCCATTGACGTTCGCCGGGAATCATTCAAGCCGAACGGACGTTTATTTTCGACTAAGCCGAGAAGCCGGGCCTCCGTCACGTGATCTACATCTTCAATTTTGAGTGGTCCAAGGTACAACAATTGTAACAAATGTGTTAACATTTCAGACCTTGTGGTACGTTGTTACGTACAATTCTAAAATTGACGAAAAGTGTTACAATTTGCGTTTTAGGAGTTTGAGAAAGGATGAATCCTAAGCTGTACTGAGTGTTGCGGAGAATATATGAATGTTTTAGATCTCCGAGTAATAAAAAAATGTTTATTACGATGTCGTTTGGATACAATGATAGAAAAAATACAGATACAGAAATGTGACTTGAACTTGAATTTATTATTGAATAAAATGCAGTTAATTTAGGGGAAGTCAGGCATCCTCTGCCTACTTTGAGCGGCCGCCACTGATGTATCACCCAGTATATTCGAACTAAAACAGTGTTTCTCTATACTTACACGTGTAGGACTAGAAATGTCTCGTTCGAAATAGCTGAGTATCTCGCCTCTGTCTATCTTCCAAAGCAAACCTTCGATCTCCTGCTCAATCTTCCACTTTCTGTAGATACTCATGGTAATAACACCCACGCAAAACAGGAGTACCGAAAGCACCCCAACAGCAATTAGGCTGTTCAGTTGGGTATTGGCCTTCGGACAGAGTTCGTTGTCGAAACCGCAGCTTGGTTCGTCGTTGGGTTTGTCCTTACCAGATGGCCATTCTATTTGAAAGTTCTGGTTGATTTTGTACTCCTGGAAATATAAAAATCACCTGTAAGACTGTAGCATTTCAAAAGTCCCAAGGTAAAATTAAGGATTTTATTGAAATTTAAAATATATTCTTCAACGACATCAATATTATTTATATGTATATAAACAATTTCTAGATAGATTTGAAATAAATATTCATTTAAACATATTTCTGTATGCGTTCGAGAGGCGCCTTGCTAAACCTTATCATGCAGAAAAACGAACAACGTCCGCTTTTCAGCGCTGGTTCATAAGGGGGCAAATTTCTATATATGACTGAGATTGATACCAAATATATAAATGCAGAATCTCAGCAGAATTATATTCTGGAAAATAGAATATGTAACAAATATAAATTGAAAACGACATTCTATGGTTCTGATGATGCGATCCTCTTGAAATTTCCCAATTGAACTTTCTATGGTTCTGTTAACACTATGTCCACAAAATTTTGCATAAAATTCATATCAGTTTGTCATTAAGCATGTTAATCAATTTAATAATTTGTTAACAATGATTAATTATTTCGTGTTTTCACTTCCATTTGCTTTGACCGATTGTAAACCTGTCTGAGGAGAATTCATATATTACGTTTTACCTTGATTAATTAATTATTCGAATTTTCACATGCACATAAATTAATTCCTGTTAGATTCACGTGAATCCTTTTTGAGGGTGAGTGTTATTCAAAAAATTCATTAATGTCGAGAGGCCATGATAGCATTCGAAACAGAGATTCTCAGAACTTATTATTTAGGGCATAATAACTTATCTGAACAATCGCTCACGAGGCCCCGTATTCTGTTATCTTTTAAAGCGAATACGAACTTCATTGCGCGAGTCCCAATTTTACCTGCAAAAAATGTACACCGCACAATGAAGTTCGTATTCGCTTGAAATATCCTTGTCGAGAATACGGCACCTGGCCCCGTATTCTCGACAAGTGATATTTCAATGCGTATACGAACTTTTACCTGCAAAAATGCAAACCGCGCAATGTTCGTATTCGCTTTGAAAGATCACTTGTCGAGAATAAGGCACTTGATCTTTCAAAGCGTATGGACACTACTGTTAAAAAAGAACAATAATTTAGGATTGAAAATAATGTGCTTTAAAGAGTACTCATAAATTACCAGAATACAGGGAAAAAACGTTTAGAGTGTCGAGAATAATTTCGAAAAATTAGTCTTTCTTCCAATATCAACACACTGTATCTCAGAAATAATGCGTCAGAGACCCGTACCATAAGAACTTTATATAATTGAATCTTCAAATGTGAATAAATATTAGTTACAATATTCATTTCATATCTAAAATTTTCTTTTTCAGATCGCTGATACTAATGATAAGTGATATAAGACCACATATTTTAAACGAAAGTAATTTTCCCGTAACATTCACAATTTGCTTTCGGTATATTTGGCGAAAAAGAAGAAACCACTTTCACGAGAACGATGAGCAATTAATTAAGGAGCAATTCATTTGTCCGAATCCAGGAACTTCTCCCCCGAAAAAAGTCGTGGGTTTTCTTTACCCAGAGGTGAATTCTGATAATCTCGAACAGACAGTTTGCGCGATTGTCTCTAGAGGGACTTAATGATATGGTTTAGACCAATGAGGTTTGTTCTCAAATATTCTTTAACAAGATCAGTTTCTACGAAAACAACTTACTGATTTCCCCTCGATTCGCTTATTTCCTCTCCCACTCGACCGCTCTCGCTCGGTCGGCCGTTTTCCCTCATGTTCTCACTAGTTTTTGACACCTTAAACGCGTTTTATTGAAAAATCAGAATAGACGTTTTGTTACTGATCACGTCTTCTTTCCAAATGTCCAAAAAAAATTCAATGGGAATTATGTGAAAAACTATTTATCCGACCGAATCCAATTTTGGCACACATGATTTGCACGTCAATAGCTACTATCGTGTGAAGTTTCAGTTCTTAATATCGCAAAATGGGCAGAGTTATGAGTTAAAAGAAAAAACACGCAATGTAATTATCTACAATTCATCCCATTGCAACGTTATCACTGCATCAATAGTTTCCATTTTGCAAAACGAAAAACTAAAAAGAACGGGAATTTTTGTTGTTTTTTTGTTAATAACAAATAAAAAAATAGCATTTTCGTGTGAGGGTTGAGGACATGGTGGGAATAAACTACGGAGTACGGACTGTTCTGCTCGGAATGGCACAGGGGTGGCTTCCAGGTAGTATTTTTGTCAAGGAAATATCTCTATTGCTTGCCTACTGGTAGAATTTACCGAATGTATGGGCAAAACAGTTCCGTTCGCTGGTGACTCGGCGGTTCGAATCGCGCGACGAGGAAAAACGGATGAAAAATAACGATATCAATGGCCGGCTTTATGCATTGAATATCGTATGTTTCCGATATGAATTTCCAAACCTATATACGGAGAGACAAAGTGAAGTTATTTAATAGTTTCGGGTATTGGGCATTCGAAAACGCAACAGCGCCGAAAGTTTTCGCATTAGAAAGTTAGCCGGATTCGTCACAAAGGAGGCATTCACAACTGTGAATCTCTCTATCAAGTTCGTAAGCGGGTTAAATTGGCTGGTTAATTTCGAAGTTATTGCACTGGAATATTCCTCCTATGTCTCACAATATCTCTGAAACTACTCATAGTCCGGTCTATTTAGACCAAAAAATGAGAGTGAAGTTACATAAAGTCCCAACAAGCTGAATTTCTGTGAAGTTGTTCAAAACATAATTATAAGCAATGTCTGAAAGTTCCTCATCATTCCCCTGTGAGGAAAAATTTATTCGAGGTCAAATGTCAACAAAAATGAGTTTTTTCCGCGATTTTCAGCAAAACGTAAGTTTTTCATAAAAGTACCTCAGACAAAAATTGTAGATCATAAAATTATCTATAAAAAATGTATCAAACTTTTTTCTTACGAGCCACCGTTTCTGATGATAACGATTCAAAAAGTTATAACTACGCGCTAAGTACACTACTCATAGGTGGCGTGGAAACGTGTGCATATTATGACGATAACGACTTTTATAACTTTTTGAATCGTTATATCTCAGAAACGGTGGCTCGTAAGAAAAAAGTATTGATACATTTTTATAGATCATTTTATGACTACATTTTTGTCTGAGGTAACTTTTATGATAAAACTTACCGTTTGCTGAAAATCGCGAAAAACTAATTTTTTGACATTTGACCTCGAATAAAATTTTTTCCCTACAGGGGAATGATGGGAACTTTCAGACATTGTTTATAATTATGTTTTGAAGAACTTCACAGAAATTCAGCGTGTTGGGACTTTATTAACTTCGAATGTCTAAATAGACCGGACTATCACCCCGGTCGATTTGATATTCAGTACATATTTAGGTGTGGATAGATGATGCGCTAACGATTTCGTGTAGATCACGTCATATGAGCAGAACAATATCTCTATGTTTTAGAAACGGAAAATAGTAAATAAAAAAATTAGAAGAGCCTTGATCAGGAGATTTTAAGCGCTCGTTCATTGGTGGAGCAATAAGACTATTACCTCGAAATTTTATATGGGACTTGATTGATACCAAATATATAAAATGCAGAATCACAGTACAATCGGAATTATATTCTGGAAATTATTCGAAAAATTTAAGAAAAGCCCTGAGCAGGGAGCTTTCGAGCGCTCGTTCTTTGTGAAGCAATAAGTCTATTACCTCAAATTTTATGTGGGATTTGATATTGATACAAAATACATAAATGCAGAATCTCAACACAATCGGAATTATATTCTGTATATTATTCAAAAAAAGAAAAATGTAAAAATAAATAATGAAACAAATTGAATTCTATGGTTCTGATGATGCGATCCTCTGGAAATTTTGTATGAACATTCAGTATATCAGTCTTGATTAACAAAATAAATTTCACTTGAATCGGTTATCCTGTTATAGAAATATAGAGATTCTTCTTTTCAATATTCCAATTGAATTTTCTATGGTTCTGTTGATACTATGTGCATGAAGATTGAGTATAATAGTCTTTATTGACAAAAAAATTCATTTGAATCGGATATTCTATTATGGAAATATAAAGATTCTTTCAATATTCGAACGCTAAAGGGTTTATTAAGAGACTCTATTAAAATTATGATTTATCGTTTTACCTATATGAAACAACTAGCAGACCCAACAGACGTTTTCTGTATACACAAAAATTCATTCAATTCGATCGAGCCGTTTAGTTGCAGAGTAGATGAATAACCTGAATAACGACTTCAGCGCCATCTGTTGATCTGATGTGTGGTCATAAACATAACGGGCATAGGCAATCCAAAATACATTCATACAAAACATCTCTCACACTTCGGTACCTTCTCCTAGCCGCCTTGTGCCTACCTCGGAGACATTTTGATGCGATTTCATCTTCAACCTGCCATATCTTTTGATGTATTCATCATGGCTGATTTTGGTACTCATATTTATTATCATTGAAGTTATAGTAGGTTTCCTCAAATTTCTCGGGTGAAAAGTATAGCCTATGTTACTCAGGGATATATTGTAGCATTCTGAGGTGAAATAATTATTGAAAATCTCTAGTAGCTTATGAGTAAACTCGTATCAAACCCTCAAACGCACAAACATACAAATCTGTCCTCTTTATAATATAGGTATAAAGTATAATATTAGTAAAGATATAGATCAATTCTCTACAAACGCCCTATTGACTACTTTTTTCTATAAACCTATCGTTCTGAAAATATCTCGAATAAAGTTGGGAGGAGATGAAAAATTTACATTTTTCTCCAACCATCAAAAAATGTTTGACATTTTTTGTACTCTTTTCAGGTGCAAAAGTCATAGATTTTCTTACCGTACAAAAATTCACTCGTTACTTAGCAACACTTTTAATCCTAGGATTAAAACGCTACTTTTAATCCTTGTACATGGCATTTGAAGTCTACTTGACAATCACTGTCATGATTCTGTGTTCAAATTCATAACCAAATTATGAACGATTTTTCACTAAAACCAATTTTATTGTAATTTGACTTGGTTGGAGAAAAAATAGTATATATTATTCGGATTAAAAGTGCCTATTTTAACTCGCAATTTTGCATTCGCTCGGCTGCGCCTCGCAACAACTGCAAATATCTCGTAAAAAAAAGATGCACTTTTAATCCTTATATATAATATACTATTTTTCATCTTCTAATGAAAATAAATCAAATCGGTCTGTGCTCATTCGATCAGGACGATTGATACCTCATTTTATAGGTTAATTTATTCTCTACAAACGCTCTATTGACCACTTTTTCTAAAACCTACCGTTTTGAGCAGAATCCGTACCAACTTAAGACACCGGGATCTGAATAAATCAGTTTTCAGAATATGAAGAAAAAAATGAACAAAAAAACTTTCCAATTCACGAATTAAATGACATTCATAGAAATTTCCTGAATATGATAAAATATTTTCATTTATTCGAAGTTTTTAAATGAAACTTGAATAATTATTCTCTATTAACAAATACTCGTAAATACTTAGCACAACATCCATATTTATACAACTTCATTGATATATTCCAGGATCAACAAACAAAGACATCGAAGAAATTTCATTTAAAATAGTTAGTTGATTGCATTTCCAATGAAACTTGTGACGTGCTCCCCGTCTCTACCAAACTGCGTTGCCATCGTTTACCTTCGGAAGTAGAGATCTCGGGCGCCACCTCTAGTTTAAAGTGTTGAGGACCTAGGGTACCATAGGCGGTGTCCTATGGGGTCCGGAGCCTACTAGCCAGAGAAGGTTATGTCCAGGGGTCATTGTTTGTACCTAATCTAAAGTTCCCCTAACTCTGAAAAATACTTAAAATATTCCTAAGGAAAATGAAACACACAGTTATAATAACATATTTATTCGGTAAACGGTAAATAACGGCCGTCATCAAAATACACCATGATATCATAAATACAATGTGAGGAAAACAGGTGAGCGGGCGGTGAGAAGGTTGAAGCGGATGTAACATGCAGCATTATATCGGCGGTGAGAGCTCTCAGAAAAATAAGCAATAGAATACATACAAGCGGTATTAAAAAGCGGTAAGATAGTCGAATGAAAGTGCAAGCGGAAAATTACAAGCAGTGGTAAGTAACGGTACGGTAGCGAAGGTTCTAACATGAGCAAGTTCCTAAACAAACAAATTCCCAAAAATGATGACATCCTTATTTACTGGCATACCTCGGTTCACATCTACAGGCTATATTAACAACAATCGGTTTTACGGACAGGCGGTAAAAGGAAATTAGTGCGGTACCAGGGAAAGCATATGCGCCGTTTCAAGCTAGCATACACCCACCCTAGTGCTCTGAACCACGAGCCCATGCACGCCTTTTGAAGCTAGGGCATGCACCTCGATATTCCGGAGCGGCACACGGGAGAGGAGGATAAAGGGAGGCATTTACAGAACTGCATATGGGCCGTTCAAGCTAACATACGCGTTCTTGCACATCAGAACTCCGGGATATCATGCAGCCGTTTCAAGCTACTACACAACCTCCGGGGGCTCAAATGATGCCAGAAGGCACAACAAGACGGTGTATGGGCCGTTTCAAGCTAACATACAACCTCTTGAAGGTCAGAATTTCAGGGCGTCATGCAGGCCGTTTCAAGCTACTACACAACCCCCAGAAACTCGGACGGTGGCGGAAGGGCATAACAAGACATGTAATGTGCCGTTTCAAGCTAACATACACCCTCTTGCCGATTCGGATGCAGGGCATCATGCAGGCCGTTTCAAGCTACTACACAACCCCCTGAAATTCGAACGGTGTCGGAAGGGCACAACAAGACAGCGTATGTGCCGTTTCAAGCTCAATACAACCTCTTGTCGACTCAGAGTTTCAGAACTTCATGCAGGCCTTTTGAAGCTACTACACAACGTCCAGGAACTCGAGTAACACTAGAGAGGATAATACAAGACAATATATGCGCCGTTTCAAGCTAGCATACACCATCTCGCAATCTCAGAATTCTCACAATTCATGCAGGCCGTTTGAAAGCTACTACACAACCTCTGCGAATTCGAGCGGCGGAAGGACGGGAAAATACAACAAGAGAAATACATTATAAATATCAAAGCCAGCAAATAAGAATTAAAACAATCATACCTAAACTGAACTTGCCCCTGCAGAACCCTCTGGTGGCACTTACTTCTGGACGGACTGGTCGGCTAGTACTTCTGGAGTAGTGGTCAGGAAATTGATTTTAATTCGACTGATTTATTCAGCGGAAAACCCGCATTTTAAACCTTTCGGACACGTGTGGCCGGTAACAGTTGACTCCGCCCCATGTGTGCGGTATCGAGAAATCGCGATCTAATTTGCCGTACATCTTCAGCGCGGAGATAACAATTCAATTCCGATTTCCGCAACTTGAATTGAACGAAACCAAATAATGATATAAATTATTTTGCTTCGTTACATCCCCCTCCTTCTTCGGTAGAAAAGAGGAAGCTAAGCTTTCTCTTTTCTTTAGAGTTACAGTTCTGAAACAAAACTTTCCTATTAACAAAAAGATATAACAAGAAAACTTAAATTTAACCACTTATTTGTCCATATTCTACACTGGGGGTCACTGACGTGGTCACTCTCGGAAGGTCACACTGGACTCCTCGGGACGGCGATTTTGGACGGTGTTTTTGCTGGAGTTTTTGGTCGGCACTCGCATCGGTCGGAGCGAACTCCTAATCGTCCACACCGGGAACAAAACAGGCGGAACGGTGCGGTACATTTGCGGCGGTCATGTCCGGACATCCACATCGCCAGCACACTCATATTCACCTACCGGCAGGTAGATGGGCTCTTGTACTTGGACTCTGGAACTCTGGCTCTGCGTGATGCGAGTCTCTCTTCAGACCAGCGGTAGTTTTTCGGCATTGCTTTCACATAAGAAAGATCAGTTTGTTCATTCCACGGTTTTTAATCTTTCACGTGAATCTGTTTGACCAATTTTCCTTTCTCATCACGTAAATCATAAACTACGGGTGATATTATTCGGCATACGGTATATGGTCCGGAAAATTTGGGGGCCAGCTTAGCTGTGAAATCGTTGATAGCGCTGGAAAGATGTGTTTTTCGCGCTTCATCACCTTGTCACCAACATAACACACCCTCCAGGCTCTGCGACAAAAATTCCACATTTCGACATAATAATATAATTCCTGCAAACTTTACGGTCGGTCGGTACGGTTTTGAAAGGTTTCTGGGTTCGGTTCGGTACGTTCGGTTTCAACGGAACTGTACGGTATCAGCTGGGCTGGCGGATTTGGCGGAGACTGACCACTCTCGATGAACCTGAATAACCTTTTTCGCTTTTCCTAGACGGTTTTCTTTCGGTATAAATGAAACTTGTCCAATTCTACGTCCAGTTCCTCCTTTGCCAACTGGTAAATACAACTGGTACGTAGATCGCTGTTAACGGTATTCGGTACAGTTTCGGTGTCCCTTTCATATAACTAGTTTGACGCTGCAAACTATCGGATTCGGACTATTCGGTACTTGAAGTTGTCGGTCTTCTTGGTCGCTGCTTCAGACGTTGACTCTTCTTCCGAAATTAACTGACGGTAACTGCTTCCCCACAGTTCACGGTGTATAACGGTTTCGGACTTAGTCAAATAATCGCCAAGACTTACTTTTGACAGTGGTTCGAAATTCCACTTATGCTGGCTCAACACTGCACTGCTGCTCGATGTTCACTCCACCGATGCTGGATCAATACTGTCCCCTTCGGTCTGTCAAGTTGCTTCGTATATCCATACCCCAACTTCCAAAAGGCATTCAGGAAGGGCTCGGACCCCCTCCAACGTCATGCTCACTAAAACAAAATCCGGTACCAAGTGAAGCCACGACAAAAACGTCTTACCATCCCAGGCAGACGCCCCTTTGGCGGAATATATCAGGAATACGAAGTGTGACAGATCCATCGAACTAGTATTCTCGATCCTCATAATAATTCCGGTATGCAGTCTCTCGCCACTGTCACCTTTAGACATTCTTCAAGTTTCTCCATCAAATTCCTTGAATCGGTTGAAAAGCATCTCCTGGGGTTTATCACGAAGTGGTTTGGTGATCAGTCAGTACCTATCAACATACGGTTTATGGGGCGGTAAACGGGGTTGCGGGTGGTAAAGGGGTTCGGTATCGGTCGGTAGGAAATGCGGTCGGTCGGTAAGAAATAATACGGTCGGTCGGTAAAAGATACGGTCGGTCGGTAATGGTTTATACTCACTCCGCTTGTGCTTTTGTACTCGTCCTGTATTGTTGCTGCGGTGGTACTCTCAGACGGGGTTCCTTACTCCAATAAGGCTCTCCTCTCTCTCACCCTGTCGTGGTAACGTCTCGGTGAATTCGGCAACATTCCTCCAACACTGGTTCTCCAATAACGGTCTTCCAACAACGGTCGCTGCTCAACAATGGTCCATTTCCTCCTCGTCCTGTCCTTGCAACGTCTTCAAAACAACGGTCCCTGCTCGGGCGCCATTTTGTGACGTGCTCCCCCGTCTCTACCAAACTGCGTTGCCCATCGTTTACCTTCGGAAGTAGAGATCTCGGGCGCCACCTCTAGTTTAAAGTGTTGAGGACACTAGGGTACCATAGGCGGTGTCCTATGGGGTCCGGGAGCTACTAGCCAGAGAAGGTATGTCCAGGGGTCAGTTGTTTGTACCTAATCTAAAGTTCCCTAACTCTGAAAAATACTTAAATATTCCTAAGGAAAATGAAACACACAGTTATAATAACATATTTATTCGGTAACGGTAAATAACGGCCGTCATCAAAATACACCATGATATCATAAAACAATGTGAGGAAAACAGGTGAGCGGGCGGTGAGAAGGTTGAAGCGGGATGTAACATGCAGCATTATATCGGCGGTGAGAGCTCTCAGAAAAATAAGCAATAGAATACATACAAGCGGTTAATAACAAAACGGTAAAGATAGTCGAATGAAAGTGGGCAAGCGGAAAATTAATCAAGCAGTGGTAAGTAACGGTACGGTAGCGAAGGTTCTAACATGAGGGCAAGTTCCTAACCAACAAATTCCCAAAAATGACATCCTTATTTACTGGCATACCTCGGTTCACATCTACAGGCTATATTAACAACAATCGGTTTTAACGGACAGGCGGTAAAAGGAAATTAGTGCGGTACCAGGGAAAGCATATGCGCCGTTTCAAGCTAGCATACACCCACCCTAGTGCTCTGAACCACGAGGCCCATGCACGCCTTTTGAAGCTAGGGCATGCACCTCGATATCCGGAGCGGCACACGGAGAGGGAGGATAAAGGGAGGCATTTACAAGACTGCATATGGGCCGTTTCAATCTAAGCATAACATACGCGTTCTTGCACATCAGAACTCCGGGATATCATGCAGGCCGTTTTCAAGCTACTACACAACCTCCGGGGGCTCAAATGATGCCAGAAGGGCACAACAAGACGGTGTATGGGCCGTTTCATCAAGCTAACATACAACCTCTTGAGGGTTCAGAATTCAGGGCGTCATGCAGGCCGTTTCAAGCTACTACACAACCCCCAGAAACTCGGACGGTGGCGGAAGGGCATAACAAGACATGTATGTGCCGTTTCAAGCTAACATACACCCTCTTGCCGATCGGAATTGCAGGGCATCATGCAGGCCGTTTCAAGCTACTACACAACCCCCTGAAATTCGAACGGTGTCGGAAGGGCACAACAAGACAGCGTATGTGCCGTTTCAAGCTAACATACAACAACCTCTTGTCCGACTCAGAGTTTCAGAACTTCATGCAGGCCTTTTGAAGCTACTACAACAACGTCCAGGAACTCGAGTAACACTAGAGAGGATAATACAAGACAATATATATATGCGCCGTTTCAAGCTAGCATACACCATCTCGCAATCTCAGAATTCTCACAAGTCATGCAGGCCGTTTGAAGCTACTACACAACTCCTGCGAATTCGAGCGGCGGAAGGACGGGAAAATACAACAAGAGAAATACATTATAAATATCAAAGCCCGCAAATAAGAATTAAAACAATCATACCTAAACTGAACTTGCCCCTGCAGAACCCTCTGGTGGCACTTACTTCTGGACGGACTGGTCGGCTATACTTCTGGAGTAGTGGTCAGGAAATTGATTTTAATTCGACGATTTATTCAGCGGAAAATCCCGCATTTTAAACCTTTCGGACACGTGTTGGCCGGTAACAGTTGACTCCGCCCCATGTGTGCGGTATCGAGAAATCGCGATCTAATTTGCCTTACATCTTCAGCGCGGGGATAACAATTCCCGATTTCCGTCAACTTGAATTGAACGAAACCATAATGATATAAATTATTTTGCTTCGTTACAACTTGCGATTAATTGCTTATTCCAATCATTCCCTCGAGTTCTAACACTTCAATCCCGCAAATGCATGGAAATTCTCCGCTTTGACGTCACATCTCGATGGGCGTCGCCATACCAGTGTTTGTGTATATCGTGCTCGGAGACGTAATTCGATTTTGGTGCGATTTCATCTTCAACCTGCCATATCTTTTGATGTATTCATCATAATGAATGATGTAAAAGGCAATTCGTTCTATATTAAATACTGGATATGAAGGACGTATTTAATTGGATAAAGATCAATAGCGTATTCATAAAAAAATACTCCCAAAAATGCATAATTTTGAGAAACATTCGGATACCTTTAAAGGTGATACCGAGTAAACCTTGAAGATAGATATATGCTATCGCGGACTTTTTTGTAGAACTATTGAAGAGGTACATTTCCGTCATACATTGTTTCCATGTACGTCTTACGGTTTTTCGCAGCGCACCTGAAAATAGCTGATTTTGGTACTCATATTTATTATCATTGAAGTTATAGTAGGTTTCCCCAATTTTCTCGGATGAAAAGTATAGCCTATGTACTCAAGGATAATGTAGCATTCTAAGGGTGAAAGATTATTGAAATCGGTCCAGTAGCTTATGAGTGATGTCATATCAACGCCACAACACACACAACAAGGGCGTAGCCAGGGGGGGGGTTTTGGGGGTTCAAACCCCCCCGAAATGTTTCAGAGTAATTTTTTTTATTAATACTTCCTTCAGAAAGCGACCCTCACAATTCCGGCACCTACAAAGTCAATTGCCAAAATGTCAAAACCCCCCCCGAAATTAATTCCTGGCTACGCCTCTTGCACACAAACATACAAATCTTTCCTCTTTATAATATTATTAGTATTAGTATAGATGCGCGACAGCTTGTGACTTCATATCAGGTCTCTCTCAAATTTCTCTTATCTATTTCATCTTGAATTCACTGAAACGATTTCATGCAAATCTGGATAGAACGTAGCTCGAAAAAGACCCATATTCCGTTCTTTTCATGAATGAAATATCGCAGCAATTTCTCTCGTAGGCCAAGAGTTTGGAACTGAAACTAGAATCGGATTATTTGTCGGAACGCCAGTTACTTTTAGAGCTCCGGACCGTGAAATGGAAAATGCGTTGCGTTGCTTCCCACTCTATCTGCCCGAATAGAGATAATTTGTTACTTGGGAGAAAGAATTCACACGCAGTAGAATCAGCATCAATTCTCAGCTATACAATCTGGTCGTGTTCCTATTGTATGGTGAAATAAATGAGAAAATACACTTATGGAGCAATAATCTTTCGAGATTGAAAATGAAAAAATAAACAGAAATGAAAGTGTTAATCCAGAAATATTTTAATCTGAATATATGAAAAGGGTTTTTAATATACAGGCAGTTTCAGAATAAGGTTCAGTAAATTGGGGATCTGAATCTTCGGATGATTTTATGTTATAAAGTTCCTATGGACCATGGATCTGTTTCTTAGATACAAGGCGTGGAAATTAAAAGAAAAAACTGAGAAAGCCCTGAGCAGGTGCTTTTGAGCGCTCATTTATTAGTGGAACAATATAGCTATTACTACCTCAGAATTTTGCATATGACTTGAGATTGATACTAAATACGGGTGTTTCATCATCATAAACTGGACAAACATATATTTTCATGTAGAAGACATCGGGAGAATCATTTTGCCTTATACAATAATATCCCGTTTTCGAGCATAAGCGAGATACGGGTGTCAAACGTCATTTTTGAGAAAGATTCTTATGGAGTGTGGTCAGTTATGTATAAACACTTGTGTAACGGTTTTTGGTCAAATCTCAGTATTTTTGGGTCCTCTATTCAGAAAAGTTGACAAACTCCGAAAAAAATTTACAAAATGGCGGAAGACCTGCAATGTTCCAATTTTTTTTGCGGTTGTCATATTGACTTTTGTTTTCTGAATGAACACAATTTTTTTGACAGGTCTACAGCGATGAAAAAATTTCACTCGAAATGGATGAAATTTTGTACAATTGTACTTCTTGAATTATCAATCACGAATATGAAAACAGAATTGTAAAATATCGAACGGTTTCGTTGCTACAGTCATTCAAAATGTTTCGTTCAGACCTCTGAAATAATGAAAAAAAGTTTTTTGGGTTCTAGAATCAAAATAATTAAATTATTGGCATGTCCAACATTCTAGATGAATTTATACAAAAAAATCAGTGAAATTTAGTTGGGACTCGAACCGACGTAGTTATTAAATAGGGAAATGGCACTGTTCTAAGGATATTGATATTCGTTGCTAGGCAACGGTACTTCGTATTTCATAAAGTTGGACTGGTATTTGAATTTCAGTGAATATAATTTAGCCAGTAGTCAAACTCTATGAACTACGAACTACCGTTGCCTGGCAACGAACATCAATTCTTTAGAACAGTGCCATTCCCTATTTAATACCTACGTCCAGGGCCGTATCTAGGGTGTGGCCAAGTTACCCCCGCCACAGGCGCAAGGTCCTCTGGGGCGCCAAAAAATATCGAATGAAAAAAAAATTTGAGCGCCAAAAAAATTCAAAGAATAAAATATAAAAGCGCCAGCCAAATTTTGGGGTAACATGTCACGGTTTTCATGTATACGCCAAAATATTTTTTTGCGTGAGGAGTGATGTCGCGACTCCGCCAGGTAGGATGTGAAAACCGACCGCAAGCCGAAAAGGGCTCGTCTAGATTCCCTACCGTATAGTCCAGTCAAATTAGGAATTCACCTCGGAATTCGAGATACTAAGCTGTAAATCTGTAAATACTTTTATATTGACACCCTGAAAGCTGTCTCAAACCCTACATAGGGTAGGGCGTGAGCAACTATTAAATTTTGAGGTCGAAGGTCAACAAAAATCGTTTTTTTTTGCGCTTTTTTTGTAAATATCTCATTTCCTGTGGATTTTTCTATTTGGTCATTATCAATAATGTAGAATATAAAATTATCCACAAATTTTGTTTGAAAAAAATTTCGATAAGGTGGACCGTTTTTTAGATAGAGGGCGGAGAGCGCGCGGTCACAACATCACTTCAGGTCAACCTACGCCTCCGGTCGAAAACGCACATTATGAATATTTGTCAATTTTATTCACTATTATATTATATTATTGTTTTACTACCTATCCACCTTTTATCCAGTATCAATTTATTTAACAACACTTACCTGCCCATGTAATTACAGAATTGTTAATGAAAAAAAAGGGAAAAAACAATTATTAAAATTTTTGAGAAACTGACAAATTTGGATGAATAAGCTGCAGCATTTGGGGAAGAAAATTGTTCGGCCCAAAGATTATAGAGAGTGGAACTTAAACCTTAAATGACAATTTTACCACCCCTCCAGAAGATTTGCTAAATACAATTTTCTGCAACTGCAAGAGTGGTTGTGGTTCCCGATGCGGATGCAGGAAAGCGGGCTTGCAATGCTCTTTAGCTAGTGGACAATGTAATGGGCAAGCTTGTCTCAATGCCCTACCATATCAGGGCGAAATTGACGAAGAGATGGAACCTTTGACCCCGAAATCATGGAAGAACTTGAGACAAATGTCGTTGAAGACGATAATGAAGATCAGTTTGAAATATACCAGCAGCCAGAAGACGACGATGAAGAGGGAGAAGATTATTGAAATTATAAATTGTAGTTTTGGCACCCTTTATTACATTTTTTACTTTCAATAAAAATAAATGTATTGAATTATATTTTTAACAAAAAAATTAATTTATAATTTATTTGTTTTTTTCATCATTTTCATTACAAATTCTGCAATTACAGCAGCTACTTCTGCAGGTAAGTGTTGTTAAATAAATTGATACTGAATAAAAAGTGGATAGGTTAGGAAAAAAATGATGAAATATAATAAAATAGTTAAAAATTGACAAATATTCATAATAATTGATTTATCTATAGTTCATCAACTGTATGTTGCGTGTTTTCGACCGGAGGCGCCGGTTGACCTGAAGTGATGCTCTCCGCCCTCTATCTCGAAAACGGTTCACCTTATCGAAATTCTTTTCAAACAAAATTTGTAGAGAATTTTGTATTCTACAATATTGATAATAACTTCAAATAGGAAAAAACCCATAGGATATATATAAGGGATGAAAAAAATCTACGCCAATTTGGGGGCGCTGAAGAGAATCTTGCCACAGGCGCAGTAGTACCTAGATACGGCCCTGCCTACGTCAGTTTTTTTCCTCGTTTTACAGTTGATTTTGTATAATTGTTAAGTTGGGAGTTTATAGGTTATGCAACCTCAACTCTGTTATCTAGTAGAATAATAATAATAATAGTAATATTTGTGAATGATTTTTGCATAGAATGTTAGAGTAAAACTGGAAGTATGATATACTTACTGGAAAGTCGTCAACTTGCTGGAAAAACTGACCAACAGGTTTCATCTGGTAAGGGCACTGGAAGTTGTTGTGAACGATGCGAGAATGGGGGTGTGTCGCAGCGCCAAAACGGAAAAGTTGCCTTCCGAATCTCCGTTCTTGTCCAACTTAATCATCGTCCCCGTGATACCTACAGGACAACTATTTTCAATAACTTATTATGTCGACACAATCAGGACAAATATTGTTAAATTCATTTGATAACATTTTTTATTAATGGCACCATTGTCATATTTTTCTATGAATGAAATTTGCTCAAAATAATTATTATGTGGCTGAATGGGACAACAAAATGTGTGTGTCTGTCATGATATAAGAAACATGGTATTCTACTATACAGGGTGTCCCATTACTCGACGTCAACCCGGAACCAGGTGAAAAGGCAAGTAATGCTGGTTGTCAGAAAAATATTAAAAAAATCCAAGTTGCATGATTTTAAAATAATGCGCATTTGAAAAACACGCAAATTCCACACCCTGTGACAGTCTTTTCGCTCCTGTTGCCACGAATATCAACTTTTTCCAACTTTTTTTTTGTTGCTGTGTACCTTGAATAATGCTTGTCTAAGCTGCAATCAAAATTTTGACACCAGCTGCTCTAGGTTTCATAAAAATAGGGCTTACTTCTCAGAAAAAAAATTCGAAATAAACAATTGCCTAGTTTCAACTGACTGTATTGAAAAAAAATGTACTACGTAGGTTTGGCATGTTTTTTCAAAAGTTGGCGCATTTAGTAAGGATTCCAAAATGGTATAATACTTGTTTAATTGTAGCTGCCGTAGTTCAATTTTTCGATTGCCTTTGAATACACTTTTTAGTTAACTGCTTTCCAGTAAAAAAGTCCAATGGATTCAAGTCCGGTGAACAGGCCGGCCACGAGATTGGACCAAAACGTCCTACCCATCTTCCGGGAAAAAATGTTACCAGAAAAAAAAAATTTCAGAGAAATTTCTCCGGAAAATTTTTTTCTGGAAAAATCATTTTCTCTGGAAATTTTTTTTTCTGGTAACATTTTTTCCCGGAAGATGGATTGGACGTTCTGGTTCAATCTCGTGGCCGGCCTGTTCACCGGACTTGAATCCATTGGACTTTTTTACTGGGAAGCAGTTAACTAAAAGTGTATTCAAAGGCAATCGAAAATAAATTTGAACTACGGCAGCTACAATTAAACAAGTATTATACCATTTTGGAATCCTTACTAAATGCGCCAACTTTTGAAAAAACATGCCAAACCTACGTAGTACATTTTTTTTTCAATACAGTCAGTTGAAACTAGGCAATTGTTTATTTCGAATTTTTTTTTTATTTTTATGCAACCTAGAGCAGCTGGTGTCAAAATTTTGATTGCAGCTTAGACAAGCATTATTCAAGGATACACAGCAACAAAAAAAGTTGGAAAAAGTTGATATTCGTGGCAACAGGAGCGAAAAGACTGTCACAGGGTGTGGAATTTTGCGTGTTTTTTTAAATGCCTGTTATTTTAATATCATGCAACTTAGATTTTTTTTTATATTTTTCTCACAACCAGCATTACTTGCCTTTTCATCCGGTTTCGGGTTGGCGTCGAGTTTTGGGACACCCTGTATTTAGTATATTACTGAATTACTGCATGCCGGAGGGGGGAAAATTTCAATTTGGAAAATTTTATAAACCTATCACTAATCCTTAGGCACATATTTGAGATATTATTACAGGAGTTTCTTCACAACTAATAGTTTACTTCTTGAAAATAATATAATAACTCTATCGACCGAGAATTTATTATATCAAGCCAATTATATTTTCAATAACTTCAAATCAGAAATAAAGTTTCTGTCAAACAAAGCCCTTTCTTTCATATTTCGAATACATATCGTTAACATTTTCATGCCTCCCCAAAATTTTTGAACCTATCGTAATTTTGGAAATGTAGTTAACACAGTCAACGACAATATTGTCCCTATAGCAATTCAAACAGTGTGCATAAACTTTAGTGTCTGTAATTTTACAAACAGAACACAAATTTGAAGTCCAATTTTGCTTCCGGAATTTTGAATTTGTTTTTTCTTCTAACTGAGAACCCATATTCAGACAAAATACGATAGCGCTGCTCAAAAATGATGAACGAAATTCTTTCGACGTCTCGACGGACTATCGCAATTGGCTGTTATTTAAAAATTCTTCATCATTAAGTCAAATATTTCTCTTCAGGGGTCAATTATAATATTCATCTAAGTATATTTCAACCAATCACAACGTTTCCATTCCTTGATTTTTTTAAACACCAAAAATGAGTAAATCTCAAAGAAATTCCAAACTAAATTATTCGGGCTAATAGAAAGCTAGGAATGTCACACTTCATATCAAAATTTTATTCACCACTGTAATTTCAAATGAACACGGACCTATGAAACGAGAAATTATACATCTTTTTTACCTGACTGAAAAAATTTGAGAAAATTTAAGGGTAAAAATGTCCAGCAGATCTTAGAAGAGGGATTTTTACGGTTATTCTCTCTAAAACCTTCTCAGAGCGACGATAAAGCCATGAAAAACGTATTCGGAATTCGGATTGACGAAGGAAGTTGACAGGCTGAAGCGAAGGAATGTTATAACTTGTTTCCGCATTCTCAATAATAAAATTTCTGTTGATTTGAGACACCCCTTCGTTCTGAACACCAATGGAAGTCTATGTGGTTATTCTTTCAAACTTGTGCGTGAGAATTTTCAAACACGAACCAGACAACCTCCGAGTAAGAAGTAAACAAAAGTTTACTTTTTACTCTGAGCAGACATTTCCTTTCGAATAGAGTATTTCGCAAGTGGAACTCACTAAATGAATCAGATGTTGACGCCCCTTCTGTTAACTGTTTGAAGAAAAGAGTACCTAGATTATTTTTTCTTCGACTAAGTTAATAATTGTGTTTTTTTCCTTTGGGAATAATGTAGCCAATATTGATTATTTACATCTTTTTAATCTTGCATATTGGGGTCGAAGGATATATTCCTAAACTCTGTATAATATTGGATAATAATGAATGGAACATCGTTTTATTTTATATGACTCTTTGTTATACTTCTCTAGATCATACCGTTTGAATAAGTTCTTGTGTATGCTTATTCTCATTTGAAAGCTTCACTTTTAAGATCTACTGGACATTTATGATTATATCTTTTTGGCCATACATAATTTATGCATTATTCAATAAATCACAGGACCGTGTTCATTTAGAATTGAAATACAGGGTGTTTCAGAATAAGGTGTCCAAAATTCGGGATCTTCATCATTAAATGATTCTATGACAAGAAGTTTCCATGATCTCTGACGCATTGTTTCTGAGATACAAGGTGTTGAAATTTGAAAAAAATTGTTTTTTTGGAAATATTTTATACGCCCCACACGATTTTTGCTTGCTTTTTGGTAGGTTATGAGAAAGTTTCAAAACACAATTTCTTCGATGCAAAATTATTTTCAATTCTCATCAATGGCGCCCGTACATACAGACTTCTGAAAAAATGGTACGCCAATAATTTTTTTCATTTAAAATTATGTTCGTAATCACATCATTTACAAAGAGAAGGGTATTCTTGGTTTTTTTACCTGCGACGAATACTTTTTTTATCAGTGGCGTCTTTACAGACTTCTGTTCGAATGAATTTGGTGAAAAAAATGGTACGTCAATGCTTTTTTGAGCGCTCGTTCTACTTAAAGGAGTACTTTATCGTTTTGCCCAAATGTCTGTAATTTTCGAATTTTGAGGACAAAAATGGTCTCAAACGGTGAGGTTCGACTCATAGATGAATGAACTCTCTAGATGCCCAACTAGCCGATTATTCTGGTTTCATATATTTAGTTCATGCATCCAACCGCTAGAGTACAAATTTGGGGATTTCTTTCATTAGAAAAGTCAACAGTTTGAACATGGCTGTTAGTAGAAGAAAGGTAAACATGTAAACAGGAAAAGTTTGAGCTGGTTATTTGTGAATATTCATTGAATATCTGCGCAGAAAAGTTGATGAATTGAATCAATTATTGATTTAGATTAAAATTTGCTGCTTTCGGCAGAAAGAAATATCGAAATACCATATTCATATATTGTTGAAAATATTGAATGTGAGTTTAATATTTGTATCTCATGATTCATAATTATCTTCTGATTATTCATAAAAATAGAATTATCTAAAATACAAGTGAAGTTGGTTCATATTAACTACGAAAGAGGCGTATCGCTACAGATTTTGACAACCAGAAACCAAAAGGAGGGGGTCAGGGGAAGTTTTGTTGATATTCTCCGATTGGTTGAATTGCTCTAGCTCTCTAGATCCTGAATTTTGGACACCTCATTCAGAAACACCCTGTATACCCGATATTCAACGGTGAATAAAATATTGATATCAAGTTAGACAGAACTACTAATACACTCGTTTAATAGGGCATTCAATGTTGTTTATGCGAATAATTTTTTTCTCTCGAAAACTTGATGTACAAGGTGTTTTATTTTATTATTTAATCAGAGGTGATGTTATAATTTGAAATTTTCTAACTATCAGAGCAAAATTCATTAGATATGTTTCGGTTTGAAATATCACGAGATGAATAATAAGTTGCACGTAGCTCGATCAAATCGTTGTGTTGGATTTAAATGTTTGGTTTTTGTCCAATAAGCTGAAATTTGCAATGAAATAATGGTAATTCCATTAATAAACGTAATCACAAATTTTTGGAACCCAGCTCTAATTTCTTATAATGTGGAACAATATTTTGATAGACTCTGTCACACGGTAAACTGCAGTGAATGTAAGTAATACTTACTTTGGTAAGTGCGCATATTGATGATGGCCTCCACTATTCCTGTTCCGTTCCTGGCTATTCTCTCGATAACTTCTTCATTGATTATCGTCTCATTAGATAAAAGGTTCCTAAGAGCTTTGGCGTAAAGCATAACCGAGTCGTATAGATAGGCAGCATAAATGGAAACATACTAGAAAAGAACAAAAATTATAGTATATAACATTACTAGCAAGGTAAGAGGGTTTTTACTGGCGAATGGAGGATATAATTGACGAGCCGCAGGCGAGTCAGTTACCTCCTTGAGCCAGTAGAACCCGTTACCTTGCGTGTATTGTTTTATATTTTATTTGTTTCTCGTTTGTGAAAAGGTTAGATAAATTCCATAAATTTATGATTATTTATGACATCGGAAAATTATGACAACTGTCAGTGGCTTTTCGAGAGGGAAGTCCTTCGAGAATATTTGCTGATTTCTGACGAAAAAGGCCAGATCCAAATGAAACAAGGTATGAATATCGTTTTCTAATACTTTTATAACGTTTATTACTGAAAATATTTGTTCCAGGAACGTTGAAATTAGAAGGATAAATGAAATTAGAAGCAAGTACGTGAAAAAGAAAACAAATAGATGCGAATAAAACAAGGTACGAATATCGTTTTTGAATAGTTTGAGAACGTTTATTGAGAAATACATTTGTTCCAGGAACTCTGAAATTAGAAGGATGAATGAGATTAGAGGCAAGTACTTGACAACTGTCAATGTAAATAATACTACTAAGGCTCTGAAAAGGGGAGTATACCAGACAGCCATGCTGGGTCCAACCACAGACTCGAAAATTACAGAACAATTCGAATGAAATGAAATCTGTAATCGAATACCTAAATGCTTAGGCTTACCTGTCTAGTCTCCAACTTTATTGTTTTGAATAAAAATTCAATACTTTCTATTAACTATTCTTCAAAAAAGCACGCAACTAACAATAGAGCACAATAACTGAGAAATTGACATTACCATCTGTAATTTTCGAGTCTATGGTTGGACCCAGTCAGCCTGTCTGGCATACCTATCTTTCTACTAACTTGTAAAAATTTTGCAAGTTAACTGTCAGTTTTACAAGTTAGTGACTTGATAAAATAAACTTTCTTGATTAATATTGTGTTTTTGGAAACTGACGTTTACAAAATGAGAAACAAATAAAATAATAACATGGCAATCAAAAAGCGTAAAATTCTTACCGTTGGGAATCTATTCAATATTTTGGAAGTCTCGAATCCGAAGGGTTCCATGCTGGTGTAATTTTTCACGGAATTCGTGAAATTTTCGTAATTTTGAGTTGGTGCTGTTGGAACGATCACAAATAGAGATCTGGCCCTTTTCAGAAAAGATTGGTATTCCTGCAGTTTGCCGTCACAGGAACTTTTGTAGTCAAAAGTATCCGATTCTGAAATAACATTGCTTATAAGATAAAATCATTCCTGTGAACGTTTTGCAGATTGAATGGGAAAGCCCTATAAAATTACCACTGTTTTATAAAGTGATTTTGCAGTTTTTCATCAAATAATTTGTGTATACGTTGTTCTAAGGTTGCTGCGTATGTGGACTCCAAATTTCAGTTGAATGACTTGAGAACTCTAGTCCACAAGCTCATATAACATCATTATTCACTTTAAGCATTTTTGATATTTTTTTCTTCGTTGTGTGATGTGAAACATAGTTTAAATCCTTCGAATAACACACTGGCTCTTTCAGACCGAACGTAGCATTTTTTTATTGAAATGGCCCGATTATATTTTCATTTCATATGCTGAGGAGTTAGATATTTGTATACTTGATTTTATTGACGTTCCTAGTGGCCTGGTATTAATTCATCTTTCAATGTGAATACGAACTTCTTTGCGCAGTGTGCATTTTTGAATGTGTACGAGGGACTCGCGCAATGAACTTCGCATTTGCATCGAAAGGTCACTTGTGCGGCGATATATCAAGATCTTCCCGGAATTTCGATCATGCTTCATTACGTTATTGAGCAACCGAACGAAAAAACTCAAAAATAATTTCTAAAAGCTTGAAGCATTCTGAACAATGAATAATTCTTCGATTATTTAAAGATTATAATGATAAATTATTCACCAACAAGTACGATTTCACCAAAGGAAGTGGCCCTCAGTAATGGTTTGCTTGGTCTCCAGATTTAACTACTCTGAAAACGAATTTTCTCGCTCGCGTAACAAATCACCTTAGATTTCAGCATTCAAATTATAAAGAATATATTAAAAACATTTCTGATGCTATCTTCGCAACAGTGTATCTTATTGAAATATTATTTGGTCATTTCCATCATTTTTGCCGCTTCTATTAAGAAAAGTAATGACGTTACTTCTTGAAAGTTGAAAAGAAGAACATGATGAAAATAATTTTCCAATAAAGTTCATATCATCAAGAATCATCATATAATAAGACCTCCTCTATATTTCGACAAGGATTTTGTTGCAACTTCCATTTGAACATACTGTCCATTCCCGAAATGTCATAATTTATTTTCAAGGTGAATTGTATCCACCCATTTTCTCAAGCCGTGCAAAGGTTATATTACTGGCCCCGCCGTTTAAATTGAAACAAAGAGGTGGAAGAAAATTGGTCTTTGCTTCTTGACATGAAAGTTTCTGATGGAAATCCTACGTTTCTCTCATATGTTACGAAAAAGGTAGCCGTTGAATTGTCAGGAAGAATTTAGATTGATCGAACAACTCCGTTCTTCACTAGGAAACCATTCAGCCCTGAATTTTGTGAAAGCCTTTCGTCCGAAGTGGGGGAAAACTCGTTGAAAGCGGAGTTTTAGGACAGGTCCGGTTTCAAAGGAATAAAGCTTCATAAGTATCCTTGCTTTTGAATAATTTCATGTTCAAATCGTATCGCTTATTTCTGATATAATAGCAATACGACTGAAAATTTCCAGTCTCTAGGACAATCCATTCGAAAGGTATTGTGCTAACGGCCGGACGGCCCAAAGGACAGAATTGAATTTGACCACAAATTCGTCTAAACCTGGAGAGTAAATAAGACGAAATAAATGAATAAATTCAATAATACATATAGTCCGTTCACGAAACTTTGAGCTGTCGGTTGGCCATGACAATTTGACAAATTCCACTGTGTATATTATAGGGCAAGCAATAGAGGTTTTTTACGTGACAACAATACTACCTAAAATCTGACTGTGCAGTCATGCAATAGGTAGTTTCTACATGTTTTTCATGATAAATTCCACTCCTGAATCGTCTTAGGTTTTTTTTGAGAAGCGAAAAATAGCAAAAAAAATCCAAATTTTGCTTTTTCGCTTATAAAACGTGAAGTATTGATCTGATCGAAAAGCTGTTAAGGCACTTTTTGTAGAGAATTCAAAACAAAAAAAATGAGAGGTGACACGTCTCAAGCGGATAATTAGTTTCCGAGAAAAGTCCAAAAAAGTGGAAAAAAACATCTATTTTTCGAAAATTCATAACTTGGTCAATTTCTGAGATGAAGCGTAGTTGCTCTGAATTTAAGTAGTTATTAACATATACTTTTGTGGTGCACAAGTACAAAGCTGTCGGATAAATAGTTTTTGCACAATCGCAGTTTTCCGAATTCGACGTACTTTTTTCAAGAAGGTCGTGATACTCGGCTACTTGTCGGATTTGAATTTTAAAAAAAGCATTTTAAAGAAGAAATAAAATTCTTCAAATCGTTTATTCTCTCGATACCGACCGATAATGTTTAACGGGTGAAAAACGGCGTCAAACAGGAGCAAAAAGCCTCGAATGCATCAAACTAGTCGCGGAGTGGGATTCGCTCGCTAAGCGACGCGCGAAAGATACAAGGTATACAGTTTTCCCCTCGCGTAGCAGGCGACTCCCACTCCGCGACTAGTTTGATGCATTCGAGGCTTTTTGCTCCTGTTTGACGACGTTTTTCACCCACCAAACATTATCGGTCGGTATCGAGAGAGTAAACGATTTGAAGAATTTTATTTCTTCTTTAAAATGCTTTTTGTAAAATTCAAATCCGACAAGTAGCCGAGTATCACGACCTTCTTGAAAAAAGTACGTCGAATTCGGAAAACTGCGATTGTGCAAAAACTATTTATCCGACAGCTTTGTGATTATGCACCAATAAAGTATATGTTAATAGCTACTTAAATTCAGAGCAACTACGCTTTATCTCAGAAATTGACCAAGTTATGCCGGGTACATTCGGCAACGTTGACTTTGTTCATCGTTATGACAGCAAATACTGTCAATATCGGACAAATAAACAAACGCCTACTTTGCGCTCAATAAGATGTGAACGGAGTATATGTAAAGAATATAATTTGAGAGATTCTGTGATGATATAAACTAAAAACAAAAAAAGTATTTGTTTCCAGTCTAGTTGATTTCAAACCCATACAGAAATGTAGTAACATCAGTATAGCTCATATCGGCATATGAGCAGAGATAATAAAAATGAGGAAAGGCGAGCGACAAACCAAAAAACAGGAAGAAAAAAAACACTCGTTGGCCTATTAAGGGACCATACTTAAATTACCATCTTATTATTCTATAAAACAGACTTCTTAGTTATACTTAGAACCATTTTTACGACGATAACCCAATTTTTGAATAAGTTTAAGAAGTATGTATTGAAATGAGAAACAGGAGCGTCTCACTTGAATAGACAACGATTTGGTGCAAATGTATCGACTGAGAATATTTCCATATTTCGAAAAAGGACTCAGGCGAATTAACTATCTATGGATGGTCCGGATGATAAAGGGTTTTCAAATAAGAGGTGTTATTTTGAATAGCTTGCTATTTCGGTAGATGTTACGTTTGAAGCTGTCAGTTTTTGTAGAAGAAGTAGAAACTACGCCATCAATAAAAATGGAACGATACACGCTTCAAGAACGAAATTATTAATTTTCACTATAAAAATGGTGAAAAGACGGTTCGTCGTGAAGCACCTTGTCGGACAGCAATAAAGAATTGGTGGAAAAATTCGAGCTGTTAGGACAGGTTAGTAATGTGAAGAATACAAAACATTGCTCAAGAACAGCCGATAATATTGCAGCTCTAGCCGAAAGTGTAGAAGAAAACCCAGGTTTGTCCATTACTCGTCGTTCTTTGGAATTAGGCCACAAACTTTCAACAAGACGGCGCTACATTCCAAACAAGCAACGAAACCATTGATCTTTTGCGGGAAAAGTTTGCGGACCGTGTTATCTCTATAAAAGGTGATCACAATTGGCCACCGAGATCTTGTTTTTAACACCTTGCGTCGATTCAAGACCTCAAAGATGGAATTCGTGAGGCTATTGAGGACATAGGGCAGCCACTTTGCGATTTGGTTATGGAAAATTTCAATAAAAGGATATGGTCCTGTAAGCGTGGTCGTGGTGGTCATTTGCCTGATGTTATTTTCTTCTATTAACGGCATAACTTCTTCATTATAATGAAATGAACATCCAATCATTTATATTGAAAAATGGCATTTGTCTTTGAATATCAAAATAGCACACGTTATTGGAAAAACCTTCATAACCTCCTTGTATGTTCTTTGAAGGTTCACCAGACTAGCTCCGAAGTATAAGTTTAATCGGTTATTTTCAATCGATTAATATTATTTTCTGCTCTCAGAGTTGAAATTTTTTTGCGAAATACGTGTTCATCGTTCTGTTGATAAGACATCTTTGAAATTGAACTCCACCATGGGAAAATAATCTGGAAAGTTCGATCCCAAAAGTTTATGGTCCGAAAATAATAAACTGAAATCTGCAGAACCGCCCCTGCTGCGGGTAGCAGTAAAACGAAATTATTTTCTCCGGAAATATGCACATGACGTCAAAATTATGTTTACATTCGAGAACGGTAGTAATCACGGAAGCGTCGTATTTTCGTTCATTTTTTTTAAGGTTTCGTACTTCGAGACTCGCAGTCTTTGCTTTGTTCCACTGATTTTTAATTCCAGAAATATGCATATACGTTCCCCCTCCGCTATGAACGGTTTGCAAACAATTTTTGAGAGAAAACGCTGATAATTCCATACAAATATTTATCTTTAGTCGGGCATAAATTTGAGAAAGAGATTTTTCTTCGCATTTTCGTTCAGGAAGTTTCTTCATAAATATTTCATTTTATACAGGGTGTTTCCTAAACATGAGGCAAAAATTCAGGGGGTTGTTCTTTGGACTAGTTTAAGCATGTTTTGTCCTTTGATGATTTTTGAAAAACCTCTTTGTTTCGAAGATACAGGGCGAACAACATTCTTCATATTTTTAAAATTAATAATAGTTCAAATAAAATGCGTACCGCACTGTGTTTACTAAGTAGGTACAATTTATTTTTAAATTTGTTTATCCGCTCATAACTCCCGCTAATAAAAAACACCTAGGAAAATGAAATTGTTCACAAAAAAAATGAATAAAAAGTAGGATCGGAAATCTATTTCAGCCATCAAGATAACGTTCTAGCGATTCATTCCAGATTTATTTTTGGAAAACGTAAATTTTTGAAGTTGCGACAGTACTTGATTTGATTAGTTAGAGACTCTGATTTGATTCCCGACTACAGAGTACAGAGGTTTGACGGTTGGACGAAATGTTGTCAATGCTTTTGACAACTGTTCAGAATTTTTTAAATGCAGATTAATTCGAATTTTACTGAAGAAGTCGTGGATAAAGTATAGTATTCAATTCGCGGTAATGCTCAAAACACACTTGATGAATTACACCACTCGCCTGACGGCTCGTGGTGCAAAATTCATCTGCGTGTGTTTTGACCTGCATTACCGCTCATCGAATAATATACTATTAACAACATTCCAATTACTAAAAACGGCCAGATTTTTGACTTAAAATTGATAAGTTCAGATGGTAAAGGAATACAGATTAAACACGGTTTTCATTTGAATTCGTTTTTTTGGCTAGAGGTGGTCATTTTCAACAGTTTTTGTACGTTAAGTTAAATTTTCATGTAATTTATCATAATAAAATGTTATTAACTAAAATTTTGTTTCCCCTGTATCTTTGAAACAAAGAGGTTTTTCAAAAATCATCAAAGGACAGAATATTCTTAGAATAGTCCAAGGAACAATCCCCTGAATGTTTGCCGCATGTTTAGGAAACACCCTGTATACCTAGGTACAAACATAATATACCGTGTGACACAGACTCATGATCTTTTGTTTCTGTAGCTATATTTCTCAAATTTTGAACATTAAGTTAAAAGAAAAAACACGCAATTTTCCGGTTTTTTCGCTTTTCTCCAGTTTTAATAATTCGATCGGATCGTTTGACCCATCATTCTCTTCACAATGTAATTCTCTACAATTCATCCCATTGCAACGTTATCACTGCATCAATAGTTTCCATTTTACAACGAAAAAACTAAAAAGAACGCGTATTTTTGTTGTTTTTTGTTAATAACAAATAAAAAAATGGCATTTTCGTGTTGAGGCCATGGTGGGAATAAACTACGGACTGTCCTGTTCGGAATGGCACAGGTGGCTTCCAGGTAGTATTTTTGTCAAGGAAATATCTCTATTGCTTGGCCTATGTATCCAGAATCAGTTGGCCAACTTTTGAAGAAGTATCGGCTTGAAGTTTTTGGATGACCGCAAAAATTGTATTTGGAAAATTGGAAGGAATCACGAATATCTGCATCATAATGAATGAACATTCTCCCATAGATTCAACACAAACTTAGATACTGGACCAACTGACTTCTGATGGACTACACTCGTATCATAACATACTACTGGTATTCTGTTTGGCATATAAACTTTGTTGCTGAAGAATCACATTTGTTTCATTACAGAAAAATTCAGGTTTAATAGATTCAACAGAAAATTATTAAAACTCACTCCACAAGTATCCAAACGCATTCTTGTCCGAATAGGTGTTCAGATCCACATAAATCACTATGTATTCACCATTCTCGAACAATTGCATGGTCTGCATCGTGGTCATCATGTCAACAAGCGATGTTGTAGTCCCAAAGAAAACATAAACTGAAACAAAATTATATAAATATATAAATATAATAACATGAGATGACTACAGAAATGTATTATTTACAGAAATTATTCGAAACAGAAGAAATATGAATTAGAGGTAGCTCTGAAGTATTAACTCTTTGCGCACTTATCTTGAGATAACGAAAATTTAAATTTAAATACCCTGAAACTTATTTGTTTCATTATATTCATTTATGAATTCAACTGTCCTATTCCTGTTGAACTCATAAATCGAACTGCCAATCGAATATTAATTTTTGGTCGATTTGTAATTATATTTATGGAAAACGAATAATTTCACAGAAATTATAGAAATGTTTTTAGATTCAACCATTGATTTTCTTCCTCTATGAACCTTTAGGCATTGCATGCAAATTAAAGATAAAAAAACTATTAAAAAATATACGGGGTGAGTCTAACATTCTAACTGATTTTTTTTATTAACAGAATAAAGCGCAACATTTTGAAGTTCGATTTGACAGCAACATAACCTTCGATTTGGTTTGGTAGTTTGGACTATCCCTCCGGGTCAAGTAGAGCGAAAGCCTACTATGTTGGGTTCAAACTTTTTATTACATTTACAGTATACAGGGTGTTTCCTAAACATGCGGCAAAAATTCAGGGGATTGTTCCTTGGACTATTCTAAGAATATTTTGTCCTTTGATGATTTTTGAAAAACCTCTTTGAGTTTCGAAGATACAGGGGAAACAAAATTTTAGATAATAACATTTTATTATGAAAAATTACATGAAAATTTAACTTAACCTACAAAAACTGTTGAAAATGACCACCTCTAGCCAAAAAAACGAATTCAAATGAAAACCGTGTTTAATCTGTATTCCTTTACCATCTGAACTTATCAATTTTAAGTCAAAAAAACTGGCCGTTTTTAGTAATTGGAATGTTGTTAAACAAATTTAAAAATAAATTGTACCTACTTAGTAAACACAGTGCGGTACGCATTTTTATTTAAACTATTATTAATTTTAAAAATATGAAAAATGTTGTACGCCCTGTATCTTCGAAACAAAGAGGTTCGTCAAAAATCATCAAAGGACAAAACATGCTCAAAATAGTCCAAGGAACAACCCCCTGAATTTTTGCCGCATGTTTAGGAAACACCCTGTATATCTTATAAGTATACGCATAGGTGATACACTATATTTAAGTATACAGGTTAATGTTCTTAAGGTAGTATACAACATTGCATGATTTATCCGCACTTAACATAATATCTGATAATGAGACACTCGAAAACTGAACTCAATGGTTGGCGTATTTTGGGCACTCTGATAACACGTGTTTGACGGTGTTTGTGGTGCAGCATACAGTCCCTGGCCAGTTAATTAGACTCACAGAAGATTTTCCATATTTACATATTTACATTTTCCGAAAATAAAATCAGATAACTTAAATTTCAAATCCTCGAAATGTCATTTTGTCTAGGAATTTCACTACCTTGTTCTGTTGTTCATTTATTTTTGATATTTTGCATTGCAATGTTGACCTATTGGTGCTAAAGTATGAATCAGTACAGAACTGTTCCACACGAAGCGTTAGAAAAAATTATGCTCATAATCATCCACAAATGTGACAGACTGTATAATATTTGCATTAATAGTATCCCGCAAAAATCGAAGCTCGCGTGATACATAAGAAAAAAAAAATTTACTCGAAAACGGTTAGAGATACGAAAACATCACAAGAGCCAAAAAAGTTTCTAAATTGGACGAAGATATCAAAAATTGATTATTATGTGAAAAATAAAACATTTTAACGGGTATTTGTCGTTTTTTCAACATTATGAAGTGAAGACACTACGTCAAGATGTTTTATTTTTCTACATAAAAAAGGGCCCCATACGAAAAACAGGGAAAAGAGATTTTCTATCGGAAACTGAACGAAAAATTAAAAAATGATTGCTATTTCAGAGGCCTACATTTTTTTTTCTAAAAAAATTCAAATCATTGGCCGTACGATGAACATAAAATTCTTGATTGCATGTTAGGAAAATACGTAATATATACCTACTGAATGAATTTTTGTGTATGCTGGGCAACGTCTGTCAGATCCGCTATAGTATTGTATACATAATGTCATTACTACCTATTTCAATTAGCACGCAAAATGAGAAATGATAATAAGAATAATAAAACCTAATCAATAAGGCACTCACTTCTTGTCCGGTTCTTTGTTTCCTGTAAAAACTTATACCAGTTCGACTGCTCACAGCAACTTAGTCTTTGAATACAGCACTCTAGTCGGCCTTCGGCATGTTTTTCTCCTGTTACAGTCATCTTCTTCTTTGAAGCTTGATGAATCAATGATTTAGCTACAGTTTGCCACTCTATTTCATATATTACCGTGAATTTGTACCATTTGTAGTAGTCCAAAAGGGCAATAACTGATTTGGTAACCTGAAATAATTGAAGAATTCAATTGATAAGTACTGATTTAAAATTGACTTATTGTTGATAATTCATTTATCTTTGATAGATTTTGCCTCAGAGTGAGAAATGAACATAGAGGTGCCCCTACGCGTGATCAACCAAGTATTAGAGTGAGATCGAAAGAATTTCACTGCAGCACTGGGGTGAAGTAAACAATGAGTTAGATTCTCTTTTCTACAATTCCTGAATAGAATACAGCATTTTCGTAATTTTGACTCAGCTATAATTACCAAAATACTCTAAAAGGGTCCACTCACTAGGAAGGAAGCGCGAAGGTTTCAATGCGCGTGGTACGGGGTACAGTGAAAACAGGGTGTGTATGGCGTTCCGCCGTTCGAAATTTGGAATGCGCAATTATCTTCTTCGGTATCAAGATAGTTTTGATTTTTAGCTTGTGCATTGCTCATCGTACGTGGAAGAATGACCAAGAAGGACCGTGTATGGGCAACAATTCTGTGCACGTTTCATATTTTCAGCAATACAGTGTCGGGTTCGCTATTTATACATTGGACATTTCTTCCTTAATAACAACACATGCCACTGTATTGCTAAAAATATGAAACGTGCACAGACTTGTTGCCCATACACGGTCGTTCTTGGTCATTCTTCCACGTACGATGAGCAATGCACAGGCTAAAATCAAAACTATCTTGATTCCGACGGAGATAATTGCTCATTTCAAATTTCGAACGGCGGAACACCATACACACACTGTTTTCACTGTACCCCGTATCACGTGAGTGGGCCCTTTTAAGCAACAATAAACTGCCATCAAATCAGTAAAATGATTCAGTTTATAAACGGCAAATCGAAATGAAAATGTAAACACAATCGCATCGCGAAATTAAACACTAACAGACAATGCTGCCTAACTGACAG
Organism: Propylea japonica; assembly: GCA_013421045.1. Taxonomy (NCBI): domain Eukaryota; kingdom Metazoa; phylum Arthropoda; class Insecta; order Coleoptera; family Coccinellidae; genus Propylea; species Propylea japonica. The sequence continues at coordinate 81,280,689 of CM024243.1, forward strand.
AATTGTCTGTTCCAGAAGCAAGCAGTTAGTATCGAAGTAGGGGATCGGTAGACCAATTATCCCAATACGGAATAAAGATATGGCACGTGGTTGCAACACCGGAATATTGTTCTCGTAAATAAACAGATTCCGCTTGGCGTGAAGGCATTTCTAGGTTTATTTTTTACTCAGAGGATATGAAAAAATATTACATAAAATGTATTTCAATAACAAATGTATTTCAATAACAAATGTATTCTCAATTCATAACGAGATAAACGGAAAAAACTTGTAATCAACTCGTTCATTGATCTGGCGACTAATGGTTTCGAACTCTTAAGATATCTTGACCATTCGTCTCTGTTATTGATTACCTAATTGAATAAATAACTATTTAATCCCATCAATGCATAATGAATTAATTATGGCATTGAGAATAGGAAAATTAAAACTTAAAACTTTTTTCATGAACTTCGAATATTTGGGTGCGGACCAAGGGGCCAGCAGCGAAAGAAATAATCTCTGATGTTATAAAACGGTTCTTTTTCCATTGGTTTCAAACAAAAGGACCAATAAGCTCCAATAAGGCACTAATAATTATTGATATATTATCAGTGGGTTTCATAAAGCTCGACTGGGCAAACAAATCTTAAATTTGATCTTAATTAAAGTCGATGGTTTGCGTCAAAAATGAACTGAAAACCACACAGAAATGATAACTTTTCATTCATCAACGTGATTGGAGTTTTTTGACACCCGGCATGTTATGTTTTCGATACGTTTTTCTGTGGTTGACCGATTCAACCCTAAGTTAACATTATATCTGTTTTTCCTCTCATCCTATTAATCTAGAAATTTACGCTCCGAAGTGACCACCGGGAGATGCCACGGAAATATGGCTGCAAACTCATTTCAAAAGCCAGTTTCATCAAACTGAGGAGATCCGTTGGGATATGTATAATTTATATTTTTCAACTTTCATTTCATTGAGCTTCAGTCTAAAGAAATTTGTGTACCCTGAAACATAATTTTTCCGTGAAACTTCTTTGATGTTATGACATAATTATGAATATTCCATGAGAGTTATTCGTTAAAATACGACGACATGGAAGGCAGCGATAATGAAAGTCATAAAGGAGATATTTCTTAGAAAATATGCAGTGTCTTGCAAGTCAGTGGAAGCGCACCTAATTCGATGGAAAATTTTATTTTCTGATATTCGTGCTACGTATACATACAGGGTTTTCCTTTTAAGTTGGCCTATTAGACGTTTTAGGAGAACTAGTAAATATTTCGTTCTGAAATTTTTGGTGCAGCCCTGAGGGTGAAGGAACTCTTCGCCTAAATATTTTCAAGTCGACAGTGTTGCCACGTCTATCTCGAACACATATCTACTTTCTTATTTCAAATGAAATTACCTATATTTTCATTTATGTATCGATTCAATATCAAATTTGCAGTATAACCCACTAAAAAAATTTTTTCTGCTATGCACTGTTGCCAAGTTATTCACAAATTCCTGAAACTTTTGGCATTTCCATTGCCAGTTTGGACATGCAATATCTCAATTATTTTTTGTGCGAACGGAACCAAAATCAGCAGTCTCATAGTGAAGACTCGATGCATTCATGTGGTCTATTCAGTATTTTGATACATCGTAAGGTTTTTCGAAGATATTGCTGCGAAAATGTGAAACTCAAAATTGAAATATTTCGAGATTTTCATATGGCAACTCCATATTTATTTTACAGCATTCGATTCGAAATGAAAAATGAATGGCAGTCTCCTACACTAATTATTTATTTTGGATAGTTTTCGAATGAGATGAAAAATACTAAAATTTTTCAGTATTTATAGTTCATGATCTATGGTTCTGTTCACGATGAAATGGTTCTATGATTATGGCGTGAATTGTTGAAGTAGATTCTATGGTTGAAATCATAAAAAGTATTCGATGATCATGGATGTCATAGAAAAAAGTTTACCCATATTATTCAAACACGATTCGGGTTGTTTCACAATTCACTCATTTCAATTATACATATACAGGATATGTATAAGTTGGGAAATTGATATACAGTGGAGCTGTACCAGACTACCAGACATTGCACCTTGAATCTAAATTCTATGTTAAAAACACCCTCTAAAACGGAGCAAATTCTCTCTATAACGAAATATTCAAAGAACATCACTTTTTGAATGGGTATTAGTAAAAAGGTATAAGGGTGGGTTTTTTCCGATTTTTTCCCGACCTTAACCTAATATAAATCATTACGGCGGGCAGAGAGATCCTTCTGAAACAGTTTTAAATACACCCCTAGCTGTTTAGTTTCAATCTAACCATTACGTTAGTGTGAAAGTTGTGCGAAAATGTCGAATAGTGTTTAAGTTTGAATGATAAACTCAAATTTATCAGTGAAGTCGACCGCGACATTGCCGACTATAGAAACAAAAATATTCTGTATAACGAAATTTCTTTATAACGATTTTTTTTACGGATTTAGTGTTTTCGTTATAGGGTTCCACTGTTTAGACATTAGTATAACAAATGAACTAGAAATATAGGATTTCTTAAAAACTTTATAGGTTTTCACTCCCAGTCTCTGGAACATAAATAATTAAAAAATGTTTGATTAAGATATAGCCACCGAAACGTTACAATATCCTTTTAGTTTGTTTCATTTTTCAGTTTTACTGTTAGGCAACAATTTTTTTCAAGACCAATTTGCTCCTGACAAATAAGTGCAAAGATTCTCGTAGGAGTACTTCACTTAATCAAACATTTTTTAATTATTTATGTTTCGGAGACTGGGAGTGAAAACCTATAAAGTTTTTAAGAAATGCAGAATCCTTCCAGAATATATTTCAATCGATACTAGAAATATAGGATTTCATTCATGACTATTGATGAACGTTTGCTGTATTTCCTGAGGTGAAAAGTGCCAAAAATTGTTGCCACCTGAATCTATCAGAAATTGAAATGAAGTTCAATGTAGGGTGTTCCTAAATTCATGCGACAAACTTCAGGAGATGATTCCTCAGATCATTTCATGGAAAAAACTGCTCATAAATGTAGGTCCGAAAATGCATTGTTTCCAAGATGAAGAGTGTTAAAGTTTTACTTCAAAACTTCAAAAATTATTTTTGAATTCTTCGTTCAGTTTGTGACTGAAATCTCTTCTGCCTTTTTCTCGTGTGGGTGCTGTTTTCTTGTAAAAAGATAAAACATCTGAACGTAGCGTCTAGAGTCGCTACCATATAATGCGACAAATACGCGTTAAGATTATTTTTTTTATATGAAAACGGCGCTCTTCATGAACTTGTCGGTAAATGAAAATGACGGAATTTTATGTCACAAATTGAAAGAAGAATTCAAAAATGGCGTACCACTTTCTTCAGTCAGTTTTAAAGTAAAACTTCAACACCATATACCTTGAAAATATTGGGTACGTTCAGCAGTAGTCAAATATTGGCATAAAGCAAAAATCAGTTGAGTTTCAGCGGATGAACGCTTTGCTGAGTGATTTAGAAATCTGACATATCATGATATATAACCTTATTTTGTGATACTCCTTAATAAATTTAAAAACGCCGAACACAAAAATACTAAACTTCAACTGAAAACTCCAAACATAAACAAATCACAAAATGTCTCAGCGGTCAAATGACTTACAAAGCGCAAATTTTTACCTCTGCCAGAAATCGACAGCTGCTGAGAAACATCGATCTGTCAGCGATTTTGCTGTACGCTATCGCTTTCTCAACTTACTCAACTGCTGCCAACAGTTGAGTGCAGCAAAATCGCTGACAGATCGATGTTTCTCAGCTGCTGTCGATTTCTGGCAGCGGTAAAAATTTGCGCTTTGTAACTCATCTGACCGCTGAGACATTTTGTGATTTGTTTATGTTTGGAGTTTTCAGTTGAAGTTTAGTATTTTTGTGTTCGGCGATTTTAAATTTATTAAGGAGTATCACAAAATAAGGTTATATACTCGTATCATGATATGTCAGATTTCTAAATCACTCAGCAACGCGTTCTGGAACGAACCTTTTCCACATACAAAAATATTCAAAATGATTGAGGACAAAATTTAACAATTGAACATTTGGAACAATATTTAATCGAACACGTTTACAAAATATTAATTAAAATTTTAATGCTATATTGTTAAGAGTTATTGTTGTGTTGATTTTGCAATAAACATTGCTTTCCTTTTTTTGAGTTCCAAATTTCATTATTCAATATTGCATATTTTCTTACATATTTTGCCTATTTTCTTGTATATTTCAAGCATTTTTCATGCATATTTGCATCCATATAACAACGTTTTTATGTTTCATTATAATCCGGTCTCTACATATAATGTATCATTTTTGAACCAATTATCAGATTAAATTTCGTGAAACTTAAGGTTTAAAGTTTCGATAAATATTCGATAAGCTGCATAAGATGGTAAACGTTACGATTACAAAGTATTAGTTAAGAACTTATAATTTGTTTGAAAAATACTTTATTTTACGAAAGCTTTACAAATGAATTCAGTTTGAATGTAAGTTGTATATCCCAATTCTCCCCGATTAGGTATCTAACACGGAATGAAATAAAAAGAAAAACAATAAATGGGCTGAAATTATATTCGACAACGATGAATACTCACTTGTGTATCTGGTGGATGTGTCCTGGCGAAGGTTGGTATTTTGGATGCTCTATAATCGGAACATCTCTGTAATTTAAAAAATGAGTTAATTATAATGAAGAAAACTAAACTCACATAAGGAAAACTTATTAAAAAAATAACAAGCCTCATGAGAAAACAGACCAAGGCAAAAAAGGTGATAACTCAATAAGCTTACGCGTTGGTCTTAATTATTGTTATTATGAACCAGTTTTGAAATTATCGTCTCAACATAATAACTTCCGAAACGAACAACTTCAAAACTCAAAACTTTCGAGGTGGATTCAAGATTTAAAGAGAAAAGTTGAATTCATGAATGAAATGAATAAAACCAATGGCTCTCAGGGTATTCAGTATTGATTAGTCCCTTTCCCAATATGAAAAAGAGAGAAAAAGCTATTGAATTCAACACACATAGTAGAACCATAAAAAAATAATTCAGAAAAAAAATTGAAAAACTTTAATACTTGACAGCCTGTATCTCAGAAACAAGGCTTCAGAGAACCAAAGTCCATAGGAACTTTCTGTCATAAAATCATCTGGGGATTAATTTCCCGGATATATACCCTCTAGAATAGTGATGAACGTACAAACGAAAAATAAGCGGTTCTGTTCTCAGTTCTCGCCAACCAGGATGGTGCCATACAATATTATTCGTCGATTTGAACGAATTAATGTTACAGTTTACGTTGATAATAAAGAAATTTTGAAATTCATTACACAAGGTGATTTGGCCGACTTTTCAGAACTGTCCAAATTGATGTGTTACGGTCCTGGAATCTATCTTCATTCCAAATTTCGGATGAATCGTTAATTTCAATCAGGAGATTAAGTGGTTTTAATTCCTATTAAAAAAAAACTGTATCTTTGAATCAAGAGCTCCTAGATACTTCATATAGGGGTTTTGGGATTGCTTTAGGTGTTTTCTATCTACCATGAAAATGTTTCCCATCTTATTCGGGACACCCTGTATGAATGCAAAATTTCAGCACAATCAGAATTATATTCTGAAAATTATTCAGAAAATGAAATACGCAAAAAATGAATATTTGAAAAAAATGGGATTCTATGGGTCTGATATTGCATGAACATTCAGAGTAATATATCAGTCTTCATTCACAAAATGAATTCACTCGAATTGGAAATCCTGTTATAATATGCCACAAAATTTTGTACGAAAATTAGAAAATACAGTATACAGGGTGTCCGGCGAATAACTGTACATACTCTTACCACAGATAGAGTTGCACTAGCTGACTACTGATTTACTATAAAAAATTTATTTCTGGGTTTCCCTAGAAAAGTACAGGGTGTTTTTCCACTTCATGGGAATACTTAGACCATCATCAAATCCAAACTTATTGACGGATATTATTGAAACTTGGGGGGTTATTGGCACATGCTAAGGTCGAATCAGAAATACATCAATTATTTCATTATTCCAGGGCCTGACTCATTAATCTTCATTTAAAGTGTTCAGGGTAAAAAAAACACTTTGTATGTCGAATTACGAATAATTGATTCACTTTTTAGAAAGAAGCTAAAATATGCTTCAATTTGTGCTATCGCTCAAAGTTGTCACATCAACAATTATTTTTTTATGAATTTTTGAATTTGGAAAAAGTTCGAAAAATTGAATTTATTCACCTGAACAGGACTTAGTCACCTTGTGGAGGTCGAAGATAAATAATAAATTTTCTTTAGAAAGTCACTGGTGAGGAAGTCTATAATAATTTGTTGATATACTGAGTGGCCACCCTAGACGCTGATCTCATTGCTATGAAGCGAATGAAGGTATATTGCGAAAAAATATTATTATCGACATGTATAGGGTATACATAAACATATTTCAAAATTATTCGTATGTATACCGGGTGTTCATTGGAAGAAGTTTCACTTTGATCTATATCTTTGTTGTCGAACACCCGGTATACATACGAATAATTTTGAAATATGCTTATGTATATCCTATACATGTCACCAATAATTTTTTTTCTCAATATACCGTTCATCGCACCTTCATCGCAATGAGATCCGCGTTTAGGGTGGCCACCCAGTATATCAACAAATTATTACAGCCTCTCGGGGGAGCCTGACCCCTAGAGAGCGCGTCCCCAGGTGGCGGATCGGGGAATGCCTCCCAGATATGGGTGGTAGGAGGGAAATCAAATACCTCCCGCGGACCAACAGGTGGGATGGATGGGATTCCGAAGCTGCAGGAGGAAGCAACCTATCTAGAGGAAGAAAACCTTAAATAAATCACCAGGTCCTCCATGTTCGGGGGTTGAGGCAATGGGTCTGCTGCCCATTCTTCACAAAAAATTATCTTGCAAAAAATCCTAGAAACATTAATTTATCGGACGGAATAAACGGCAAACGACTACGGCGAAAAAGGACTATGAATTTTGGAACCTGGAACGTGCAAGGGATGGCAAATAAAATCAAGGATATAACAGGGGGTCTTGAAAGGCTTAACATTGATATAGCCGTACTGACGGAAACCAAGAAAAAGGGAAACGGTAGCGAACAAACGGGAAGCTTCATCCATCTGTTCAGTGGAGTGCCAAAAAATCAAAGAGGAGCCAAGGGAGTCTCCATTCTAATACACAAAAAATTGAAACCCAAACTTACAAGTTGGGAGGCAATCAATGAGAGAATCGTCACTGCTAACCTTCAATTGAGAGGACACAGAGTCTCTATTATCGGAGTGTATGCCCCTACCAACGACGCATCCCAGGGAGAAAAAGATGAATTTTATGAATGTCTGGATGAAGTACACAGCAAATTGGGCCAACAAAGAGAGATAGTACTTATGGGTGACATGAATGGAAGAACAGGAAGAGCAGTACAAGATCATATTGTTGGAAGCTTCGGAGAAAACACGCTGAATGATAACGGGGAAAGACTCATCGACTTCTGCCAACGAAATAATTTTAAAATACTAAACGGCTTCTACCAACACAAAGACATCCACAAATATACCTGGCACCAGAATACAAGACAACTTAAATCTATCATTGACTACATTATCATCAAACAAAAGTCAAATTGGAAGATAGAAGATACCAGGGTATTTAGGGGAATAGATTGTGGATCAGATCATTTTATAGTGAGAGCGAAAGCTGTTATTCCCTTCAAAGCGTCCCAAGAGCCAGAAGTGACCGCAGTTAGTGAGGAAGTCAACTCGGAGATGTATAACCTGGAGGCTTTGTACCATGACAGCACCAGATATCTGTACCAAACCAGATTAGATCAGAAACTGGACGAGAATTTTCTTCTTCAAGACTCTGGAAATCTGTACGGTCACATAGTAGACTCAATAAGAAAAGCAGCGGAAGAAGCTCTAGGAAAACAATGCTCAACGAGAAAGAACAGTTCAATTACATGGAACGCGGAACTTCAACGACAGCAAGAAGTAAAACAAGAAGCATATCTTCGATGGCTAAGTAGTAAAAAGAATTCCGATCACGAAGAATACAAGCAAAAACGTAAATGTTTCAAACAAATGATCGCGGAAAATAAAAACAAGACTTGGGAGAGAAAATGTAAAGAGCTGGACACATATATAGGAGGTACAAGATCGTCCGAGGCCTGGAAATTGATAAGAAAACTGAAAAATGAGACGAAAAGTGAGGGAAATATCCAACTGATTAACATGAGCAAGTGGAAATCTCACTATCAGGAAGAGCTATCAGAGAGGAGAGAAAAATATGCAACCACGTCACCAAGAAAATATGAGGTCCAAGGATCTCCTGTACATATAAGTGCGGCAATTGTAGCAAAGTTGGCAAAGACGATGAAGAATAACAAGGCCAGCGGTCCGGAAAGAATTCCGGCGGAACTTCTGAAGAATGGCACCCAAAAACTAATGTCTATGCTGGCGAAGCTATTCGACAGGTACATCAATGGTGATGAAATTCCCGAAAGTTGGAAAGAAGCGTGGATTACCCCAATACACAAAAAAGGCCCAAAGGACAACTGCAATAATTACAGGTGCATATCAGTCACTAGTACTATGAGTCGGCTTTATGGAAAAGTGCTGAAAACATTAATTGAGGAAGAATATGGCCCCTACGAACTTGAGGAACAGGCTGGCTTTAGAGCAGGACGTTCCTGCACAGACCACATATACACATTAACACAACTGAATGAAAAAAAAGTGGCTCGTGGGCGAGACGTACATCTGGTGTTTGTGGACCTTACTAAAGCGTATGATAATGTGCCCGTAAGTAAGCTCTGGAATGTAATGGAACAAACTTCCATAAACAGCACACTCATAAAGGCCGTACAAGCGTTCTATAAGGGTTCAACATCTAGAGTTAAAGTGGGAAATGAAATCTCCGATGGCTTCCCTGTCACGAAAGGATTGCGACAAGGCGATAGTCTCTCCCCAACTCTATTTAAAATCTACCTAGACCGAGCACTTAAAACCTGGCGAAGATCATGCAAGGATATGGGTATTCCTATTAGCGACGGAAATACGCTATACACACTGCATTTTGCAGATGACCAGGTCATATTTGCTCAGGACAAAGACGATATTGAGTTCATGACCCGAAAGCTTATGGAAGAATACGACAAATGGGGACTCACAGTGAATATGTCAAAAACCCAGTACATGTGCGTTGGAGGAGAGAATGAAGATCTGATGTTGGAAGGAGGATTGAAGATCAAATCCTGCGAAGACTACGTATACCTCGGAACTGTAATTAGCCAAAATGGAAGAACTGATAAAGAAATTCAACAAAGAATAAATAAGGGTAGGAAAATAATCGGAGCATTAAATTCAATATTGTGGTCAAAAGAAATCTCTAAACAACATAAAAGAGATATTTACAACGTTACCCTAAGGAGTGTTGTGTTGTATGGTTGCGAGGCCTGGCAGTTGAGTGTGTTACAACAGAATCGTCTCCTGGCCTTAGAAATGGATTTCTGGAGAAGGTCAGCTGGAATCTCTAGAATACAGAGAATACGCAATGAACGTATAAGAGAGATTATGAGGGCCGAAACAACAATAATAGATGACATCAAAAAAGCACAACTTACTTGGTATGGACATGTACAGAGGATGCAAGACGAACGTATTCCCAAACAAATGTTGAATTGGATACCCCCTGAACGACTAAAAAGAGGCCGACCAAAAACAACTTGGATACAGGGAATACAAAAGGCCATGTCAGAAAGAAATTTGGCACCAGGAGACTGGTTGGACAGAGGCCGATGGAAACTAGGAACCGGAAGGCGGTTAACGCTATGAACCCGGATATATATATATATATATTACAGTCTTTCTCACTTTCAGTGACTTTTTAAAGAAAATTTATTATTTATGTTCGATCTCCAGAAGGTGACTAAGTCCTGTTCAGGTAAATAAATTCAAGTTTTTCCAAATTCAAAAATTCATAAAAAATAATTGTTGATGTGAAAACTCTAAGCGATACCACAAATTAATGCATAATTTAGCTTCTCTCTAACAAGTGAATCAATTATTCGTAATTCGACATACAAAGTGTTTTTTTACCCTGAACACTTTAAATGAAGATTAATGAGTCCGGCTCTGGAATAATGAAATAATTGATTTATTTCTGATTCCACCTTAGCATGTGCCAATAACCCCTCAAGTTTCAATAATATTCGTCAATAAGTTTGGATTTTATGATGGTCTAAGTATTTCCATGAAGTTGGAAAAACACCCTGTAGTTGTCTAGGGAAACCCAGAAATTAATTTTTTATAGTCAATCAGTAGTCAGCTAGTGCAACTCCATCTCTTGTAAGAGTGTGTACAGTTATTCCCCGGACACCCTGTATAAGTCTTCATTCACAAACAAAATCACTCGAATTGGATATCTTGTTATTGAAATATAAAGATTCTTCTTTAACGAAATTGACTGAGGCATTTGGGACCCGAACTCACCCTGAAAATCTCAAGTCTCTAGGGAAATCCCTTCGAAAGTTATCGTGTTAACGGACGGTCGGTCCAAGGAGTTTGACCACGGTTTCTTCATCAGTCGAACTCTATCGTTTGAGAATATATTCAGATCAAAATTGCAAATTACAGACATTTGGGCAAAACGATATAACACTCCTTTGTAGAACGAGCGCTTAAAGCAGTAGGAAACAAATTTCTTATTGATTGAAAACTTCCTAAAGTAAAGGAATCTCTAAAACTAAATTGTATTCATCGTATCTGGGTAGAGCAGTCTCTCGCCTCAGGTAGAGATGGCGCTAGTCGATTATTTCTTTTTATGATGCTACCCGGGATTTACAGAATCTTAAGTGTTTGAAAGCTTAGAGAAAGCTGATTGTGATAAGTTGAGCCGAATAACCTCATGAAAATTCAGATTCTGATAAAATACAACTCTAAAAAACTTTTGAATTATTTTCACGGTTACCAAAGTTTCGGGTGGATTTCAAAAATGCCTGACGGATTTTTATCGAAAAGTTGTATATAGGGTGTCCCGGGAAGAATGCGACAAAAGGATACCATGAATCAAGTACATCAGGGAGGACTCTCATCAAGGGGTTTTAATCGATTGAGAGCCTTCGTTTGGAATATACAGGGAGATATTCATTTGATGGCTGAAATTTCAAAGTTGAATAACTTTTGGACTATTGGACCGAATTATTTCAAATTTGGGAGTTTTGTCACCCTTTATGATTGCCATCTTTCAATATTTAGAAATTGAATAAATCAGATCCGGACTAGCGAAATTTTGGACTTTTTATATTATGCATATAAGAACACCCTGTACGTGAACATTACGTTTTTTTCATTTTCGTAACAGCAAAGAATCAATTAATGAGAAAATTTGAATTCTCTGCTCGGCACGGTCATACAGGGTAATCAAGAAGTGACCAAAAAACATTACCTCATGGGTGAAATTTCAAACTTCGATAACTCTTAAATTTTTCGACTGAATGACTGCAAATTTGGAAGTTTTGTCACCCTTTACGATTGACATCTGTCAATATTTCTGAATTTGAGTGAATCAGATCCGGACTAGAAAAATTTCAGACATTCTGAATCTTTGTTGATAGTATGTATCACCCTGTACTTGATCATTATGTTTTTTGCATTTTAGTAAACATAACGAATCAATTAATGAGAAAAAAATTAAATCTCTGCTCTGCACTGTCCTACAGGGTGATCTAGGAACATGATCTTTTGAGTTAAATTTCATAGATAAATCTTGATTTTGTCCGAAAAATTATTTCGAATTTTCAGTTTTGTTACTCTTCAATACTGCCTTCTTTGAAAATTTCCTCAAATTGACGGACAACTTTTCAACTTGCTTCAAAATGTATTGGAATGATTGAATACCAATTTGTTCAATTCCTGAAATGAAAATTTTTCCATTCAATTTTTTTTTATATATGTAATTAAATTATATGGTTCTATGCATCTTCCTTGAACATTCAGTATATCTGTCTGAATTCACAACATTAATTTCACTTGAATCGGTTATCCTGTTATGGTAATATAGAGATTCTTCTTTTCAATATTCCAATTGAAGTTAACACTGCCACAAAATTCTGTATGAACATTCAGTGTATCAATCTTCATTAATATTTTTATGGAAATATGAATTTTCTTCTTTTCAATATTCCAATTGAATTTCCTATAGTTCTGTTTGCACCATGGCCACAAAATTTTGCATGAGGCTTTTTATGAGGATCTTGCATGTGGCAGCAACATTTAATTTCGATGAGTTCCGTTTCGTCAGAGATATTGAGGAACAAAAACTTCGAATGGCCGTCTTTCATGGAACATGCTGTACGGTTTGGCTGGTTAACGAACTTAACCGATCCATTTTGAAACCGCACTAACCCTGAAAATTTCAAGTCTCTAGGACAATCACTTGGAAAGTTATCGTGCTAACAAACGGACGGCGGTCCCACGGTCATCACGGAGTCGAACCCTATTGTTTGAGATCTTCTTCGGCTCGAAATTCGAAAATTACAGACATTTGGGCAAAATGATATAGCACTCGTTTAAGTAGAACGAGCTCTCAAAAAGCCTGAATGGTTAATCTTCTCCAAAAATGGTACAAAGCAATCTTATACCTTATAACGCGTGATTGTTTGAAGTACTGTTGTGAAGGAGCTTATTCTCTCGAATAACGAGATATTGAAATATTAATGATTTCTCCTCTGAACCTATACCCGATGCTAAGAGCTTCATGAACGATCATGTAAAATAGCATTAACATTTTTTTACTGTCCTTAGTCAAGGAATCGATATTGTCATCAAACAGTTTTTTATACTGTTCAGAATATGTAGTTGCTGAGAATTCATTAAGACTACTATTTTAATTTGATATTTAGTATGTACAAATTCCCCATCTTTATAATGAACAATTTTGTTTCATTATTCCTAAATAGATCAAATAATTATTATTTCTGTCGACTTCAAGAAGAAATCACAGTTTGATGTTCACGAAATCAATCAATAATCACCCGTATTCAAGAGAAATACGAGTAATGTTACTATTTATATGTCGAATGTATCCCTTATGCAAAATAAAAATTTATAACAACTCAACTCGTTTATTAATCTATCGATTACTGTTTTCGAACTATTGATGCTCTGATAGAATATCTTTGAAGCAGCCTATATAAATTATTCCAGTTGAAGACCAATCGTATCCGAATCACCAATTTTTCAAGGGAAAACCAGTAAGCAATGAAACTTTTTTCTCTAAATTTTTAATAGCAAAGGACTTCCGTTAAAAACATTGCCAATATAATCTCGAGAAACATCGAGAATAGTTATTTAATCAACTGGTTTACTAAAGACAACGACCAATGGTCAAGATATTTTAACGTAAATAATTCGAGAACATTAGTCGTTTGATTAATAACCGAGTTGATTACAAGATTTTTCCGACTATCTCAACATGAATTGTGTATAAATTCTTGATTGAAATACATTCTCATTTTGTACAAGACATACACTTGACATAATGAAATTTCTATGTTTCTATGTTTCAGTAGAATTTTGACATTTCTCATAGCGCTTCTGAATACTTTGTGTACGGTTGCCATGAGGATTGCACATTTAAATAGCATAAATGGGTATTTAAATGGGTCATCAATGTTCCATTTCGTTCACATTAAAATCACCTTTTATTTCGAGGTCGCGGAAAAAATTATTTATTTGGCTCTTGAAACCAGCAGTTGGGGTTGTTTTAATACAATTCCCATTAGAATCATTAGATGAAACAACTCCACATTCACATATTGAAACACAAAAATTATATGTAACTAGCAGACCCAACAGACGTTGTTCTGTATACACAAAAATTCATTCAATTCGATCCAGCCGTTTAGTTGCAGAGTAGATGAATAACCTAAATAACGACTACAGCGCCATATGTTGATCTGATTTGTGATCATAAACATACGGGCATCAGGCAATCCAAAATACATTCATACATCTCTCACACTTCGGTACCTTCTCCTACCCGCCTAGTGCCTACCTCGGAGACGCATTTTGGTGCGATTTCATCTTCAACCTGCCATATCTTTTGATGTATTCATCATAATTGAATGATGTAGAAGGCAATTTCGTTCTAAATTAAATACTGGGTATGAACGACGTATTTAATTGGATAAGGATCAATAGCGTATTCATAAAAAAATACTCCCAAATAATGCATAATTTTGAGAAACATTCGGATACCTTTAAAAGGTGATACCGAGTAAACCTTGAAAGATAGATATATGCTATCGCGGACTTTTTTGTAGAACTAACGAAGAGGAACATTTCCGTCATACATTGTTTCCATGTACGTCTTACGGTTTTTGCAGCGCACCTGAAAATAGCTGATTTTGGTACTCATATTTATTATCATTGAAGTTATAGTAGGTTTCCTTAATTTTCTCGGGTGAAAAGTATAGCCTATGTTACTCAGGGATAGTGAAGCTTTCTAAGGGTGAAAGAATTATTGAAATCGGTCCAGTAGCTTATGAGTTAACTTATATCAACGCCACAAACCTACAAACATACAAATCTTTCCTCTTTATAATATTAGTATGGATTAATAGTCCTTTGGAACTTTCAGGATGCCTTATCATTAGGCACAGTTCCAGAGGAAAACTCATTGAATTTTCAATATTTTCGTCTTTCAGTGGAATTTGCTCCTTCTGTAATCAAACAGCAACAACTTCCAAATTAAAAAAAACCCATGAGAATGCTACTTTCCTAAAATCTGCATGAGAGGCGCATATTTTATAATGAACGATGAAACTTTCACATAATGAATTCATTATGTGAAATTTGAAATTGGTCTTAAGATAAAGAAAAAATGACAAACAAAAATTCTTTGCCTTTAAGGAGGCTAACCTAACATCTTGAATAATCATCCCAGTCCGCATGAAGAAGGTTCTGTGAGCCTATAAATTGAAGATTGTATTCATTTCGATGATTACTATTTTCAATTTATCTATGTTTCAAAAATTTGTTAGGTTAGCCTTCTTAAAGGCAAAGAATTTTTTGTTTGTCATTTTTTCTTTATCTTAAAATCACTTGACTTCACAGTCGCCAAAAATATTGGGTGTTTCCATCACTCGGAGAAACTTGCATGAAGGCCCTGATGTAGGACCACTGCTAACATCTCAAAGAGTGAAGAGGAAGTAATCAGTGCTTCTCATTTTGACACTACTCACTACTAGATGTCACCATCTGTTAGTTGCTACTCGATAGCTTCTTACAATTAGTGTTAAATGTAGAGGTTTTTCAATAGGATGTTGTCTCTGAGGGATATAGGACACTGACGAGGCCTAACGAGGCCGAAACCGGTCTGTCTCTTCCCTCATTGACAACATCTTGAATAATCATCCCAGTCCGCCTGAAGAAGGTTCTGTGAGCCTATAAATTGAAGATTGTATTCATTTCGATGATTACTATTTTCAATTTATCTATGTTTGAAATTGGTCATTTTTTTCCGAAAAAATTACAATAGTTATTTATACGGTTTTTTGCAATCGCAATTGTGTATCAATGAAGAATATTTCACCATAAAGAAACTGATGGAGTCGTGTGGGCGTATAACACTAAAGCCCAGCGATCAACAGTGAAAATCGTTATTTACAAAAAATGTTTTGCTGGAATAAATTTTCTGAACAGTATTCCAGGATTGTCTATTTATTCTGGGAAACGCTGTATGAACCGTTACGTGAATAATTCAATAACAGCATCCAAGCGAGGGTTTTTGCGAAATTGAAAACAAAATTCGAAGGTTTGTTTTAACAACAAATTGAATTGATATGTGTTTACATGATGAAACTATGAAGGAATGCAGTCAATGTTCGGAGAAAAAATTTATCGGTCGTACTACGTTCATTAAAAAAATTTTTTTTCGGCTACTGCCGGAAAAGTATCGACTTCCTGGACGCTTCTTCTTTGGGGAAGTAGAATTTCTTGGCCTAGTCCGGGAAGTAAATATGAGTTTAATAAATGCAGATGAAGGAACTTCACTGATCAGTATTCAACTTTTTCCCGTTTTAAAAAAATCACTCAGGTGATTCGCTTCAGACACTCAAAACAAATAAATTTATTGATAGATTTGGCTCAAACTTTGACAGTGTTTGAAGGATGACAAATGTCGAAAATAATTTCGGTTTTTCGTTTGTGACTACATCAATTCAAAGGCTCATTATACAATATTGCACGCCCGGTTATCTAAGCCAAATCAATTCCGTTAGTTAGCTCTTTTATTGGCAAATAAATATCATACTACAATGAGATGTTCAAAAAAAGAAATGCATAATGCTGTACACGGCGTTTTAAATTTTCCGGTTTCTTTCATTAAAGGGCCCACTTACTAAGAGGAAAGCGCGAAGACTTGAATGCGCGTTGTACGGGGTACAGTTAAAACAGTGTGTGTATGGCGTAGATTTGGAATGCGCATTCATCTCCGTCGTGTGGCGTGTGCATTCTTCCCCGTACGTGGAAGAATGACCAAAAACGACCGTGTATGGGCAACAAGTCTCTGCACGTTTCATATGTTTAGCAACACAGTGTCGGGTTCGATATTTATACCTTGGACATTTTTTCCTAAATAACAACACACGCCACTGCCATTAACATCAGATCTTTTTTCGACGTCATCTCACGCTTGTCGCACATCCAAACCGACACGCAAAAGTGTATGTGTGTGGGAAATATGAATGCACACGTTTGCTTTACAGCAAACGTGCAGAGACTTAACTGCGCATTCTTCCTTCTTAGTGAGTGGGCCCCTTTACAGTTTAACGTCTTATGTGAGCAATACCAGATACCTGAGGCTTCTAAGAACTATACAGTGATGTAACCTGATGTTTTCTGAGTATTTTGCTTTTTTAAAAAGCAATTTAACTTGTACCCGTCAAGAGATATTCACATTTTTATAATATCTTGCATTTCACTCAGGAAACATAAGGCTACATCACTGTATAGTTTTCAGAAGCCTCAGGTATCTGGTATTGCGTTAAACTATAATGAAAAAATACATGTTCAGCATGATGTCTTTTTTGAACATCTCATTGTACTATGATATTCGCCAATAAAAGAGCTACAACTAAAAAAAACATCCAAATCGGACAAATGGTTGCGAAGATATTCATGGCTAATGCATAAAATACAAGAGTTGATAAAATGTTGAATATCTCTGGACGATTCCAAGATAAATTGGTTAAAAAAAAAAACAAAATACTCAAAAGATACTAGGCTAAAACGCTTCATTGTTTTATATGACTCAGCAACCTGGCATTGCCCACAGAAGACGTTAAAATTTGACTATAAAACATGACATTATTTAAACGCCCTGTACAACATGAAGATTTTATTTTTTGGACTTCTGTTTAATGGAGGAAATTCGAAAATAACAGAGCTACAATTGAAAGAAAAAATATTGAAATCCGACGAAAGATTGAGAAGATATCAATTGTTAAAATTTAACGAAATTTTAGGTGGTGCGCTAATTTTGTCCATCAGTATATAAATTCAGTACACCTATTTCCGATACATGTTTTCTACATGAGGTTTATCTATCTGAAAAATGATAATACGATAAATTTGAATAGGTGGGTTTAAAAGGATATGGGAAGTTCTTTCAAAGCAAAATAGCAGTATAATATTACTCACATAGCTTATCATCGGAATATTTTGAGACTGAGCCACAATAGCTTCGGTATGACAGTTTCCTTCGGGACCAAAGAATGCATAAACTTTCTCGCAAATCATCTCAGTCATGGCTTTCGTTGCTACCACAGTGTCCCCTTTGGTGTCGTTCCATTGTAGTTTCAATGTTACATTAGGCATAATGGTCTGCTCTCTGTTAACCTGCAAAAACATACAGAAATATCGTGGAAATTTCCTCATTTCACTAGCATTACATATTCCTGATGAAGTGAAAAATTATACGAACAGTATGGATATACATTGCGCAACAAAAGTTTTGTACTTCATGTACACTACTGGAAAAAATTAAAGGATCAAAAAAAATTCCAAATTTTTCGGCAATTTTCGACATGCCGTAACTTTGAGAGGAATGGTCGTACAAGGAATTTAAAGAAAGGAAATTGTAGCTCCAAGTGTCTAGTTTTTGGATTAGAACTTCAAAAATTTTAAGTTTCAGTGGTTTTCGAGTAATGATAGAAAAATCAGCAACAGAAAAATTCTCAAAATTTTACCTCTTTTTTTTCTTGTCTACGAGCGTGGAAATTGTATTTTTGCATAATCGTTATGATGATAGGACACCTTGTTAATTCAGCTTTAATTTATTTTTTTATTCACCTCAATACGTCCACTTCTCGCCGAGATATCGGTCTTCAAATGGAAAAGGATCCATGTTTTATCCGTTATTAAATTAATAAAAATTTTATTTGTTAGTTTATTTTATTTTTCTTTTTTTGAAATTTATGTACTATCTGCAATTAAAATGTGGAAAAATCTCGAGAAAATTCTTTTTTGCCTTTTTGAAGATTATGAGCTTCTCAGAGCAAAAAACGTGATCCTTATTTTTTTCAAAAATTCAATCGAGTCAAACAAAAAAACGGCTCGCTGGATTGAGTTGACTCTTCGTAAGGATTTTATCAACATATTGAACTGTGAAAGTCACACTTAACATTATTGGTTTCCTCAACATTTTCGATCCAGCGGTAGATTTTCCAAGAATCCACCAAAAGCCCTTTTTTTTGTTAAATTTTTATATTGATGCGACATGAAGAAAAAAAAATTTCTCTGAATAAGCAATGGTTGTTCATTAATCGGAGTTCATTTAAGGTCTTGAAACCCTCCTTCAATTTTCTGTGCGATCATTGGTTGCTGAGAAATCGATAATCAAAGACAAATGGATCCTTTCCCATTTGAAGACCGATATCTCGGCGAGAAGTGGACGTATTGAGGTCCATGAAAAAATAAATTGAAGCTGAATTAACAAAGTATCCCATCATTATAACGATTATGCAAAAATAAAATTTCCACGCTCGTAGACAAGAAAAAAAAAGTGGTAAAATTTCGAGAATTTTTTTGTTGCTGATTTTTTCATCATTACTCGAAAACCACTGAAACTTAAAATTTTTGAAGTTCTAATCCAAAAACAAGACACTTGGAGCTACAATTCCCTTTTTCTAAATTCCTTGTACGACCATTCTCTCAAAGTTACGGCATGTTGAAAATGGCCGAAAAAATTGCAATTTTTTTAGATCCTTTAATTTTTTCCAGTAGTGTAGAATGAATATTGTGTATCATATGAAGGGGAAACCTCATGAAAATTTAATCAGTGTGCATAAATTGCCGTATTCATTTCCTTGACATTATTACAGAACTATGTAGCTGTATTAGTCGAATCTTCTGCTAGTACAATTGTTCTATAGCATTCGTTTTAAGAATCTAAATTCGGCCTCTCACGTACAGTTTAAACTGTCAGAGATTTAGTAGAGTTAAAATTGTTAGTCTTAACTGTACGTGAGTGGCGCTATTTCAGTCTCAGTTTAACTCGGTTTTTGAACTTTACAGTTTAACTGAGAAAAATGAAATTCTTCATAACTTTAAACTGAAAGGACTATCTGAAAGTTCAGTGTATGCCGAGAAAGGGTGCGCATCACAATGTCGCGTTTCAATTGAAATAAGAACCAAGTTTTTGTTGACTTCATCGCAATACAGATCGGAACTTTGTTTATGACAAGAGAAGTCTTCTGAGTATAATTTTTCCGAGTGCTTGAGTATATATTCTTGTAGTAAATTTTAGGTACGTCCTGTGGCTAAAAATCTTGCGTTTAATCTAATTAGTTCTCATTTCTGTACCTTTCTTCACAATTCAAAGTCATGCGAAAATATTTGAGAAAATCTACACCATTTCCAAGTGTATTTCAGAAAGCGTCAATTGTATTCCAGAATAGTCAATTGTATTTCAGAAAGCGTCAATTGTATTTCAGATCAGTCAATTGTATTTCAGAAAGCGTCACTTGTATTTCAGATTAGTCAATTGTATTTCAGAAAGCGTCAATTGTATTTCAGATTATATCATATGTATTTCAGAACCCGTCATTTGTAATTCAGAATAGGAATATCATTTCAATTTCCAAATATCACAATTATCTCGATTTCATTGTGGTCTTGGGACCGAGGAGGATAAACCGTATTTAAAATGAACAATTCTGCTATATGTAAATGTGTGTACCTATAAATTAAATTTCGAATGACCATTTCCGAAATACACTTGACGATTTCTGAAATTGAATTGACTGATCTGAATTACAAGTAATGTTTTCTGAAATGCGATTGATGATTTCTGATATACAATTGACTAATCTGAAATACAATTGACGTTTTCTGAAATACAATTGACTAATCTGAAATACAATTGACGCTTTCTGAAATACAATTGACTATTCTGAAATTCAATTGATGCTTTCTGAAATACACTTGGAAATGGTGTAGTGGCTCTTCCCCAATTTTTTGATAAATTATACGTGATTATAAATTTCGTTTTTGCAACCACTTATTAATTGCACCACTGTTTACGCTCTCATTTATTCTTGATAAAATTGCAAAAATTCAATTAAGGTCGGCCAAATCGTCGATCCTACTCGAATCCATGTGGAACAAACTGACGAATTGCACATGTGTGCACATCTCTCAGTCCACAGTTAAAACTGACATTTTAAAAGCCGGCCATAGACATCTTTATTTTTCATCCGTTTTCCTCGCCGCGATTCGAACCGCCGAGTCGTATCGCGGAACTGTTTTGCCCATACACTTCGGTAAAATCTATCAGTTATTTTGCTGTCTTTCACGAACAAGCACGTCGTAAAGATGAAACATATTTCAGCAGTTGAGGTCGCAGTTTCGGTGCTGAGTAAAACATAAAGAAAGAGACTTACTACGCTAATGGCAAATAACCGCCGATTCTCGACGAAATCCCCATACACAGTCGGTATTTCACTACAACCGATGGACCGTCGTGACAAAAATCAAGCATCGGCAGATATTCTTACCGACGAGACGTACCAACGGTTTTTCGCCACACACATCGGTTTTTGGCGCTTTTGCCGGGACGGTTCTTATCGCTGCGATACGAACGGATGAAAAATAACGATGTCTATGGACAGCTTAACTGTACCGGGTTTTTCACTATAATTTGACCCCCTTTAACTTTGTCACTAAAGGAGATACAAAAACATTTTTCGTATAAAAATTTCACGAAATCAACTGAGGTTTTTTGATATGAGTCCAGAAACTGAAATATATACAGGGTGGCCAACATATTGATGGCAACTTCATTTTTTCAAATGGAACACCCTGTATATTTTTCCATGTTTGGCTAGCTCTTTTTCCCCTGATTTCGAATATGTAACATATTATGTTGGTCTATCTCTTTTATTCTGAGAACCACAGAGTTTCAAATTTTAAGAACCACCTGCCAAGATCTGTAATCATTTCACAAGTGGCAGAGTGCGTTTACTGAAAATGCTCATTTTTGGAGTTATAATAACGTCAATGGAATGATATACAGGGTGAACAACATTGAATGCAACTATATTTTTTCAAATGGGACACACTGTCCTGTATATTCTTCCTTTTTTTGATAGGCTATTTCCTCCTGATCTCCAATATAATGGTAATAATCCAAACAATCTACTTAAAAGTATTATTTTAGAATGAATACTTAACAATTACTTAACCAATGAAAAATAATAAACTATGGTAGTATGGTAAGAGCAACATCAACTAAAGAAATTGCTCAAATGACCACCTTCATTCAATACACATAGTTCATATAGTTGTCTCAAGTTGTTTAGACTATTTATTATGGCTCTGATTCAAGTCAGAAATTAAAGCTTCAAAATTTGTTTCTAATCATTACAATATTATCATTATTCTTCGTGCGTTGACGGGATTAGTTCCGAATTATGGGTTTGATGTTGGTTGATTTTATATCATTAATATTATTCTCCGCTTTCATTGATTGTGATTATTGCTGAAGTAAATTTTTTCCTTCAGGAACGGGTGTGAAAACGTGTCCAACGGTGTTAAATCGGAACTCTTTGGTGGCCATAAAATGGGTGCGCCATTACCAATTCAGAGATCAAATTGGTCACTTAGATATTCACGAACTTCCAAAAGGCTATGCCAGATGGTTATTGAAGTTTGAAACTCTGTGGTGCTCAGAATAAGAAAGATAGACCAACATTATGTTACATATTCGAAATCAGGGGAAAAAGAGCTAGCCATACATGGAAAAATATACAGGGTGTTCCATTTGAAAAAATGGAGTTGCCATCAATATGTTGGCCACCCTGTATATAATTCAGTTTCTGGACTCATATCAAAAAACCTCAGTTGATTTCGTGAAACTTTTATGAGAAACATTTTTCTTATCTCCTTCAAAGTTAAAGGGGGGTCAAATTATAGTGAAAAACCCTGTACAGTGAGTGGCCGGTCTAATTTAGTGAAATGAAAGGATGATGAAATCGAGAAATGAATAAGGCTTAGAAAGAGAAAAAGAGAGAGAGAGAATTGAATCTCTATACCTACGCGATCTATCGCCATTTGAATCGCTCCAGAAATGACCAAACCCTGCCTCTCCTTCATATCCCCCCTTATGGCAGCCAAATATCCGACTTTTATCACCTTCTCCTTGAGCGGCACTTTAGTAAGACTTTCAGGGCTGAGGAGAGTCCTGTTCGAGGGGATGCTGAACTCTCTGGAGGCCGAGTACCGAACATCATCCTGAAGTGGTGCCCGTGCACGGGCGTCCTCGTGGATATGGTTGAAGTCAATCCACCTCTGGGCAGCGTCCTCGTCCTCAGTAGCGTTCCTGTAGAAAGTCCAGGTGTCGTTTTGTTCAGCGGTGGGGCCCGTCTCGTAGGGGTTGGATGTGACCCCGTGGCACACATGAAGAAGTGCGACCAGCAGCAGAATCGGGCCGAGGCGCATGTCCGGCCCACACCACTCACCGATACTCCAGGGTCACCTGAAAATTTAATTTACATTGTAGATTGTGCTAATGTCTGCTAATATGACAACAAAATATACTTAAGTGACACAGAAACTGCAACACCCAGAAGGAACTATTCAAATTTTGATTTTTTTCTGGTAAAACAGACAGCATACCAAAAAGTAAATTATTGAAATCTGAAGGTAATAACGAAGGGTTTACAATTTTTCTAGATAATTTTGTTAATATGTAATGTGTTTGCCGACTGCGATTATCTATATAGTCTAAGAGCCCGTGAACGCCAGACCTTGGTTACTTTATAAAAGCTGAAAACTTGTCTACGCATGCTCCCAACACAGGTAAGAACGATAGACCATTATGAAGTT
Source organism: Propylea japonica (assembly GCA_013421045.1). Taxonomy (NCBI): domain Eukaryota; kingdom Metazoa; phylum Arthropoda; class Insecta; order Coleoptera; family Coccinellidae; genus Propylea; species Propylea japonica. Next base: position 81,304,155 of record CM024243.1, read on the forward strand.
CGGGTTACCCTGGCTTTGGCAGGTAAACGGTATTAAAGGGGTATAAAGTGTGATTTTTTGATATTATCTTCAGGATATCATTAAAAATCACGTCATTAATTGCCAGACACTTACTATAGTGGCAACCCCTTCCCAGACACCCTTAATGTTCATTAAATTATATGTAATTCTACTTACGTTATAGTATAAAAGCTGATTTTTATATATAATACTTGGGTAATAATTAGATAATGTTTTCTCATAAGCCAGAAATTTTTGATAGTGGCAACAATTTGCCAGGCAATCTTGTAGTTTAGCTGCAGGTGCGAGCGCGAGACATTATATATGAGTCGGTGTGAGTGAGACGGCATAATGAAGACTTATGCATATAATTTTTTTGGTACATATTTATATAACTAATCATTTCAGTGAATCTCAAAAACATCTGAAGAAAAGATATTCGATGCTACAACTAAATTAAATTGTTAATAGAATAAATTAAAATTTTTAACAATTTTATTTAGTTATAGCATCGAATGTCTTTTCTTCAGATGTTTTTGAGATTCACTTAAATGATTAGTTATATAAATCTGTACCAAAAAAATTATTTGCATAAGTCATTTTAATCATGCCGTCTCACTCACACCCACTCATATATACTGTCTCGCTCTCGCACCTGCAGCTAAACTACAAGTTTGTCTGGCAAATTGTTGCCACTATCAAAAATGTCTGGCTAATGAGAAAACATTATCTAATTATAACCCAAGTATTATCTATAAAAATCAGCTTTTATACTATAACGTAAGTAGAATTACATATAATTCAATGAACATTAAGGGTGTCTGGCAAGGGGTTGCCACTATAGTAAGTGTCTGGCAATTAATGACGTGATTTTTAATGATATTCTGAAGGTAATATCAAAAAATCACACTTCATAAAATGACGAAACTAGATCAGTATTTTACACCCCTTTAATACCGTTTACCTGCCAAAGCCAGGGTTACCCAAATTTCATAATGGTCCATCGTTCTTACCTGTGTTGGGAGCATGCGTAGACAAGTTTTCAGCTTTTATAAATAACGAAGGTCTGGGGTTCACCGGCTCTTGCTCTAAGAAGGAACTATTCAAATTTTGATTTTTTTCTGGTAAAACAGACAGCATACCAAAAAGTAAATTATTGAAATCTGAAGGAAATAACGAAGGGTTTACAATTTTTCTAGATAATTTTGTTAATATGTAATGTGTTTGCAGACTGCGATTATCTATATTCTATACACTTCCCAACACGTTTTGTCATTGATGCAATAAGATGGCCTATTTCTTCTTGAGGGATTTTATCCCAAGCTACCTTCAGCTTCTGGCTCAGAGCAAATTTACTCAGCTGGCGACAGCTTCGTAGTACAGCGCTCAAGGCAGTTTAACAACAACATGACATTGACTGTGGATCTCCACGAACAGCTTGTTTTTGGTAAATTAAAAAAAAAATTAAGAAACGACTACAATTAATATGTATGTAACAAATAATGTTCAGAAGAACTTCTTTTTCTTCGAATTTTAATCATTCATTTAAAAAAATCAGAAAAGCCCTTAACAGGAGCTTTTGAGCGCTCGTTCATAAGTGGAGCAATAAGACTATTACCTCAAAATTTTATAAAGGACTCGAGATTAATACCGAATATATAAATGGAGAACCTCAGTACAATCGGAATTATATTCTGAAAATTATTAGAAAATGAAATATGTATGTAATACATGAAGATAAGTAATTAAAAAAAAATAAATATTTGGTTCTGATGATACGATTCTTTTGAAATTTTGCATGAACATTCAGTATATCAGTCTTCATTCACAAAATAAATTTCACTCGAATCGGATATCTTGTTATGGAAAGATGAAGATTTTTCTTTTCAATATTTCAATTGAATTTTCTATGGTTTTGTTGACACTATGGCCACAACATTTCGCATAAAAATTAGGCGAGTATATCAGTCTTCATGCACAAAAGAAATCTCGCGCGAATCGGATATTTTATTATGAAAATATAAAGATTCTTCTTTTCAATATTACAATTAAATTTGTATGGTTCTGTTAACACTGTGGCCACGAAATTTTGCACGAACATTCAGTATATCAAACTTCATTCACAAAATGAATTTTACTCGAATCGGATATCTTCTTATAGAAATATGAAGTTTCTTCTTTTCAATGTTCCAATTGAATTTTGTATGGTTCCATGTACACTGTAACCACGAAATTTTTCATGAGGTATTTGGGACCCGAACTCACCCTGAAAATATCAAGTATCTAGGACAATCCTTTTGAAAGTTATCGTGCTAACCGCCGGAGGGACGGCCACACAAACAGAATTGAATCTGACCACGGATTCGTCATCAGGGAGTCGAACCCTATCGTTTGAGACCATATTCGGCCCAAAATTCGAAAATTACGGACATTTGGGCAAAACTCACTCGTTAAAGTAAAACATGCGCTCAAAAATCAAAAACCTCCTTCTGGGTGTTGCAGTTTCTGTGTCAGTTAGTATGAGTTTGCAAAAACCCTCTGAGTAGAAGAGCCTGGGTATAATCATTGAGTTTAAATATACTCTATGGTATCATGTAGGTTGGTCCATGACTCCACGAGTAGTTGTATAAGGTTTGATGATAAATAGATGGTACTTTGGCATGATGAAAAAACCACAAGATAATGCACATAAACAGGTGCTGCAGAATAACATCATCCAACGCCAAATGGAGATTTCCCAGCTCATTTCAAGAAGAAAAGTTGACTTAAACATGTTTCCGCAACGGCTTCGTTACCGGATACGAAAAAATCCAAGTTCAAGAATTTTTTTTCGATATCTAATAATAAGCCTTTATTTCCAACAGAAAATTCAACTTGAAAAATAAACTGAAAATAATTAATATTGAAAAGTAACAACATACCATATCATAAACGGAATCTAACACTACAATAAAAATCCGAAAGATAAACGGACCACATAACCTAAACAGTGTTTTGACCATGAAATTGAAAAAAATAAGAGATCAATATCTGCCATAAAAAATGGGGTTCTAATTTGAAAAAATAGATTTTTCACGATTTTGTCTTCCCTAATTTTTAAAGCGATTTTTCACCCCCTGTATCATGAATCGCGATTTCGATTTTTAAAGTGGATACATCAATCTTACATCTTGAAAAAATCCCAAAAATGAAAATTTTCCATCTAAAAACCTCGAAGTTATTCTTGTTTCAGCGGAGCTCTATTTTCGATTTTTTTTAGAATTTTCCCGCTCAGAGAGAATTTTCCAACCAAAACTGAAAAATGTTACATCAAAATAACTTGAAATTTTCTAAGGAATCTATTTCTGCAATAAAAAAATGGTGTTCTAATTTGAAAAACGGAAGTTGATGTCATTTCCGGAAAAACCGGAGGTGCTCATGCCTTTAAAATATTTTAGATTTCATCAGCATCGTGAAATACTTATAAGTGCTGAATTTCATGAAAATACGTTCATAGTCCGGTCTATTTAGACATTCGAAGTTACATAAAGTCCCAACAAGCTGAATTTCTGTGAAGTTGTTCAAAACATAATTATAAACAATGTCTAAAAGTTCCTCATCATTCCCCTGTGAGGAAAAAATTTTATTCGAGGTCAAATGTCAAAAAATGAGTTTTTCGCGATTTTCAGCAAAACGGTAAGTTTGATCATAAAAGTACCTCAGACAAGAATTGTAGATCATAAAATTATCTATAAAATGTATCAATACTTTTTTCCTACGAGGCACCGTTTTTGAGATATAACGATTCAAAAAGTTATAAAAGTCGTTATCGTCATAATATGCACACGTTTCCAGTTTCCACGCCACCTATGAGGTAGTGTACTTAGCGCGTAGTTATAACTTTTTGAATCGTTATATCTCAGAAACGGTGGCTCGTAAGAAAAAAAGTATTGATACATTTTTTATAGATAATTTTATGATCTACAATTTTTGTCTGAGGTACTTTATGATAAAACTCACCGTTTTGCTGAAAACCGCGAAAAACTCATTTTTTTGACCTTTGACCTCGAATAAAATTTTTTCCTCACAGGGGAATGATGAGGAACTTTTAGACATTGTTTATAATTATGTTTTGAACAACTTCACAGAAATTCAGCTTGTTGGGACTTCATGTAACTTCACTCTCATTTTTTGGTCTAAATAGACCGGACTATCAGTAGTTTCCCGTATAAATATGGGTAAGGTTCCTCGTGAAAGACCCTGTATAGAATGTACCTATTCTCACAGGAGCCTGAGGTGACCATGTTATGTTTGAGCTACCGATGGCCACTTTGCCCACACTTTGTTGATATTTGTCGGACAAAACACGTGTCCGAATAGGGAGATCAATTCGGTACGAATGGAAGCGCGATCGCGTACACAACTTAACTGTTGTAAACTTTGTTCTAAAAATAAACCACAGACATTAAAATTATGAAGGTCAAGCCATCGCTGCCGGGTATCTTGCTTCTCTTTTAGAATATACCAAATTCCTTCTGCCGTTTTTAAACTGTTACTTACTATTTACTCGACTCGATAATTCTCGCAAAAGATCAAACTCGTTGTGTACACTCCTATCCTATCTTCGAGTTATGCGTTCGTCTAATGAGTTGATATTGCAAAAACTGTATCTATTAATGTGTTTATTTTTCATATCTCAATTGGTTGTACGTTTGAATAGAAGCGAATTCAATTCGATAATATTGATAGTTCATGTTCATACTTCTATATCGTTGAGATAAAACTTTATTGAATACATAGCAATATTAATTAGGATGGAATGCATAGTGAGATTCAGGACCATTTTCAAATAGGGTCAATTTATTCGATTGTATCGGAATATCGAATGTGAAATTGACGAACTTGGGTTTTAAATTTTTGATATTCAACAACTACGGAATGAAGGATTTGGCCCGAAGGCATCGAAATTCAACTATTAACCACGATCATTAGTTTTTCTATTCGAGTAGCATCACTACATACAACAAAGTCGCTTTCTCTGTCCCTATGTCCCTTTGTATACTTAAATCTTTGAAACTACGCAACGGATTTTGATTGCGTTTTTTAATAAATAGAGTGATTCAAGAGGAAGGTTTACATATATGTATAATAACATGCATTAAATAGTGGAGAAGTACTGTTATTTTTGAGGTTTCTAATGTGATGTCGTGCGAAGCCGGGGCGGGTCGCTAGTTTTTGTATAAAGCGTCAATGATATTATAGGATCTTAGTGAATAGCTGCGACATATTTAAGGAGGTGCATTGAATTCGCTATATAATTTCTGCCCGCAAATATTTCGCTTTCAGAAGGTTGTTTGAGTTTTATTATTTAAAACCCGACTATTTATTTATTACTCTACAACGGTAGAGATACGCAAATGAAATTTTGTGGGATTCAAAATTACGTATATCGAGACAATCAATCAAAAATTTCATACGGGTAACAAATTAATTAAATGAATTGAATAAATTTTTGAGAACTCGTTCTACCTAAACGAGGGCCATATATTTTGTCTGTAATTTTTGAATTTTGAGCCTAAAATGGTCTCAAACGATAGGGTTCGACTCCTTGATGACGAATTCGGGGTCGAATTCAATTCCGTCTGTGGGTCTGTCTGTCCGTCCGTTAGCAGGATAACTTTAGAAGGGATTGTCCTAGAGACCTAGAGAGAATTTCAGGGCGAGTTCCGTTCCCAAATGCCAGTTAAGTTCGTTAACCAGCCAAATCGTACAGGGTGTTCCATAAGAGATAGTCATCAAAATTTTTGTTCCTTTGAAGCCAGGTTTCACAAAAATCCAATCAGTTTGATTATCGAAATGTTAACATTTCTGTGCAGTTCATTTTTGATCGTCGACTTAATCCAAAATCGACGATTTGACTGCCTAATCAAGCTTTGTGAAACCCACGGTACATCTCAGACAAACCTAAACAAATCTAAATGAAATTTTGCAGCCACATGCAAGATGCTCATATGTAATAAGCATCATGCAATAGCGTGGCCATAGTGTAAACAGGACTTCATATTTCCACAACAAGATAGTCGATTCGAATGAAATTTATTTCCTGAATGTAGACTAATATAAATTGAATGGTGGAGCAAAATTTTAAGAGGATCGCATCATCTGAACCATAGAAAATTCAATTGGATTATTGAAAAGAAGAAACTTCATATTTCCATAATGAGAGATCCGATTCAAGTGAAAAAAAATTTTGAATGAAGATTAATATACTGAATAAACATGCATTATTTCAGGACAATCACATCATCAGAAATACATTATTTAATTTTTTTAATTGTCAAGTTTTCACATATTTAAGTTTTAGAATAACTTTCCAGAATATAATTTCGATCGTGCTGAGATTTTGCATTTATATATACAGTATCAATCTCAAGTCCTATACAAAATTTTGAGGTATAATAAATAGCCTCATTGCTCCACCAATGAACAAGAGCACATGCTCAGGGATTTTTAAAATTTTTTAATGGTATGCAACTTACTATTCTAACTAACAAATCATTTTTAAATAGAAAAACTATCTTTCCTTTTTCCCGTATGGGGCAGTGTTTTTTTTCAAATCAAATAAGTAACGACAAATACGCGTTAAGATGGCGCTCCATACGGAAAACGGGAGAAGAGATTTTTTTCACGAATTGAAAAATAATTATTATTAGTTTGAAATATCTCAACAGCGAGTTATTTTTTTGTCCATTTTCAAGAAAAACCTCTGTATCTCCTCAAACGAATGATTGGCGGACAAAAGTTAGAAAGAATAATGTCTTCATTCAAACATGCTGAATTACCTCCTGAAGGTTTACTAACACTCTGTGTACTAGTTCCGCATTCGCATAATGCTAGTTTTTTATGTTCTTTGTGCGATAGGTATTCTTCTGAAACTGAGTAACATTTAGCTGTAGTTTTCAATTTATGTCATTCCGTTTCTTCAGAAAATGATAACGTCGATATTTATCATCATGTATTCCATGTATGCAAGAGGAAATGATTCAATTTTATATTTTGTGCGCTTGAACCATAACGGCAACAGCGTGCAAATAGTTTTAACCAAATGTATGTTATTTTCTATTTTCAGCCAAAAGCCCGAATGTCTCAGTCTCAGATATCGATTGAAATATAATCTGGGAGGATTCTGCATTTCCAAAAAATTTTTTAGGTTTTCACTCTCAGTCTCTGACACAGAAATAATTAAAATTTTTTCAATTAAGATGTTATGCTCCTGCAAAAATCTTTGCACGAATTTGTCAGGAGCAAATTGGTTTTCATTAGCAGTCGAATTGACATCTTTCAATGTCAATTAGACTGCAAACGAAAAGATACACAATTCCAAAGATTTTACGAGTTTGTCTGGGGCCGGAGTGTGATACCGATTGATTGATAATTTTTTTCATTTATTTCCTTTTTTAGTTTTACTGTTTGGCAACAATTTTTCAAAACCAATTTGCTCCTGACAAATTCGTGCCAAGATTTTTGCAGGAGCATTGCGTCTCTCGTTTTTTCAATTATTTCTGTTTCAGAGATTGGTAGTGAAAACCTTGAAAGTTTTCTAGATATGTAGTCTCAGATGATTCGTAGGACTCACTGATGAAGAATCCGAGGTCGAAATCAATTTTGTCCAGTCAACCATCTGCCGCAAACACAATAACTCTCGAATGGATAAAGTTTTAGGGATATGAAATTCTGGGGGATTTGAATAACGCCGTAAAGTTTTGTCAAAGTGCCAGTAGTTCCACAGTTTTTCACCATTTCCTAAATATTTCAGGAACCATCACATTAATTAGAAAATTGAAAAAGGAGAATAACAACTCGAGCGGAATTTTGTGAGGTTACTGCTACGAAAAAAAATCGATATTTCATTCCAATGCTCTGAAATATTCATAAAAAATTGATTCGCCCCCACGAATTGGTACGAACGGGTAATTGTTTCTTTTCGATAGATTACGAGTTATTTTTAGATATGCACTACAAATATCACTTCTATTCGTATACTTTTTGATATCGCTTCGACCAAGGTTAAATACTTCAGTCGTATTTCGATCACATGAAATTCCTTTATATTCTACTCAGATATTAATTGGTTAACGGTTATTATTCTCCAATTGTGAACTTTCCGTCGTAGTACATTGAAGATTTTTGATGCCTGAATTTTTGGTATGATGGAATAAGTACAGTGGAACTTCCTATTAGACCAAGCAATAGAGCTATCGAAAGGTCGATTTGGTGACAAAAATACTACCTGAAATCTGACTGTGCAGTCATGCAATAGGTAGTTTCTACATGTTTTTCATGATAAATTCCACTCCTGAATCGTCTTAGGTTTTTTTTGAGAAGCGGAAAATAGTCAAAAAAATCCAAAATTTTGCTTTTTCGCTTATAAAACGTGAAGTATTGATCTGATCGAAAAGCTGGGGGCACTTTTTGTAGAGAATTCAAAAACAGAAAAAATGAGAGGTGGCACGTTTTAAGCAGATAATTAGTTTCCGAGAAAAGTAAAAAAAAAAAACTGGAAAAAAACATCAATTTTTCGAAAATTCAATTCAACTTGGTCAATTTCTGAGATGATGAAGCGTAGTTGATCTGAATTTAAGTAGTTATTAACATCTACTTTATTGGTGCACAATTACAGAACTGTCGGATAAATAGTTTTTGCACAATCGCAGTTTTCCGAATTCGACGTACTTTTTTCAAGAAGGTCGTGATGCTCGGCTACTTGTCGGATTTGAATTTTACAAAAAGCATTTTAAAGAAGAAATAAAATTCTTCAAATCGTTTGTTCTCTCGATACCGACCGATAATGTTTAGTGGGTGAAAAACGGCGTCAAACAGGAGTAAAAAGGATCGAATGCATCAAACTAGTCGCGGAGTGGGAGTCGCCCGCTAAGCGACGCGCGAAAGATACAAGGCATACAGTTTTCCCCTCGCGTAGCGGGCGACTCCCACTCCGCGACTAGTTTGATGCATTCGAGCCTTTTGCTCCTGTTTGACGCCGTTTTTCACACACTAAACATTATCGGTCGGTATCGAGAGAATAAACGATTTGAAGAATTTTATTTCTTCTTTAAAATGCCTTTTGTAAATTTCAAATCCGACAAGTAGCCGAGTATCACGACCTTCTTGAAAAATTACGTCGAAATCGGAAAACTGCGATTGTGCAAAAACTATTTATCCGACAGCTTTGTAATTGTGCACCAATAAAGTATATGTTAATAACTACTTAAATTCAGGGCAACTACGCTTGATCTCAGAAATTGACCAAGTTATGAATTTTCGAAAAATTGATGTTTTTTTTCAGTTTTTTGGACTTTTCTCGGAAACTAATTATCCGCTTGAGACGTGTCACCTCTCATTTTTTTTGTTTCTGAATTCTCTACAAGAAGTGCCTTAACAGCTTTTCGATCAGATCAATACTTCACGTTTTATAAGCGAAAAAGCAAAATTTTGGATTTTTTTGGCTATTTCTCGCTTCTCAAAAAAAACCTAAGACGATCCAGGAGTGGCATTTATCATTAAAAACATGTAGAAACTACCTATTGCATGACTGCACAGTCAGATTTCAGGTAGTATTTTGTCACGTAAAAAACCTCTATTGCTTGGCCTAATACTATTGTGTTACCATGAACGATAACAGGAACTTGCGTTCAACTAAGAAATTTCCTTCTTTATTGTGGGAATTCCTGATTTTTCCACCAGAATTCGTGATTTGGGAAAATATTTTCATTTCGCTTTCCGGCAATTAAATGGACGATGCTTTTGTTATGAAGAAAGTAATTTTGTGAGAATGCTTCCGTGAAACGTAAAAAGACAATATCATTTCATTTTGCGAGCAAGAATGAAAATCTCCTAGATATGCACTTTGGAATCTCAGATGTACAATCGTGAATCGCGTTATTCCCAGATCGTAATGAGCACTTGTATCATTGTTTTACAGGAAATAGGTCATAGTGAAAAATGAATTGTTGAAAAAAAATTAAGAAAAGCCTTGAGCAGGTGTTTTCGAGCGCTCGTTCATTGGTGGAGTAATAGGGCCTTTTCGGATACTTACTCGGGTTAATTCGATTCCTAACCTTGGCGTTCGTTTACCTAACCCGAACATCCAACCGTGTTCGGAAAATAAGGTGCTATTAACTCGATTACTGACCCAGGTTGATTTATCGTAACCCTACACGAGAGCAGGGTTCTACAGTCATCGCATGCGCACTGCAGTTTGATTTTGTATTTGAAAGAGGCGGGAATTAGTCTTCTACCTTTCTCCTAGTAATTTCATATATTATATTCCTGAAAATTATGACAAGAGAAGGAATTTGACTAAATGTAAAATGTGTGGTTCCATGAGCCATGAGTATACAGATTTTTCTGTGCTAAGCTACAGCTTTCTTTACTTATTAACAAATTTGCTCAAAGATAACATTAAACATGGGAGGGCACACCAGAAATTATAAGAAAGATTTCACAAAAGCCAATAAATGCAAGCAAAGCTAGAGACAATCCGAAAATAAACTGGGATTGAAAAAACAAATTCTTTACTTCTTTAACATAGGTACTCAAAAATAACATTAAACATGGAAGGGCACACCAGAAATTATAAGAAAGATTTCACAAAAGCCAATAAATGCAAGAAAAGCTAGAGACAATCCGAAAATAGACTGGGACTGAAAAAATAAATTCATAAAATATTTGGTTATGTTATTGATACGTCTGACACTTCAAATCCTAAACCTGATGTGTTCGTAAACTTAGAACCCTGGTCCGTGATCCGAGTAGATCCGTCACGTGACCAAATGGATCGAGTTAATAACCCTGAGTAAGTTTCCGAATAGGCCTATAGTGTTATTACCTCGAACTTGAGAACTTGAGATTCATGCTAAGTATATGAATGCAAAATCTCAGCACAATCGGAATTATATTCTGCAAATTATTCAAAAAATTAAATATGTAAAGATCAATAGTTAAAAAAATAAATTTTGTGGAATTACATACATACAGTATATCAATCTTTATTCACAAAATAAATTTCACTCGCATCGGATATCTTGTTATGAAAATATAAAAGATTTTTCTTTTCGATATTCTAATTGAATTTTCTATGGTTCTGTTAACACCATGGCTACAAACTCAGAACAGGTTGTCGCAGAACAAGCTGTGGTAGTACAATTTGTAGGAAATTTAATTTTATGTACTTTCATTTTTTATGGAGAGGTTTTTCACGAAAAGTTGATATTTTCCGAGTAATAAGCAAAAAACTGACCAAGAATGAGATTTTTCATCATTTTTGGTATTTTTTTTCCATGTTCCGTCACGAAATGTTGTTAGCAAACCCCAGATTCGGATTCAGAACCCTAAAAATTCTCTTTTAGGCACAAATATACTAGGTAGCCCTATCCTGGGTTTCACAAAGATTCGCTGATTCTCAAATCAACTGATTCCCTTGTCAAATTTTGATTGTCCAATCAATGGATTCGGGTTTCACAAAACAAATTTCCGCAATCAAGAACCTCAATCAGTTGATCGTGAAAACCAATCTGGCAACGTAGCATTCCTCAAGATTTGATTGGGAAAAGCATAGAACAACATTAGGTTATATTATATTCTGTGCGAGTGTCGTGAGTGAGGTTAGAAGCGGAAGTTGTTTGTTCGTTTGTTGTTGTTTGTAGTGTAGTGATTGAAATGGAGATTTCAAAGAAATTCAACCGAGGCAAGAACTATAACACTGATGATAAACAGCTACTTCTTTGTCTAGTTGAATCGTAAGTAAAATATTTCATTAATTGATGACCGAGATGACCATTTCGTTGAAGAGTATTACATATACTAAACTGCAAATAAAATCATCCAATTTTCTTGTTTTCTTTTCAGAAAAAAAGATATACTAGAATGTAAGTTCACTAATAAAGTGAGTCGAGAAGCGAAAAAGGAGGCCTGGTCAAGCATAGAACAACTTTACAATGCTGGTACGACCAATAAAAGGACAGCAAATCAGCTGAAAATTTTGTACGAAAATTTGAAAAGGCGAACAAAACAAGATGTCGCAATGGAAAATGTATGTAACAATCTAAATAATCGTATCAATGAAAGAAATTTGGATTGTAATAAATACAAAATTGTTTTTCAGAAGGACAGATATAGGGAAATAAAGTTTGGTGGGCAATCGATACTTGCAGGGGTGGAAGAGCAAGAGGAGGAAATTACAGCCAATCTGGAGGAGTTGCAAAACTTGGCAAGGCAGGAAAAAGTTAGTTTTTAGTAAATAAGAGATATTTCAAATTCAGGGAATATGAAATTCCACAATTTACATACTTATAATCACTGTTGATATCTTAAAATGATTATGAAATTGTTAGCAACGATAAACTTTCATACTGTGTCATGTTCACATTACAGAAGGAAACTCAAAAAACAGGAGGTGGACCAATGAGTATATTTTTGACCGATCATGATCATCAAATCATTTCGATGATTGGTCATAATATTGCTCCGCTGAACAATGTATTTGATGACGCAGCAGTTTATTTTGGTAAGTGGATGCGATGCTAGCAGGCAATTTAAAACAGGTAATATTCATCTGAAATCCTTCAAAGGAAATATCTAATCAACAATTCAAAGAGTAAGAAACCGAATAAAGTATCCTTTTCAGTTTTTCTTTTGCACACTGTTACTTATATAAAGTACATGTATTTTGTGCAACATTATTAGGTAAGGAGTTATTCAGGATATCAATGTTTTGCCTGGAAAAAAAAATTTGGTGGAATTTCAGTAGTTTCTATAAATTTGGTTTTCAACGAATATTATCTCGAATCTTTGATGAAAAGCTTTGTTCATTTTTACATAACTGTACAAGTGTGCTAAAGTTTTTATCAAAGCATTCATGATTTCTAAAATACTATATAGAAAAATGTTGGACTCTTTCAGTCGTTACTACTAGGAAGTTGATCATACTTTTCCAGGTCTTTGATGAAATATCAGAGTAATATACCTTTCCAGCTGTAAAGTTGATACATATTATTTTTGTTATGAATCAAATTCATAATGAATAATTAATCAAGAAATTCTCTTCATAAAGGGAAGGTATTGTTAAGAAAAAGAAGTTATGATAACGTATAGTTCTCATGGCAGCAAAGGTTGCTCTTATGTTTCGGAAATCAACAATTACATTCAGTGGCTAATATAATTTAATTTTTAGCTGATTCTAGTCCTCTGCCTGAAAACCCATCCCTCATTCCCATTGAAAATGCTGGTGATCCTATCCATTCCCCACATTGTGATATTGAGACCAGACCTCCTATTCCACGACGAACCCGAAAACTCCCCAAAAAAATTGTTAAAAGAAAAATGTCATTAAAAGATAGATATTATGAACAAAAACTCAAAAATTCCAGAATTGAGGCACAGATTTTATTAACACAGTTAAGGAGAGAAAAAATTTTATTGAAAAAAGCAATGTTAATGTGAATTTGATTTATTAATAAAACTTTCTGAGTTTCCAATTATTTGTTTTTTTTTTCCACGATAACATTATTTTTGATAATGATAAGCTATGCTTGACTTCCCTTGAGAATCGATTGAATTGAAAGCATTACAATTTTTTGGAATCAATGAAAGAAGTTAAACACAAAAGTGCAAATTTTTTATTAAACGATAACTAATTTTTAATTTTTTTTCAATTATTTTATGATAGCGAAGAAAATGACTACTCTAACCAAGGTCATAACAGTGCCAGTTCACCTGAAATCATAAAGTTTAATATTGAAGTATTTTTTATCTTACTCAAGAGTAACAACCTCTCAAAAATATCTGCTATTAGAGCATTTCTGACTGAAGTGTTTTGAGGACCAGGGTTAATCGACTGATTTGCTTCAACATCAATGTTCAGTTCCTCTAGCTGGTCTATTGCATCGTGCTGAGCAAGAGCATAATTGTGCAATACACTACATGCCACAATTATGGTCAAAGCTGTATTTAATTTATTTCTTAATCCATAGTGCAAGCATGGGAAACGTCTTTTAAGCAATCCGAAACATCTTTCGATTGTGTTTCGGGCTTTTATTTGGGCTTGATTATAACGCCTCTCGGCTTCATTGTGAGGATGTAAGATCGGGGTTAAAAGAAAATTTTTACAGGCATAACCACTGTCTCCTAGCAGGCAGGTATCGCCATAAAAACCTTGCTCTAGGTCAACAATTAATGGAGAATCATTGAATATTGTCGAATCATGCACAGATCCTGGCCATCGAGCTATGATATGCCTAATTTTTAATTTGCTATCGCATACCATCTGTACATTAATAGAAAAATATCCTTTTCTATTTCTAAATAATTCTGCGTTAACACCCCCTGGTGACGATATCCTTATGTGGGTGCAGTCTATAGCTCCCAAAACTCTCGGGATTCCACTCAATTCATAAAAACCCAATGAAATTTCCAACCGCTGTTCTCTTGTTTGGGGCATATAGATGAATTCACTTTTTAGCCTCGCAATTTCCTCAGACACTCTCTTCACAATCCTGCACACCGATGCTTTGGTAACATTCACATGGTCACCCAAAGTCATCTGAAATGCACCGGTTGCGTAGAACCTCAAAGTTATTAAAATTTGAAGAATTGCCGAAATCGATTTATTTTTTCTGCTACGCGGTTCAATGTTTCCTCCGATTTTGTGCAGCAATTCCATCGTAGTTTCTTTGGTGAACCTGAACCTTTTTTTGAATTCAGAATCATCGTAAATCGAGAGTGGATCACTTCTGTCTCGAATTATTCGAGTGCTTATTCTTGTTTCATCTTCTGATGAAGATTCTGAAGACGAACTTATTTCGAAAAGCATTTTTTTAATCGTATTGTTCAACAATTAATGCGTCTTGATTGCCCAAATTTGTCGAATCAACTTGATCGGTCAATCAAGCGTCGTTGATTGTTAATTAGTTGTCAATTTGTTTTGTGAAACCAATTTTCACTTGATTGGCAATCAACGCCCGCTGATTGTCGATCAAGTTCGTTGATTGGGCTTTTTTGATTGGGCAATCAAATCGTTGATTCCGCAATCAAATTAGATTTGTATCATAGAATTTCACGTTGATTGCCGATCAAGCGCTTGATTGGGAAATCAAATCTTTGTGAAACCCACCGCTAGTATATTAAAATTTGGTATAGTTTTCATGTGACAAAAAAAGTTTAATTTGGTTGACCAGAGAATGCTGTCTTTTGATCGAAAACAAAAATCTATGATCCCTAATCATATCAGATTTGGGTCATAGGACATAGGATCGTCCGATCAAGAGCACATGATTGGGCAATTAACGTTTTGTGAAACCCACCGTTGTTCCACAAAATATTCAATCATCCGAAGAATAAAAGAGGCACCATGCGTAACGAGATGCGTGACGTTGAAGAGTCAGAAGCTTTACGCGCTGAAATTATACAGGGTGTCTGTGAACAAATGCGAGGAACTTTGGGAGATTATTCCTCGATGAAAATAAGTAGGGGCAGTTCATATAACGACCCCCCTTCCAAGATACAGCCTTTGGAAGGCGATGACGTGTTGACAGTTTTTAATTTTTTTACGGCTTCTTAAGAACACTGAGTCATAAAACTATACATAATATGAAGCACTAAGTAGATATTACTCACACAATTTTTTTAAATCTCGTAACTTTATTATTAGGGGTAGTAAATAACAACTATAGTCCGTTTAAGAATATTGACATCGAAGCATGCTATGAAAGTCCAGTCGGGGCTTTATTTCTAGTTACTAAAAAAGTCACTAAAAATTTCTGTGGGTCATCAGAGTCAGAGAGCGAAATAAATAAATATAAATATAAGCAAGTTTTTGAGCTTGAAATGTTCCTGATTCTTAAATACCATTAGGAATGTGTAAATCTCTATAACTACCAGAAGTATATAATTTCTGACACTGTATTGACAAATTTCGTATTTACCATCATTTGCAGCTAAAGAGCGAGGAAAGAATAGGTATAGCCCCTAAGCTTATGAATATCATGAAAAATATTTTCAAATTCAAGAATTTCATCCTGATAAAAAATTTGTATGGTATATTTAATAATTTTGATATGACCCACAGAACACTTCAGTGTATTTTTTGAACCAGAAAAAAAGAAGGAACTAGACTTTCAGGGCCTACTTCCATCATTCTTGCATAGATTGTACAAGAATTTCAAGAAGGAAATTTTCAAGGCTACTTCAAAAGCTTGCTTACAGTTTCCAATAATATCAAATATGTTGCAACGTCTTGCACGCCTATGCTTTTTGAAACGCCACTGTTGATCATAGAATATACATTGACCGACTGCCAACTTTATTAAATTCGTATTAGAATCTCATGCTCGAGTACCTCTCAAGTAAAAGTATACGTTACAATGTTTTTCAGACATCTGTCGAACTTAGACTGAAAACTCAGTGTGAATTATAAGTTTCTAGATCAGAGCCAGGAGATAGACATGATTTATCCAATCGATATAAACCATTTATTTTTTATTCAATCAATTTTTCCTGATACTGCACGAAAACAAAGGAAATCCAACCAAACTTACGATGTCAGAAACTACGCGTATATGAACTTTCTTACAAAGGAGAATTCTATCTGGAGGGCAATATCCATTCCCCACTTTTCATCCGACCGCTTTGAAAATATTGAACTTTCGCAACTTCGAGGAAGTTTTATAGGATTACTTTGAGGATTCTATTTAGACCACAGCTGGAAATATGGAAGGGTCGGATTCAACCAGAAATCATTGTTTTCGGGATGTTTGCAATTTAAGGGTTTATAATTCCAACCGTCTTGTTTTCAAAGGTTCATCAGTTATAAATGAGAAACTTATGCTGACGTAGATGAATAGCGTGAATAATATCCTTCCCAGATTGCTTTCAAAGGACTACCAGATAGTTGAAAAATTTATGGTCTATTGTGTGCTCTAATTGAATATTTCACAGGGTGTAGGTGCTTAACTGGAATGAGCGAATTAGATTTTCAATATTAATACCGTTTAGCATGCATAATTCGAGTGTGTAGACCTGAGCCATTGTTAATTTCCGGGGAATGAGTCCAGCCAAGCAACAGTTAAGTATTTCCGGCCGAAAAATACACAACTTATCAGCCAATGAAAAAGTGTCGTCTTTTTCACTTCCACTAAATCAACGTCCTCCAAATAGAAGTTGAACTGGAATCCATTTGTATACATAGTCCGGTCTATTTAGACATTCGAAGTTACATAAAGTCCCAACAAGCTGAATTTCTGTGAAGTTGTTCAAAACATAATTATAAACAATGTCTAAAAGTTCCTCATCATTCCCCTGTGAGGAAAGAATTTTATTCGAGGTCAAATGTCAAAAAAATGAGTTTTCGCAATTTTCAGCAAAACGGTAAGTTTTATCGTAAAAGTACCTCCAACCAAAAATTGTAGATCATAAAATTATCTATAAAATATGTATCAATACTTTTTTTCTTACGAGCCACCGTTTCTGAGATATAACGATTCAAAAAGTTATAAAAGTCGTTATCGTCATAATATGCACACGTTTCCACGCCACCTATGAGGTAGTGTACTTAGCGAGTAGTTATAACTTTTTGAATCGTTATATCTCAGAAACGGTGGCTCGTAAGAAAAAAAGTATTGATACATTTTTTATAGATAATTTTATGATCTACAATTTTGTATAAGGTACTTTTATGATAGAACTTACCGTTTGCTGCTGAAAATTGCGAAAAACTCATTTTTTTGACATTTAACCTCGAATAAAATTTTTTCTTCACAGGGGAATGATGAGGAACTTTTAGACATTGTTTATAATTATGTTTTGAACAACTTCACAGAAATTCAGCTTGTTGGGACTTTATGTAACTCCACTTTCATTTTTTGGTCTAAATAGACCGGACTAACATTGTTATTTTCAATTTGATATTAATGCCATGAGTTTTACACTATTATATGGGGTGTATCTGAATAACAGAAAAAAAAACGAAAGGAGGGTTCCTCAAGATACTTTGATGGCAAAAGGTTTCCATAAATGTAGGTGCAGACGAACTGAAAAATGGTACGCCACTGGGATATCTTAAACTATCAATATTTTTCAATTCTTCGTTAATTTCGTGACAAAAAAAACTTTGGCCTGTTTTCGTGTTGAAGAAAATTAAAAATGTTAACACGTATTTAAATTAAATTGTTTTTTAACCGACCTCGAAATAAAAGGTGATATTAATGTGTACCTACGAAATTGAACATTAATGATCCATTTTATTGCTGAATTTATGTTACTTTAATGTGCAATCCTCATGGCAACCGTACACAAAGTATTCAGAAGCACTACTAGAAATGTCAAAACTCTACTAGAACATAGAAATTCCATTATATCGAATGTATGTCTTGTGCAAAATAAGAATGTCTTTCAATCAAGAATTTACACAATTCATATTGAGATCGTCGGAATAATATGTAATCAACTCGGTTATTAATCTAGCTACTAATGGTCTCGAACACGTGAGCAGAGCGAAAATATATTAAAATATCTTGACCCGCCCCGGCTTCGCACGGGTGCCTCAGACGCGCTATTTATAGGCACGCTCTTGCCGCACCGGGCGACCGGCCGGTACCGCCGCAAACGCTACGTCCCGCAATTTTTAAACCTGTAATACATATCTTCGAAAATATTCACTTAAATCATACGATATAAAGGGCCATATAGATCTATATTAAATGAACAATGTATTCGAGGTATTTAATTGGTTAAGGATTAATGCTGTATTGGTTTAAAATCGCTTCGAAAATTAGCCATTTGTTGTCGTAAAAAGTAAATGACAAAAGAAAAAAAGTTATTGTGGGTTATCCATAAGAGATAGACATCACGGACTTTTCTGTAGACCTTTTCAATGTGTACAATACTTAGTACATTATTTTGATAAAACTCGTAGGGTTCAGCCTGCGTTTGCGATTTAAGCGGAAAAAATGAAATTATTAACATTAGAAACCTCAAAAATAACAGTACTTCTCCACTATTTAATGGATGTTATTATACATATAAACCTTCCTCTTGAATCACTCATCTTTAAAAAAAACGCATCAAAATCCGTTGCGTAGTTTCAAAGATTCAAGCATACAAAGGGACATAGGGACAGAAAAAGCGACTTTGTTTTATACTATGTAGTGAGGATGTTCTCCGTAAAAGTTCCCGAGTGGCCCATTTTTACGTATGGAACAAACTGACTCTTGCTCTAGTTAGACTGTCAGAGGTAGCTTAAAGGTGGAGTGTGCTGTTTTCCCATCATTTAACAGAGTAGCGGCATTCTTGAAGAGGCAACGGCTAGTCCATTTCTCCCGGATTGTCTTACTTTGCCAATACCAAATTTGCAAGAAACGTTTTGCCAGTGCCTTCCGGGGCGTCAAGAAAGAAAGTTAAATCTCTGTTATTAAGCGCACTATAATTTAGTTCATCAAAAGCTTGTCTCTGGTCTTTGACTAATTCGGTTCATTTTCATTAATAAAAATTGACAACTCATTGGTATCGTACGAACGTATCAGTAGTATGTCCGTTCCATTGTTATGTGGCCGAATATCGAAAGTGTGCTAATATTGTTTCGAAAAATTCAATTCCGCTGCGTAAGGAGCCGACCACGCGACCAAAGGTCCACAGGGCACAGATAACGCGACTGAGCTGCACTCAGATGTAAAAGGCCACGCCCCCTTCTCCCGAAGCGAGCATGAACGCTAACCGAATTAAACCGAAGCCCTCGCCTCGCAAGTCTTCCCGTTGCTTTGGCTTTCATACGTTTTATATGCGATTATTTACGACATCACATTAGAAACTTCAAAAATAACAGTACTTCTCCTTTATTTAATAGATGTTATTATACATAAAAACCTTCCTCTTGAATCACTCTATCTATTTAAAAAAACGCATCAAAATCCGTTGCGTAGTTTCAAAGATTCAAGCATACAAAGGGACATAGGGACAGAGAAAGCGACTTTGTTTTATACTATGTAGTGAAGTGATATTTGACCATTAGTCGCTGTCTTTAATAACCTACTTGATTGAATAACCATTATTCTGTTACTTAAACAGAGGTCCCTAACGAAAAAAGGAGAAGAGATTCTTTGTCATGAAGAAGAATTAGAAAATGACCTCTGAAATGTCAGATACACTGACAAATAGAATATCGAAAAATTATTTTCGTAGGGGGCTTATTACTTCCATTACCACTCCTTTGAGCGACACTTTCGCATTGGTGACAAATCATGGATTCACGCATCCGAAAGTAACCGCAGTCGACTGCATTGATCTTTTAGATGATCTTATGCCAAAAGAAAAGCTCGCGTTCGAAGCACTTCCAAGCAAACGGTCGCCTTCTTTTAGGAATGTTTGCCAGTTTTCTTCCAAGAAATGAGGAAAACTAACCAACGAAAACGAATCACTCTTCACCAATGCGAGCTCTCCCAGATTGGCACCGAATGAATTATTTTTATTCTCGTAGGAAAAAGAGGAACTGAGAGGTCTTTCGACAGCTGTAGAAGGGTTTGATAACATCATGTTTTGAAGATACCACATTTCGAAAGGAAAACGTGCTTCGAACGCACGCAAAAATGTGAAGTTCATGGAGAATATTTTGCAAACAATAAAATAATTTTCAGTGATTAATATCTGTTTTTGGCATCCAATGCCGACAAACTCTCGTTATGATTTCTCCCCTCAGGACGGCGAATGTTTGGATACGATTTTATCCTTCCTTCTACTGGATGGCTCGGAATGTGAAGATTGTACCCTAAAACATTCGCCCACACCCTGTTTGAATAAGGTATGAAAATTCCAATAGAAACTCTCAGCATAATGGGTGAATTATTACGCTGAAAATTAATATTGTTCGAAATCCATTATTTGTAACATGTCTTCCGCTTCTGTACCATAATAATTTTCTGGAAAATGATATGAAACGAGCAGAAACGAGGTCTTTCGAGGGGAAAAATCCTCTTAGCTCCCATCTAAGCTCCGGAGTAGTATGGATGTTATTATTTTCGAAAGTTAATTTCCTCCGAAGGTTCCACGGTAAAAATCGATATTTAGAGAGAGGGTGGAGAAAATTCTTCTATCATTCGTTTTTGTCTCGGTAATTGTTGTTCTGAGCCGTGTTAATTAGTGGCAGCGGAAATTATCCTCAATAATCGTCGAAGATATGGCCAATGAATGAATGCACTTACACACCTTTCGAGTATGTATATGAATTCACAATAAAAAATGCAATTGCTTGTTTGGTACTTGACATTAAAAAAAACTTATGTAAAACGAAATTTTTTTTGCGGATTTAGCGGTTTCGTTATAGGGAAGTTCCACTGTATTCGTGTTTATCCACTCCATTAAACTAATTTCTATGTGTAATGGTAGTCATAACACAACCGTAGACATGTCTATGAACCGAAAAGCGAGTGTTATAATAACACTCGCACAAAACACCCGCTAATAAAAATACCTAGGAAGAATGAAATTGCTTACAAAAAAAATGAATAAAAAGTAGGATCGATCCGAAAATCTATTTCAACCATCAAGATAACGTTCTAGCGATTTATTCCAGATTTATTTTGGAAAACGTAAATTTTTGAATTTGCGAAAGTACTTGATTTGATTAGTTAGACACTCTGATTTGATTCCCGACCACAGAGTACAGAGGTTTGACGGTTGGACGAAATGTTGTCAACGCTATTGACAACTGTTCAAAATTTTTAAATGCAGATTAATTCGAATTTTACTGAAGAAGTCGTGGATAAAGTATAGTATTCAATTCGCGGTAATGCTCAAAACACACTTGATGAATTACACCCACTCGCCTAACGGCTCGTGGTACAACATTCATCTGCGTGTGTTTTGACCTGCATTACCGCTCATTGAATAATATACTATTATTGTAATATTGTTATCTTAATTTCGAGAGATTCTAATACATAGAAAAAGAAAACTATTAATGAAATAGGGGGCTAGATGAGGTGTCCCACTCTTGAGAACCCCATCATGTCCCTTCGAACATTAAAACAGAAACTATAATCACATTCAAAATGACCGATTACCATACACCTAAGAACTGATCAATATCTTAAAGTCCACCTCACACTGTCACTTCAAGAGCCAAGTTATCACAATAGAATATTCGGAAAAGTTCTGAACACGCAAAGAAAACAGAACAACAATAATTGGAAAATACGTAAAAATAGTTTTCATGCGCTCAAGAAGAAAACTGACCTATTATTTTTGCTCTATTTAAATGACTGAGGCATCAATAAATAAATAAATGTTAGTCACATGTAGCTATCTACCAGTTTTGGTTTAGATATGTTCAGCTTTTGGGAGTACCCCTTCTTGCCCCAAATTACCCTACTCCGGAGCTTAGACGGGAGCTAAGAGGATTTTTTCCCCTCGAAAGACCTCATTTCTGCTCGTTTTACATTATTTTCCAGAAAATCATTATGGTACAGAAGCGTAAGACGTACAAATAATGAATTTCGAACAATATTATTTTCAACGTAATAATTCGTCGTTATTTTGTTGGAATTTTCATACCTTATTAACGAAGGATGTAGGCGCATGGTTTAGGATACAATCTTTACTTTTCGAACCATCCAGTAGAACAAAGGATAAAATCGTATCCAAACACTCGCCGTTCTGATGGGAGAAATTATAAGAGAGTTGCCTTTGTCGGCATTGGACACCAAAACAGATTTTAATCACCGAAAACTGCTTCATTCAGTATTTTCAAATTCTTCCTTCAATTTGTGACAAATAATCTCTTTCGCATTTTTTAGTGTGGAGTGCCGTTTTTGAGTGAGATAATTCAGGAAAAGCCCTGAGCAGATGCTTTCGATCGCTTTCATTGGCCATAACACGCAAAGTGTATGGTGTGGGAAATATGAATGCACACGTTTGCGTTACAGCAAACGTGCAGATACTTAACTGCGCATTCTTCCTTCTTAGAATATTCTCTTGGAATATTTCGTTATAAAGAAAATCACTTCTTTTGGATGGTGTTTTCAACATGGAATTTGGATTCAAGGCGCAATGTCTTGAACTAAATTCGTGTACATGGAAATTCATTAAACAGACGTTCGCTATAGGGAAGTTCTACTGCATTTTTGACCATATCATGCCCTAATAGAATCATTTCTCATCTTGCCCTATAGGGCAAGATGGTGTGAAAGCCTTTTTTGTGTTACTTCGCTTTTTCTCTGAGACTTGAGAAAATTTGTTTTCATTTTGCTTTTGTTTCAATTTTAGATTAGAAGTAAATCTGTTACTCTTACCATGAAAATAGGAGTTTAATTCTAAATCAAACTTTAACTAACCCGTCTTGCCCCACCTTACCCTAGTGGATATTAATATTTTCGAACGTCAATTTCCTCCGAAGGTTTCACGCTAAAAATCGATATTTAGAGAGGGGGTGGAGGAAATTCTCTTCCGTCATTTGTTTCTGTCTCGGTAATTGTTTGTTCTGAGTCGTTGTTAATTAGTGGCCGCGGAAATTATCCTCAATAATGGTCGGAAAATACGGCCCCGACTTGTGTCGGTTGTAGCCAATTACATAATGTTTACGATGTTTGTGCAAGAATGCTGAATGTGTATTCACTCCGACCATCTTGTTATTAGGCCTTTATTTGTTTGTGCCTTGATATACAGGTCGAATCTTCGTAACCTATACTCTTTTCACTTTTATGAAATCAGTCAGCAGGCTTTGAAATCAAATAGTTAAGTTTTGGGACGCTTTTATTCAAAAAAGAGCGAGTTTTTAAATGATTAGTTTGGACGTACTGATGAAAAATCTGAGGTCGAAAACAATACTCACTCTCGAGTACAAGCAGCTAGACTAGAAATAGAGCAAGAGCCCGTGAACCCCAGACCTTCGTTATTTTATAAAAGCTGAAAACTTGTCTACGCATGCTCCAACATAGGTAAGAACGATGGACCATTATGAAGTTTGGTTTACCCTGGCTTTGGCAGGTAAACGGTATCAAAGGGGTGCAAAATACTGATCCAATTTCATCAAATTATAAAGTGTGATTTTTTTATATTATCTTCAGAATATCATTAAAAATCACGTCATGAATTGCCAGACACTTACTATAGTGGCAACCCCTTGCCAGACACCCTTAATGTTCATTGAATTATATGTAATTCTACTTACGTTATAGTATGAAAGCTGATTTTTATATTTTACTTGGGTAATAATTAGATAATTTTTCCTCATTAGCCAGACATTTTGATAGTGCCAACCCTTTGCCAGACAAGCTTGTAGTTTAGCTGCAATTGCGAGCGCGAGACAGTATATATGAGTGGGTCCGAGTGAGACGGCATGATTTAAATGACTTATGCAAATAAATGTTTGGTACAGTTATATAACTAATCATTTAAGTGATTCTCAAAAACATCTAAAAAAAAGACATTCGATGCTACAACTAAATAAAATTGTTAAAAATTTCAATTTATTCTATTAACAATTTAATTTAGTTGTAGCCTCTTTTTTTCAGATGTTTTTGAGTTACACTTAATGATTAGTTATATAAATCTGTAGCAAAACATTTATTTGCATAAGTCATTATAATCATGTCGTCTTACTCGCACTCACTCATAATACTGTCTCGCGCTCGCACCTGCAGCTAAACTACA